>CM039721.1:62374330-62754047 GCA_022539455.1 Dendrobium nobile
AAGGTCCGACAAGCTGATTTGCAGCCATAGGTAAGAAAAATGCAAGAAATCAAAGGTTAAGGGATACAAAAAATATCAAACACCAGATACCATGCATAGAATCAAGCAACCCTAGACATAAAGGCTGAAGGAGGCCTATCTTACATCGAGAGGTTGGGTATGGCTAGAGTCAAACGGGCGGATGTTGGGCCAAGGCTTGAGGGAAGATGGTTGAGTTTTTGCTTGAGATGAGAGTAAACCACCTTTTTTTTATGTGGTCGACGGCAGCTAGGTGTAGGAGACGATGGGCTAGACGGCAACGAAACACCGACAAAATGAGTCAGATGGGAGTTGGTGGTTGAGCTCGAGGAGGGGGTCAATTCATCCTGGAGGTGAATGGTGTCAAGAAAGTTTCATATTCAGCCGTCGGTGATTTGGCACAGTGCACCCAACAGAGAGGGGAGCTAGGTCGGATCCATGTCGAAGCCATGGCTCAGTGGCATGACCAAAACCCTAGGGGCCCTGCATTTTAACTAGAACATACTGAATTTTTACTCATTAAATTAGAAGTTATGATTTTTAAGTAATTGCATAATAGATAAATTTTGTAGATTTCCCTATATTTTTTATTATTTCATTTTATGTATGATATTGACTTATAATGTATAGAAATATAGCAATTGCATGTATGCAAGGAAGGCTAGTTGTTAATTATATAATAAATATGGGTTGTCTCTTCAAACAAAATATCCTGCGTTGGAGGGTTGCCTGATGAGTTTTCTTTTAAATAAAAGGTTGGTTATATCATCCTAGCTGTAGCTTATAGCTAGGGCTTCAAGCAAACCAAACGTTCGATGAGCTACTAATTGTTCGGTTCGATTAAAGCTCATTTGTGATCATTTAATTAAATAAACAAACAAACTTGTACAATATTTTAAATACTCAATTCTTAAATAAACAAGCTTGAACACTAATGTGTTCAGCTCATTTATGTTCGTGAACAAGATCATTTGAAGTTTGTGAATAAGCTCGATAAGAAGCTCGACAAAAGCTTGATTCATGTGTTAGGAAAATTCTGTGAAGATAGGATTTGCTTATAAATCATTGCCTTTGTTACATAGACAATTGCTTTTATTATAAATGTGTTTGTTCAAAGATATGTTCATGAACGTGTTTGTTTGATTGTTAAAAAAAATTCATTAAATATGTTCGTGAATATGTTCGATGCAATTGTTTGTTAGGAAGCTCGATAAAGCTCGTTTGTTAAGTTAATGAACATCTAAAAGTAGAGCTCGTTTTTAGCTCATTCATGTTTGTTTGTTTAAAACTCGATAAGCAGTAAATGAATGAACATGAATTGAATATGAACTGAACATGAAAACTCATTAATTTAAATGAACCAAACATGAACACAAACAATAAAGCTCGAAAAAATATGAACCAAACTTGAACAACCTGATATTAAATGAACACAAACATGAACACTCATATACTCGGCTTCGCTCGGTTCGTTTGCATCCCTACTTATAGTTGGTTAACCAAATTATACTGATGGGTAGAGGTCGATGACTCTTAAAATGATTATTAAAAGTTAGTTGCAAAAATAAATGGCTAATCTGAGATAAGATTGATAGATTGATAGTTATGACAAATAACATATGTAAGAAAGAGAACACTACATTAAAGTTGCATGTCCTGTCTTGCTTTTCAAAATTATACTTATGATGATGTTTCCCTCATAGTGCATTAAACTGATTGATAGATATAATTAGATGCATATTGGCATTAATATTGATACAACATAGCATAACATACTAGCATGATTTATTGGGTGATAGTCCACTTAACTAATTTTTTATATTGTTTGATAGTTGATAGATCTCTTTTGACTTTATTGGTCATATTAATTTATTATTAATTTTTTACATTTTATTTCTCATATTAAATGATGATTAATATTGACTTGAACATAATATACATATTGATTCTTTTGCCTTGCATTGAAAGAAATAAAAGAAGTTTGGTTACTTTTGTGCTTTTATGCTCATTATGTAGATTTTTATGATATTAAGTCAGGGAAGGGGACATGACTAGTTGGAGTGAGATTGATAGAGATCTTTAAGTTTTCTTTTAATTTTATTTATATTTTCTCTTATACATTTATAGTCAATAATGTGATAAAGTAGTAATTGTAATGATCTCCTAGCTATTATATATTAGTTTTGGGATAATGAATATAGTGCAATACTTTGATGTATGCAATTATTAGTTACATTCACTGGATATAAATTTATTATTTTGATTATTTATAGAAGCTCTAGCTAATTAATTAAGAAGATTAAAATAGGCAATTCTTATAAATTTGATTCTGGGGCATTATGATTGTCATTAGAGCGATTGTTGGAAGACTTGAAATGTAAACAAAGCTATAAGAATTGATTGTGAGTGAGGTAAAAGTTGGGAAGTATAAATTTTCATTTTTTTGTATATAATCAAATTGCATATGTATGTATGTTGTGTTTATGTTTTATATTAGGAAATAGAATTTTATCAATGGATAGATGGACTCTACTAATTAGGATGTATAGAATGGTTAGATTACAACAATAGTTCCAATGAGTTCTGACAGTTTGATACAACAAGCTAGCATGCTTGTATAGGCTATGAGTGATGATCATAGTAAAAAAATGGGATATAAGGAGTTAAATGGCAATATACATCTATAGATGTTATATAAGTTGAAGCCCCTATTATTCAAGGGAGCTAAAGATCCCCAGATTGATGCTTCTACTTATACCCATGAGGATTCAGGAGATTTTGGAGCTGGTTGAGAGAACAAAACTATTGGAAAATAACTTGGCAAGAAGAGATCAGGAGAAGACATTACTAAGAGGGAGAACAATGAAAAGAGGGTTATATTTTTAGTAGTAAGAAAGGATCTACATTTGAGTCTAGTGTGGAAAGTGTACTAGATTGGGCCTGATGTGCTAAGAGACATAGTGGATCATGTTTTTTGATGATTGGATAGTGCTTTAGATGTGGACATGAGGACACTAGATAGCTGATTATCCACTATAATGACAGGGGACAAGATCTGAATTCAAAGGGGAGTAAGCCAAGAAAGGTTATAGATAGAGGAACATGGGATTTAAACAATATAATTAAGGATTTATTAGAAGGATAAATGGAAGAAGAGTGGTTGAAAGTCAAAGAAAACTTACACGGTCTGCTAAACCAATATTAACACCCATTTGAGCTAGAGTTTATAATCTAATCCAATAGAGTGATAGAGATGAACCTAAAGGATCTATGAAGTTATAATTACATTTTAATTAAATGATTGATAATTATTTCATGATATATTGAGTGATTGAATTACACATGAGTGTGATTGCTTGCATAAATTCATGATTGATTGAATTTAACAAATGTTAAGTATTGATTTTAAATGCATTTAAATGGATTTCTTGGTTTTGATTTGAATTGATTTATTTTGAAAATTTTATCTTATTTTATTAATTTTCTTAATTATTTATATTCAAGAAAATCTCAAGGATAACATTTTTCTAAGGTGGGCAAATTTGAATAATCCAAATTTTAACCCAACCAAATAATTTTTTTAAGTAATTATACGTCAAATTTGAAAACCATCTTTTTCATGAGATATATATTATTATTTATTATTATTTTTTATGAAATTAGTTTGTAAAATGGACACCTGATGGTCTCAAAATCTCTACTTTTACCGACATGTGTCAATTTCATAAGGATTTGAATCAATGAAAAAAAAATTATAAAAATTTTATTACAATAAAAATATAATAATATCTATCTCATAGGAAGGCAATTTTCAAATTTTATTTCAAATGACTCCTAAGAAAATTATTTGGTTGGGTTAATATTTGGGTCATTACAATGGAAACTCAAAGGTTCCTTTGAACTTCAATCTCTAACTGATGGTACCTTTCATTTTAAATTTACTTGTGATGATTGTGAAATTATTAACAATGAGGGAATTTGGTTCTTAAACAAGATACCATTTCACTTAAAAAATGGTCTTTCAACTTCATCTATATGTAGGAAGACTTTAAATTAAGAAGTCTTCATCTAGGTTAAATCCTAAATATTCATTTATATGCTAAACAGATGCAAGGCTTTCAAAAGTTGCATGCAAGATTGGTTTCCCCCAAATGGTAGAATCCTTCGTGGCTAAAAAAAAAAGGACTTACATATGACTAATTTTGTGTGTAAATCTCTACCACCATAACTCTCCCTAAACCATTAAGATTTCTCTAAAAAGGTGGAGGTATATCCATCCTAATCATTTATGAATGGAGACCATTCACTTGTAGCTCTTATGATACTCTTGCTCATGCCAACTGCAACTACATAAATATGCAAATTATTAAACTCTTTCACAACCTTCCTTTACTTCTCATCGTGATCGAAGTCATAACCAAATTAAAGGTACAAATGATAAAAGAAATAATAATGTTGTATTATTCTGCTTTCCCATTTTCAAAAAAAAAAAAAACACTGTTGCACTTGACTTAAATATGTCATCCTAAGCCCCTGCTAATAGTAATGAAGCCTCCTCTCCCATTACTTCTCAATAGTTAGTTGAAAATGCATTTAAAAACTCCTCCCCTCTTCAATCCCCCCTAAAGCATGAAAGTGATACCTTCAAACTCACCACTATCTCTCAATACATTGATGAACAAAATCTAGCCTAACGAGATATTTCCACTGCAAGTAATAACTTGCCTAATGCTAAATCTAGAAGAAAACTTGTCAAGGATTATATGCTTGATGTTATTTATCTTATTGAAACTAAACTCTCTGACTCATCTCTTTTTGATCAATTATATACATTCATGTTCATATAATTGTAGTTTTAATGAGGGAGATGCTAAAAGTGTACTATAAGTTTTATTATATGGGCCCAAATTTCTGTTCTTTTATACTTATGATTCTGACCTCATTCGCTTTATATGGATATGGGAGGTTATTTATGACTCCATCATCTTTATGCGGGTATGGGAGGTTCAAGCAAGTTATAAGTAGAAGTTAAGTTATAAAGGGAATCAGGTTATTCTCCTTTACCTAGTGAGGGTTGACCTTAGGAAGCATAAGTGAAAATAGAGTTATAAGAATACATCAGAGCAAACATATCATTAGTCATATGTTGCATATTCTATTAAATAAAATAATTTTAAATACAAATAATATTCTATTGATATGTACACTATGATATTTTTATATAAGTACCATCAGATACTTTTGTGAAAGTAACAATGACATTTTGTTAAGAAGTATACACTAGCATGCACATAAAAGTATAAGTAAAAGTGTATTATATAATTTTCAAGTTTAAGTAACAAGTTCTAGAAAGATAATTCTAATGCATGCTCAAGTTTAAAGCATAGTGTTGTGTTCTTCTACTAATATTGATATAAGTTATCTTTTATTTGCATTTTTGAAAATAAAGTTAGTTTTCATTAATTTTATAATTTATATTTAGATGTTTTTACTATATATTATAAATATGGATATTAATATCTATAATATGAATTGGGATAACCTACTGAGTATGTGATCACTAATCTTATTATTTCATGAAGTTTTAGGAAAATGCATGGTGGATAAACCATAAATGTTGATTGGTATATATTTCATTTTTCTCCTATCATATTTTATTTGATTCTAAAACAAGTCATTATTTTTTGTCTGAAAATGTGCTAAATGAGTTAGGTTTAGTTCTTAATTTATCAACATTCAATCTGTATATTTTGTTACCCACTAGAGATTACCTAGTTGTCTGTCAAATATGTAGATTTGAGATTTAAAATTTAAACTAAGAAGTTTGAATCATAGTTGCTTATTTTTCTCCAAAAGAGTTTGATGTGATTTTTGGTATGGACCGGCTAAGTAAATATAAAGCTCATATTGACTAAAGTAAGAAGAAGGTGAATCTTTGTAATAAATATTTGTTTTTTTTTTCTATTTTCAAGATTCTAGATGTTGTAACCTCTAAAATCTATGTTATAAGTTACAAATCTTGGAGAGAAGAGAAATCTATATTTCTAGCTTAAGTGAGAGGCTTGAATAAGTATATAAAAGGTATTGAGAAAGTTCTAGAGGTGAGAAAGATTCTTGATATTTTTTCCAGAAGAGATGGTGAGTATACCTCCAAAGAAAGAGGCAGAGTATCATATTAAAGTGGTGGCAGGTACATCCCTAATAGCAAAGACTCGTTATAAAATTGTACAAAGGGAACTGCAGGAGTTGGGAGTGCAGTTAAAAGATCTGTTGAAATGAGACCTTATCAAGCCAAGTGAATCTCATTATATCATTTATAGAAAGGAAGGATGGGTTCTTACATATGTGTATTAATTAAAAAAAAATTAAACAAGATTAGTGTGAAGAGAAAATATCCACTACCAAGTATTGATGGTTTGTTTAACCAATTAGAAGGTGCAGCTATATTTTTTAAGATTGATCTAATGTCTAGTTAGCATCTATTAAGAGTGAATAACAAAGATATACCAAATATAGTATGTAGCACCAAGTATGGACAATATGAATTTCTAGTAAAGCCAATTAAATTAGTTTATGAATGCACTAGTTGTATTCATAGATATAATGTATAGGGCATTCACGAATTATTTGGATCAATTCATTGATGATATTCTAGTGTATTCAAAGATAGGAAATGTTTATGCAAGTCTTTTGAGATTGACTTTAGAGATCTTTTGGAAACATAAATTTTATTGTAAACTCTAAAAATGTGAGTTCTAATTGAAGCATGTAGCATTTATGGGGTATATTGTAACAAAGGAAGAATCTCCGTTGACACCCAAAAAGTGCAAGCTATAGTTGATTGGCTGAGGCTTACATTAGTAATTCATGCCCATAATTTTTTACATGGTAGGTTACTGCAAAAATTTGTCAGAGGTTTTTCATATATTGAGTTCCCCTTTACAAGATTAACTTAAAACGGCTATAAAGTTTAAATGGACACTAGAGTGCAAAGCTAATTTCTAGAATTCAAAGGAGAGTCTAGGGTATACTCATGTATAGACTATCTTGTTAGGTATTAAAGGCTTACAAGTATGCATTAATGCTTTTTTAAAGGCCTAGGTTACGTGATATAATATAATAGGAAAGTGATTGATTATGCTTCTAGATAGCTAAAGGCCATGAGAAGAACTATCCTACTCATGGTCTGAAGTTGGAAGTAAATGTGTTTGCCTTAAAGATTTAGAAGCAATATCTATATGGTGCAATGTGAGGTTTATACATACCATTTAAGTTTGAAAATATCTTAATATAGAAAGAGAAAATTTTGAGATAAAAAAGGCTAAAATTAATTAAAGACTATTATATGGATATTATATATTAACTCAACAAGACAAATGTGGTTATAGTCGCTTTAAGTAGAAAGTTAGTTGGAGTTACAAGTAGTTTGATTACTTTTTAGCTAGCCTTGATCTAGGGGCTGGAAAGGTTGGAACTGGAGGTATATGGCCATCTGAAGTAAAGGTAGGAATTATTTCTTAGTTGATCATTCAATCTTCTTTGTATAATAGTACAAAGGAAGCTCAAAAGTAATATGAAGAATATGTCCGACTATAAGATCAAATTAAATTAGGAAGACATATGATATATAAGTTGATGATTAGTGTAATATATTCTATAATACTATATTGTGGGCTTTTACTAATGGAGACTTATGGAAGGAAGTTCTATATAAAGCTCATTACTCTGGCCATATGATTCATCCAGGTTGTAGTAAGATGTATCATGATGGGAAACCTATTTTTTGGTGGACTAGATTAAAAAGAGATTTATTAGAATTTTTCTGCAAGTGTGAGACATATCAAATGCTAAAAGCTAAGCATCAAAGACTTAGTGGTTTTTTGCAGTTAGTGTATATTCCCATGAGGAAATGGGAGGAAATTATTATAAATTTTCTACGTGTTTTCAAAGGTCTAGGCAAGACCTTGATGACATGTGGGTCATTATAAATCGATTGACCAAGTTACACATTTTATACCAATGAGACAAACAAATTTTTTGAGGACAAAGTTAGATTGCATGGAATCTCGAAGGTTATTATATCTGATCATATGACTTTACTTCCATGTCATGGAAGGGCTTTCAAGAAGGTCTGGGAATAAAGTTGAATTTTAGTACAATATTTTAACCCCAAATAAAGGGAATATTTGAGAAGATCATTTAAATATTGGATGACATGTTGAGGCTATATGTTCTTGATATCAGAGGAAGTTAAGAGGATCATATTCCTCTAATTTATGAAACATTATATGGATTAATATATAGACCACCATTGGACTAGGAAAAAGTGAAAGAAAGAAAGTTGATGAATTCTGAGTTGATTCATAATACTGGAGATAAAATTAGGTTGATCAGGAAAATATTGGAAGAAACTCAAGATAAGTACAAGAATTATTACTCAAAGATAGACCTATAGAAATTCAAGTTGAGGATTTTATCTTCTTGAAGGATAGTTCAATGAAGGGTAATATTAGATTTGGAAAGGACAATAAATTATGTTTGAGGTATATTGGTCCTTTTAAAATTATTGAAAGAGTTAGAAAGTCTACTTACATACTATTATTACCTAAACAACTATCAAAAATTCACAATGTGTTCCATATATCTATGTTGAGAAAGTGGATTTCTAATTTAGAGCAACAAATTTTTTAAAGTAAAATTGTAGCTCAACCTAATTTGACTTATGTGGAGAAACTTGATCGTATTCTAGCTTATGATGTGAAATAACTAAGGAGAAAACATATCCCTAGGGTCAAGGTGTAATGGAAGAATAGATCTATTTAAATATCAAAGAAAATATTTTTCTATGAGGAGAAAGTGTAATACCTATAACTATATAACCTAATAAGACTCTTTCTTGTACTAAGGCATATTTAAAATTTAAAGTCTAGATGAAATAGACAAGTTTGAAATAAAAATAAAAAAAAATCATTAGGAAGTAGTGGAACTATACTTTTGAGCACAATGGTGCATCCCTATCTATTTTAGAGTATGGTTTAAGGGAGCATTGTAAGGCTAGAGTTGAGTGCTATAGTGCCAAATCATTGTGGTGGGTATCCTTTTGGTGATATTAATGGTTGTGAATCATTAGTTTAATATTTAGAAAAGTTTTCTCCAATTTATGATTGAATGCTGAGGAGTTTAAAGGGGTTACAAGTAAAAAAGCTAAGATTGGTTTAGTTTGGGCTAATTTAGCCCGATTTGCAAGATCACTTAAGAGAGTGGCCTTCATGTGAGATAAATGGCTATAAATACAGTGGAAAGGTAAATTAGGATGTGAACTTGTGATCTTGAGTTGATGGCAGATTTTGGTGGAGTTTAAGAGAATGTTGAAGGGTAGGGAAAAAGACTAGTACCAAGTGTTTTCTATTTAGACTAATGACTATAGGAAGTATTTAGAAAGGATTTATGATTTTGATTGTTGGTTTATTTATATTACATGAATATTATAAAGTGGAGGAAGAGTAATGAATAGTTTAAAGAAGATGTTTAAGAGGATTGATTAGAAACATAAAAGAAATAAACATATATACCTGATCTTACCAAAGAACATGCATACACTTGAAGCCACCAAGTGTTGCAATCTTGGAGCCCAACCTTATGTTTTGATGAATACAAACATTATTGGATGAATTATTCTTATTCCTACTTTATATATTAAATATGTTTCTTATGTGTCACTAACCATTTTAGGGACAACATACATAGAACATAAGTGAAGAATCAAGGCTTAAGGCAATGAAGCATCAGTGTTTAAGTCAGTTTGTATTTCATAGAGTCAATATTTTTTATCATTCTTGATTTATTTTTTATATTAGGTGTATGTTGGCTAAGCAAACATGCACACATACAAGGAGAACTAAATTTAAATATTTAATTTTTTAATAAATTATATTGTACAATCTAGATCTTATTGTATAATCTATTCAAACAAAAATTAATTCAAATATATGATTAAATAAGTTTATTAAATTGGGTTATAGCTAATCACATTATACGACCTTAAATTATATTGTATGATCTTTGAATTATATTATACGATTAGGTATTTTGATAAATACCCCGCTATTGAATCTATGTTACTTAAATAGGAAAATTTGAATTTTAAAATTAGAACTAATTGTACTATATGAATTGGTTCATAATGCACAAATATTAATTAAAATTATCTAATTTAATCTCAAAGTTTAAAGAATTGAATCAGGATCTAATCAATCATTAATGCTCGTGTTGTTTGATCTTCATCGTATTGGACGATCAACCAAGAGCTTAACTAGACAAACTTGATTCATCATGGAAGATTTGTGATTTGATATAAAATATTTGAAAATTTTTAATCATATAGGTTGATCTTCAATGGAATTGAACTAATCTTATTGTACAAACTATGCATCATATTGTATGAACAAAAGGCTTAATATTAAAAATTAGGAATTTTGATAGCCCACTCTATAAACTCTTGTTATGCCTTTAGGGAAAGTGTGCCTGAACTGTTAGAGAGGTTTTCTTCTTGGAAGAGATCTTGGAGTGTCCACTTAATAAGAGAGATAGAGGAGGTGAGGTTGAGAGAGGGAGTTTTCCTTGATGGAGTCAAGGGGTGTGAAGGGGATTCACTCAATTTCTCTAGCTACCTCGCACCTTGGGTCCTCTAATTATGTTTTAGTGGATCTTTTGAAGAGGAGATATGAGAAAGAGAGTCTTCAGCTTGAAAGACTCAATAAACTAGGAGACTAGGGATCATCATCTCCGTCAAGCCATGAAGGTGAGAGAAGGGATGGTTTCTCCATCGTTGTGAGTAACATAAGGAAGGTTATCATCTCTATCAGGCCAAGGAAACAAAAGAAGGGATCAACATCTCTATTGGAAAGGGAGGTGAAAGGAGGGATCAATATCCCTACCAGGACAGGAAGTGAAAGGAGGGATCGATATCTCCATTAGAGCTAAGAGCCAAAGGAGGGATAGCATCTCCATCAGGCTTGAAGGCAAAAGGATGGAGCAACATATATGCTAGAGCAAGGAGCTAAAAGAGGGATGGCATCTTCGTCAAGTTAAGTTGCAGAGAGATTTTTAAAGCTTGTAAAGGTTATTCTTCACCTGGTAAAGAAAAAAGGGCTTCTCCACCTCGTTATGTGCTAAAGGAGAGTTAATTTTAGTACGTACCCAAATAAGTGAACCTTTGGGGAGTGGATGCAAGTCAATTCAATCAAACCACTATAAATCTAGTTTGCGTAAATTTACCTTTTTTACATTTACTTTCTTGTAATTTATTTTTTGCACTATGGTTTTACTTTTGAATATCTTTGCAGGAGATTTCTTAAGTTTACATTTGGTTACCTTAGTAAATTTCTTTAGTTTACTAATGGTTATCTTTGTGGAAGATATTTGTGGGTGATAAATCTTGGGTTGAAGTTTAATTAAAAAATTAAAAATATGTTTATTTTTTAAAATTTTAAAAGTAGAAAATCACATTTTCTCATAACTTTTTAAATAGTTTATTCTCTTAAATTTATTATGCATATCTCATTTATTTTAAGAAAAAGAATTTCAAACTTGGTGTGCATTAAACATTATCAAGTTGTATTAGTATGCTTTTAATTGGTATCAAAGCGGGGTTCTCACTTTTATCATTTAAATATCTTGAGTAGATCCACATGGTACACTTGGGTAATCATACACTGCATAAGGAAATTTTATTACATATATGCCACTTTTTGATAACATGTCTTTTTTATTTTTGGAAGATTTATACATACACCTTTTTACAATCGATTGATTTTTATGTGTAACATATTATTCAAGCTAGCTATGCTTTACCTTTTTGTATTGGGAATGGGGTTAAAATTTATATTTCTTTTATTGAATGGCCCTTAGAAGATTATAATTTAGCATCTCAATGCTAAATATCTTAATTGTTTTTTTAAATGATCTTAAATTTGAAGGCTACATCTGTGTTTCATCTTATTCCATTGGTAATGAGATATGTGATAAACTTTTGTATAACTTATTAAGGTACCAGTGAAGTAAAATAATTATGCATGAATTTCTTATTGCATGAATATGAACTTTTTTGCATACAACTTAGTGAATCTATTCTGATATGTATAATATGTTTACAAAAATCATCACTTCATTCCATGCTTTGGGTAAAGATATTTCAAATTTTTTGAAAGTTAATAAAATTTTACACTATTGCCTGAATCTTTATAAGAAAAAGTTACTGTGATTTTTTAATCAAAAGATTTAAATTCATATTATATTAGTAATCTTGTTGGTTCTTTGATTGCCTATGAGCAAAAGGTGAAAAGAAAAAGGACTTAACAATAGCACCAATGGCTAACAATACAGAAAGTAGCAATTCAAGAGCAGATGGAAATGATGATATTGCACTAATGAAATGACAGTTTAAAAGATTCTTGAAACACAAGCAAAAGTACCACTTTGATAAACATAAAGGTAAAAGTGCAAGATCAAATAAGTTGTCTACTCATGTGGTTTGCTTCAAGTGCAAAAAGCGGGGATATATCCAATCTGATTTCCCAAAAACCCAGAGCCACCAAGCTAAGGATAAGAGTGAGGATAAAGACAATCCAAAGAAGGGGAAACTAAAATTTCAAAAGGCTTTTTGGCTAAACTCAGACTCTGAATCATCAAAAATAAAAGATGATGAGAAGGTAACTAAATAGTGTTTAATAGATAAAAATAGCATTGGTTCTCTGAAAATGATCAAATATTCAGTTTATCTCATAATGAATTTTTTTTTATCAGAACAACTACATGATTCTTATAAAAAATGAAAAATCAGCATTCACACCTTAAAAGAGAATATTCCACTTTGAAAGAAGAGCATGGAAATTTAATAAATAATTATTCAAACTTAAGAACTAATCATATTGCATTAGATAAATAACATTAACCATTAAATCAGAGCACATTGCATTAAAATAAAAGCATGAGTTATTATATAAAGAGCATATTGAATTAAAAGAAGCATTTAAAGAACTGGAAGAATTAGTCTTAAAAATTGATAGTAATGAGCATGAAGCATTGGTTCAATCAGGCAGATATAAAAGTGCAAATGCATACTTAAACAACAAAATCACAATACTTAGAGAAAATGCATCAAGGCCTACATACATTGAAAATCCATCCATTAGAACACAGCATGCTATTCATACAAATTGGTGCCTCCATTTCCTAGGATCAAATGTAATTCTTGTGGAATTATAAAGCATATTACATGCATTTTCACACACCGAATCCATGATAGATCAGATATGGTCTAGAAGCCCAAGACATATTCTACATAGCATACATTTAATACAAAATAAGCTGGGACCTAAACCCAGTTAGATTCTTAAAATCAACCCTTAATTAATATTGTAGGTCTACTCTCACAATAGGTCAGGTAAGAGCATGTGGTACCTGGACAGTGGATGTTCATGACACATTACTAAAGACATGAAACAATTCATCACGCTAGAAGTTAGAAGTGGAGGAAAGTTTACACCTGGAGATAACACTACAAGAAAGGTAGTGAGTGCATGTAGTATAGGTAAAGTTTATAAATTTTATATTGAAAATATTTTGCTAGTAGAAGGACTAAAACATAATCTTGTAAATATTAGTCAATTATGTGATAAGGATTTAATATAAAAATTCTTTCTACCAAGTGCTAAATAATATTAAATAGCCAAACTATTTTAGAAGGATTATGAATTAATAATATTTATATGATTGATTTAAACTATATTATAAATCAAGGAAGGTTTTCTTTTTAAAATCAACTATTGATGAATCTTGGTTGTGGCATAGGAGATTATGCCATGCAAGCATGAGGAGCCTTAGAAAAATCACTCAATTATAATTGGTTAGAGACATTCCTAAGTTAGATTTTTCCATAGAACATCTTTGTGATGCATATCAATTAGGAAAGCAAACCAAATCCTCTAACCATTTCAATAAGGATGTAGTAACTACTAAACCTCAAAAAATTCTTCACATGGATTTATTTGGACCTGTTAGTACAATGAGTCTTAGAGGGTAATTATTTAGATTTATAATGGTTGATTATTTTTCTATATTCACATGAGTTAAATTCTTAACAAATAAAAGTGAATCATTTGAGGAGTTTAGAATATTTTAAATTTGGATTCAAAGAAACATGATGTTTAATTTCAACAATTGAGAGTGATAACGAAGGTGAATTTCAAAATGATAAATTTGAATTATTTTGTCAGGAGTCTAAGATAGAGTATAATTTTTATCCCCCTAGAACCCCATAGTAAAATTGAGTAGTCGAAAGGAAAAATAGGACACTTGTAGAAGTTGTCAGGGTAATCCTTAGTGAGTATTGCCTATCCAAGTATTTCTCAGCAGAGGTAGTGAATACTGCTTTTTATGCTCTTAATTGAGTAAATATAAGATCTAAGTTAAAAAAGACACCATACAAATTGCTTAATGAATACTAAATTTGTCTCATATGCATGAATTTGGATGTAAATGTTTCATTTTAATTAATAGAAAATCACATTTAGAGAATTTTGATGCAATTGTAGATGAAGTAGTATTCCTAGGTTATTCCTTAGTAAGAAAGGCTTATAGAATATTTAATAAAAGAACTTTAGTTGTTGAGAAATCCATCCACATTTATTTTGTTGAAACAAATAATATTTTTGAAACTAGAATGATTGATGATGAAGAGGAATAGATAACCTATAAAGTTGAGAATGTTAAATTAGAGGATAGAGAAGAAGCTTAGTATCCATTACCTAGGAAATGGAGATATCCATACACTCACTCTAGAGAACTTATCTCAAGTGACCCAACTGTAGGGGTTAGAACAATGCATGCTTTTAGAAAGAAAATTAAACACAACTTTCATCTCTATAATAGAACTTAAAAGTATTGATGTAATAAACCAATTTTAAAAATAAAATTAAAAAAAAAATTAATTTTTTGTTGAATTGGAGCGATTTAGCACTGAGCTTGTAAAGTAAACTTTAGTGTCAGGCCTCCGAGGTTAGCAGTTTTAGAATTCACCATCGTGGTATTGAACCCTCTATTCTACAATAATTCTAAATTTAACATACGACATTCTGATGTGTGTGTGTGTGTGTGTGTGTGTGTGTGTGTGTGTGTGTGTGTGTGTGTGTGTGTGTGTCTATATATATATATATATATATATATATATATATATATATAATGGTTAATTATGTTATTTTACTAGAAATAATAGAAGTTACTATATTTTATGCAATTTGTAAGAATAAATATTTGATATAAGTATATTGGTTATACAAACCTCTAGAATGAATACAAGCATGTGCTTGGGTAATAATTAGTTGTTATTATTTTTATAATAATATAATAATAATAATGTGTGAAACAAGCAAAGGCTGGTGAATTACTGATAATGGTTGAAGACTAATTGATACCTACATAGGATAGCAGGTTGATGAGCTTTCTTGTAAATATCATGGTTTGGTGTTATCCTCTACTGATTCATATGATTCACTAATTGAGATTTATAAGGAGTTATTATTGTGCCAATGGACAAGGTGTTATAGCTCGGTTTTATGAGCAAATGGTTATTAACTTATAAACTACTTATGACGCTCCAAAACCTAAGAGGAATTTAACCCTAATTCCTAAATCCAATTAAGCTAATTATCCATAAAAGCAAATACGCCAAAGCCACTAATCATTACAAGTTTATAAAATAAATTTCCATAGTTCACAAACAAAAGTTTCATTTCCCAAAATAATTATATACAAGAATCTAGGTTTAAATTATGTCTAGCTAAACATAATATCCTGGAATTCCAAAATAATAAGTACATGCTGACCCATCTTCCTTACTTCTATTAGCCCGAACCGAATCAACAGACTCTTTATCATTTCTTGAAATGGTATAATAATAATAGAGTGGGTCTTTAACTCGATAGGTTAAACCTAGTTCCCATTATAACATTCAATTCAAAATTATAAAAAGAATTAAAATACTACAATTAAATTTTAGAAAGAGAATTTTAAACTAAAAATCATAAAATATTGTTCAATTTATAATGCACTTATAAATGTAAGAATGTAAATGCTTTGATGCCCCTTATAACTCCCAATTTTCCTACTCCCACCTAATTACCTAGGTGCAGAGCAAAGCCACCTCTCAACTATTTGAGATAGGTGTAGAGCATATAGAAACTAATACAAAATAACTTTCAATACATAAAACTTCTAATACAAAAAAAATGTTAATACAAAGTGTTTCCAAAACAAAATACTTCCAAGATAAAGAACTTTCCTAGTATTGATTTTCCAATTTAGAGCTCCATGCATGGCATGCATGTAAAAAATGAAATGATAAGTTATAATGCAATTTTGATAAAGAGCCATATCATGTCCTTACTTGTATAAGGAAATCCCTACTTTTTCATTTGTCAATATAGAGTCATCATAACCTTACCAAATTTATAGAGAATATATAAAGTATTAAAATAAGATACTTTCTTAACTATATTGTTATTCATAAGTGTATATATTTCCCATAATTATTAAAAATCAATACAGAAGAAACCAACTAGTAAAAACTTGTATTCTTATATTCAAAACATCTAGAATGGAGAATAAAGCAACATACAAAATGTTCCATGATAAAAACTTTTTAAAACTTAATAAAAACACTTTTAAAAGCATAAGTTTCAATTTACTTATTCAAATTAAAAATAGAAATGGGTACGAGTTTCCTACCTTGAATCGAATGATTTCCCTAACTGAGCGGATAGATAAAAATTAGATTTTGGACTCCGAACCCTAGCTTTATCCTTCTCTCTTCCTTCCTCTCCCTCTCTTCCTTCTCTGATAAGTTGGGTTAATGGGGGTTCATGGATTGTGAATTGAGATATTTATTATTTTATAAAGTACTAACTCCTTACAATGCCACAGAACTACCCTTTCCAACATTATAGCGATATGGGGAAAAACTCCCAAACTCTTCCAAATTCTCCCTAGCTACCCAAGGGTCCATTTCTCATGTGATAAGGATGCTACCTAGCCAAAATAATCTTCTAAAATCTCAAAAATGACATTTTCCTTAGACTCGAACACCGAAGCACTAGAATTCAATGCCACGACACTAATACAAGAAAAATTCAAGCTTCATATTTCAACTTTCTTAACCTAAAACTCTAAGCCTTCCAATCTCTAATTAACTTTATAAGAATTATAATTATTAAATAAATTAAAAATTAGTACTTTAAAATAAAGAATTACATAATTTTTAATGGAAATTATTATACTATTAAAGACTAAAACAATATTGTATAATCCAGAATCCTTATTTAGTGTGATTAGTAGAATGCATGTTACTACACTATAGCATTATATTGTGTTATCACTCTACAATTTTATTATTACTACTACAATTTTACTGCTACTATCACCAGTTTTATATATGTTAATACTGTCACTGATAATATTATTGATCACTATTTACTAGTTTACTGTTACTAACACTTGATTCATATATTGAGCAAGTGATACTAAGCATGTGATATAAGATACTAATATAGAATGATTGAACCTTATGTGTATGTTGATTTTATTGTATTGTATTGTTATAGATTTTGATAATTTTCATATATATTTTTATTTATTAATTTATAGAAGTTTTGTTACTACTATGAAGTATGATTTGAAAAGGATTATTTACTACTTATTTAATTTGACCTCCATACTATTTACTGATCTACAAATATACGATTTTACTAGTTTGCAGTTTATCGATTTTACTATCTCGATACTGTATTATTTTTTTAGCTTTCGTACTGTACTGCTATAATATTTTATACATTTTACTGCTACTAGATATGGACCAGGTCATGGAAGAGGATCTAGAGTGTGAGACTAATCAATTACAAGGTTCCTCAAGTCTCTTTTTTTGTCTTTAGTTGTTTTTTTATAGTCAGGAGCATATAGATTGTATATTATGATTGTGTAACTCCTAGCTATTGTATATAATTTTAGAGTATGAATATGGACGTATATTAATATTTGGATATTAATGTTTAGATAAATAAAATAACTTTTAATGCTAGTATATTATTTTTAAAATAAATTTAGATAACTTAGGTGATCATTGTTGTAATATTAAAAAGATAAAAAGAAAAATACTTCAAAATTTGATTCTAGGGCATGACAATAAATCAGGCCCTAGTTGATGAATTTTGGATTATAACTATACAAGAAGAACTTGATAAATTTGTCTTGGAATCAATATTTAGAGATAAGGCTAGGTTGGTAGCCAAAGGTTACAATCAAATCGAGAGGATTAATTTTATGGAGATCTTTGCCTTTGTAGCTATACTAGAAGCCATCAGGGTATTGTTAGCATTTGTATTCTTTAAGGGCTTCAAGTTATATGAAGTGAACCTAAAAAAGTTCCCTCTTAAATCGTGTGCTTAAAAATATTTATTTAGAATAACCCCTAGGTTTTGATAACTCATCATTTCTAAATCATGTCTATAAACTTAAGAAATCATTATATGGGCTTAAGCAAGCACCTAGTGCATGATACATTAGTCTTAAAAAAATTATTACAAAATTCCTTTATTAAGGGGACCATTAATACTACTCTATTTATTAAGAAAATTAAAGATGATATGCTCATAGTTTAGATTTATGTCGATAATATTCTTTTTGGATCCATAAATGATGATTTATAAAAAGAATTTTCTACACTATGAGCAGTTAATTCGAGATGAGTATGATGGGTGAGTTGACATATTTCTTTGGATTTGGTGGTGAGATAAGAGAGGATGGAATCTTGTTTAGTCAAACTAAATATGTTAAAGAAATTATAAAAAAATTTGATATGAAAGTTTGTAAAAGTATGACTACACCGATGAGTCTAACTACCTAGTTAGATAAAGATCAAGATGATAAGTTAATTAATCAAAAGAATTTTAAAGGGATCATAGGTTCCTTACTTTACTTGGCTGCCAGTAGGCCTAATATTATGTTTAGTGTTTATTCATGTGGTAGATTTCAGGCTAACCCTAAGGAATCCCATAAAATTACAGTCCAAATAATTTTAGGTATCTAATAAACACTCAAAATTTAGGTATTTGATATTCTATGAATAGCTTGACCTTTAAATTAGTTGGATACTCATATCAAATTTTATCGGATGTACGATAGATAGGAAAAACACCTCAGGAAAATGTCAATTCATAAGATAATCTTTAGGTTTTTTTGGTCCAATAGAAAGTAAATTTTCATAGCCCTATCGACCACAAAAGTTGAATATATAGTTATAGAAAGTTATGTTACCTGAGACCTTTGGTTGAAGTAATATCTTCTTAATTTTGGACTGATTGTAGAAACCATCTCTGTCATGAGTGATAAAATGAGTGTGGTCTATATCTCTAAAAATCCCATTCAGTACTCATGTACTAAACATTTTGACATTAGATATCACTTCATTAAAAACCATACGGCCAAGGGAGATATAGAATTATAGCTTGAAGAAACTTAAGATTAATTAGCAGATATCTTTACTAAACCTCTAAATTATGATACATTCAGTACATTTAGGACTAAACTAGTAGTTATTGATGTAAGTGCTTATGAATCTAGGTTCTTTGGATGTTAAATTTGCTTTTTGTGTTTTATGTTTTGTATTTGCATTGTGTTTGCATGTGTTATGTATGGTGTGCTTCATTGTACTTTATATTGTAGTAGTTTTTTTTTTCTTTTCATTGTAGTTATGTTCCTCTTTTTGGTGATGCTAAAAGGGAAAGTATGTGCAGTATTAGTCGTAGTGTTTGTTGGATTTTTTTTCATTAGTACAGTTTTCTTCTTAGTTTGTGTGTTCAAGCATTTTGTTTAAAAATAAAAAAATGTGGGTTTTTAAAAAAAAAAAAATGTTTGTTTTAAAACTCAAAAAATAAAAATAAATATTTTGAAAATCAAATATTTTCTCTATTTTAAAAAATGTTGTCTAGTAAGGGGGAGAACTTAGTAGAAAATTAAAAATTAAACTTACAAATTTAAATTCCAATCAATAAAATTTGCCTCTATCAAAAAGATAGAGGTCGTTTTGGGTGCCTAACAATATATTTTGATGATTAGAAACATTTTTTTATGAATATTTCTTATCCATACTTTATATATTCGATATTTTTCTTGTATGTCACTAACCACTTAAGGTACATCATACATTGAGAAAAGTAAAGAATCAAGGCTCAAGAAAATATAGTGTCAGTTTCTAAGTCAATCTATGTTTTAAGTGCCTATTGTTTTTATCTTTCTTGAGATATTTTTGTATTAAGTGTATGTTGGCTAGGAAATCATGTACACACACACACACAAGAAGGATTAAAATTGAATATTTAAAATTTTCTATAAATCATAATGTATAATCTGTTAAAATAAAAAATTAATTTAAATATTTAATTAAAAATTGTAATTAAAATTAGGCTATAAGTAATCAAACTACACGACCTTAAATCATATTGTACAATCAGTTATTTTGATAAATACCCCCCCCCCCCCCCAAATCAAATCTATGCTACTTAAAATAGAAAAAATTGAATTGTGAAATTTGAACTGATCGTATTGTATAATTGGTTCATACATTATAAACATTAATCAAAATTACCTAATTTAATCCCTTAGATTAAGCAATCAAATAAGGATATAATCAATCATTAATAATCATACCATATTATTTTGATCATACTGGTAATCAATAAAGAGCTTAACTAGAAAAATATGGATCATCCTAGATGATCTGTGATTTGATATAACTAATTATATTGGAAGATTATAAATTGTAAATTATAATCTTCAATAAAATTGAACTAATCATATTGTATAAACTACGCATCATATTGTATGATCAAAAGGCTTAAAATTAAAAATTAAGATTTTGAGAGCCCACTTTAGAAACTTACAATATGTCTTTAGACAAAGAGTACTTGAGCAGTCAGATATATTTTCTTCTTAGAAAAGAGGTTGGAGAGTCCAGTTCACAAGGGAGAGAGAAGATGTGAGGTTGCGAGAGGGAGTTTACCTCAAGGAAGTCAAGTGGTGTGAGGGGATTCACACGATTACTCCAGCTAGCCTACATCTTAAGTCCTCCAGTTGTGTTTTGGTGGATCTTTTAGAGGTGATTGAAGCTCTAAGAAGGATAGTCCTTAGTGTGAAAGACTCGTTAGTTCAGGAGGCTGGGAAATGATATATATGTCAGGCTATGGAGGTTAGTGGAGGGATGGTATCTCCACCATTGCAAGGAGAAAAAGGATGTTTGGCATCTCCACCAATTTTGGAGGCGAAAGGAAGGATCAATATCTTTGCTAGGTCGGGAGGCAAAATGAGGGATCGACATCCACTAGGCTGGGAGGCGAAAGGAGGGATTGACATTCCCATAACCATACAGTAAAAGGAGGGCTCGATATCATCACCAAGCTTGTAGGAGAACGGAGGGAGTGGCATCTCTATTGAAGCAAGGAGCCAAAAAAGAGATGGCAACTTCACCAGGTCAGGAGGTGGAAGGTGGGAGATTCTTCGGAGTCTGTTAATGTCATTCTCCAACTAGTCAAGGGAAAGAGCTTCTCCACCTGTGTGCTAAAGGATAGTAACTTTTTGTGTAATATCCAAAGAGGAGGACCTTTAGGGAGTGGATGTAGGTCAATTTTACTGAACCAAAATAAATCTGATCTCAATACATTTACTTTATATGTTAAACTTCTTGTAATTTATTTTCAGCACTCATATTTTCCTTTTCATTATCTTTGTGGAATATTTCTTGAGTTCATGATTGGTTTTCTTGGTGAACGATTTAATTAGTTTAATGTTGGTTATTTTTGTAGAAGAAATTTGTTAGTGATAAAACTTTGGATGAAGTTTTATGAATATATATATATGTGTGTGTGTGTGTGTGTGTGTGTGTGTGTGTGTGTGTGTGTGTTTTCTAAAAGTACAAAAAAAAATTAAAAAATATTATTTGATTGTGGTTTTGTTTGAATAATTTATTCTCTTAAATCGCTTCCACATATCTCTCTTATTTTAAGCAAAAGATTTTTGAAAGAAAATTTCAAAGTAACAAATAAATGAAGAGAACTTCTCCACAAAATTCTTTAATTACAAAATTAAAAATTATAATGCATATTAGCTCATATTTATATAGACATTATAATATTAACTTTTGAAAAAAAAAATAAGAAGGAAATTTGAAAAGGTAGGGGTGGATGGACATTAAAAAGGAGTTTCTCCAATCCATATTTTATTACATCATCCTTACATAACCATTTTATGACTAACCATACAAGCTTCTAGATCTTAAATAAAAAATAAATTACATTTAAAATATTTATAAAATGTGAGCTCATTAGTGGGCGCTTGATTGGGCTCTTATAATTAGGCCTTTCTTTGAACCTTTATTGGGCTTTGATCGAAGATCATATAATTGGATTTTTAGCTTGATTATCTTCATCCATTTGATGTGCTACATCACTGAGCCCTCTTTATATGAAGGTCTGGGGGAATCCAAAATATTATGTAGCATTGTAGCACTAGCCACTAAAATGACTTCTTATATACACTAAAAATCTAAAGCCAATACCCCTCACTCCATACCTATAGCTTTATTGGAGAAGAAAAAGGCAAAGAAGAGGAGGAGAAGAAAAGAGAGAATTGAAGAAGAAGGATTTGAAGGTCATAGTGCGAGATTTCTCTATCAGGCCAGTTATGAAATTTATTTTACTCGAGGTATGCTCCCAATGCATTATTTCTAATTTTAATTATAGTATTTCTATGAAAGATTATGTTTTAAAATATATTTTTAATGAGTATAATAATTCCACTATGTGATTTCTAATATGTGTAAAATGTCGTATTCTACTCATTTTAAGTATAAGAATTCAATATTTCACCAAATGATTTTATCTATATAATTTTTTTAGTATTTCTATTAAAAATGGCATTTCTTATAATGGCTAAAACTTAATAAAAGTCTTAAAATTGTATTTTAGAGATCCCTAATAAATGATTTTTCAAATGATAAATGTTAAATGTGAAGGTAAATTATACATGTATCATCTTCTGAAGTATTGTACATATATTTTCACCCTCACATTCAATATCATGTATAACCGTTAATTATGTTAATCTATGCAAAAGTATTTATGTCATATGGTAGAAATTCTGATGTGGAAGATGTTAAAGTGCACAACAAGTTCTATTATGTGGGGCCACATTTCTCTTCTATTATGCTTCTAATTCTAACCCCAATTGCTTTATGTGGAGGTGGGAGGTTGTTTCAGGTTTGAGAGATTTGAAGGAGTTATAAGTGAAAGTGGAGTAATAAGGGGAATTGGGTTAATCTCTTTGAACAAGTTAGGGTTTATCTTAGGAGGCATAAAGTGAAAGTGGAATTAAAAACAAGTATCAGGACATGCATATCATGATTCAAATGTACATATTTTATTAAATGAAGTAAATTCATATACAAATAATATTATATTGATAAATACACTCTGATATTTCTTTATAAGTACCCTATACTACTTCTGTGAAAGTATGAGTGTTGTTCTATTAACAAATAAACCCTAACGCCCATGTGAAAGTATAAGTGAAAGTGCATGTCAATTCATATAATATTCATGTTCAAGTAATAAGTTTTGGAAAGTTAATCCTGATGCATGTTCAAGTTTAAAAAATATTTTTATTTTCTTCTAGTAATATTGATATAAGTTGTCATTTTTTCATGCTTTTTGAAAATAAAGTTAGTTTATGTTAATTTTATATTTAATATTTAAATCTTTTAATTATACATTGCAAATATGGGTGTTGATATTTGTAATAGGAATTGGGATAGCCTACTGAACATGTAACCGCTCAACCTATTATTTGATAAAATTTGGGAAAATGGAAGGGTCCAATGAAGTAGAGACTATTAAGGGAAAGACTATGAGGAGCTTCGCATTAAGGTATCTTGCAATTTCTTTATTATATATTAATACATAGAATGAATTTGAATTGGGTCATTTGTAAATAATTCTTTTGGAAATGATTTTTTGGATGATAGATTTTGTTCTTTATCATGCTTTGGATTATTTAGTTGGCTCTGGTTTGCTCTGTATTATGGTTGAGAGATCTAGGTTTAATATTTCATTCTTTTATTAGGCTATGGGGCATGACACATAAAAGTTAACTAGGTTATTTCTTCATCGTCTTGATTTTGCACCTATATCTATTTCCCTTTTGAGCCCATTCACCCCTATTAAATTTTGGTGATTCAATAATAAACATTGCATAAGTTTTATTTTTATGGAGAGATTGTTGTCTACTTGTTTATGGAGATTCAACCTATGCCTTATACTTTTATCTTACTTGAAGCATAGATTGTCTTATTGGTATCATGATTTATGAATATTAGTCTAATCCTTGACATTTACCAATTCCATTCCAAAAATGAGCATCTTTCCCTTGTTGAGATTATCACTTGGAGGTGCTCTCCAATGCAAGTAACTTTAGAAAATATATTTCCTTTAGGAGATTAATTGGCCCATATCACTTATTTTTTAATTTTAAAATTTAAAATTGATTATATTTGGTGAGAATTTTATCATGAATTGATATATGACTTGTTGGTCTTACCTCACTAGACCATCTTTCTTATATTTATTTATGAAATCTCCTACACTATAGGACATCCTTGTATTATCCTATTATTCTTTCAACACTTTCAAAAATAAATCACTAATAATTTAGTAAATTACTCCATTTTATTGAAGTAGGATTATGAACAAGATTAGTTTAGAAATTAATATGCATTGAAATCACTAAATCAATTTAAATAGCTAGGTTGTTTATATGATAGTCTTTTAAACCATGAATATGTATCAATATAACATGGATTAAACCATATTCTAGGATAATTGCAAGCCAAAAACTTATAAAAAGAAACTAAAAATATATACATGAATTTGAAATAGCAAAATAAAATAAAATAAAATAGTAAAAGTAAAATAAGAATACATGATATATGTGCTTCACAATAAGGGTGCCTATATCCACACGGAGAAAGCAAGAATTAGCCTTTTATTTATTCCAAAATACCAAATTATAGGTTAACACTCTTACATAGTTCTTGATAAATGATTCATATGTTGATAGTTAAAATGTGTTAATAATGAAGCTATTTTTTGTAGAAATATGAATGCTTAATTGCATAC
Organism: Dendrobium nobile; assembly: GCA_022539455.1. Taxonomy (NCBI): domain Eukaryota; kingdom Viridiplantae; phylum Streptophyta; class Magnoliopsida; order Asparagales; family Orchidaceae; genus Dendrobium; species Dendrobium nobile. The sequence continues at coordinate 62,399,623 of CM039721.1, forward strand.
ATGAAAAAACAAAGAAGGACAACTTTAGAAGCAAAGTACGATCCTTTTGGGATAGTTTTCTTACTATTTTTGAAGTAGCTTTTTAGTAGAAATATTTTTTAACTCGAAATTTTTGTACTAGAAAGCTACTTTAGAAAACAGTAAGAAAGTTGTCTCAAACAAAACGTAAATTAGAGGAATGATTTGAGTAATGTCTATTATAAATACATGAATTAAAAGATTCTTAAGGCATTTAGACAAGCACATAAAAGGGCAAAAAATATAACCATTATATAAGTTAGTAAGCTTATGTCAAATAACTAGTATGGAAAATGATTAGACTTATCACATTAAGGATAAAAGGTGTTAGAGTTGATTTGAGGAATAGGTTTTACATATAATTAATTTAGTAGTTCATCAGAAACAAATGAAAAATTCAACCATAAATACCTAAGAAAAGGACATCGATGATGATGATGATGGTTAGGCAATGCTTAGGTTGTTAGTAATATGTACTTACACTCTGTCTATACTTGGCTTGAAAAATTTGTCGATTAGTCAAAAAAAAAGTTAGTATATTCATTATCATATTTGACTAAATTTTAGTTAATATACTTAAATGAAATGATGTGAATTTGGCTTAAAAATCAAAGATTGCTGAAATTTTAATTTTGACACTTAACTTCCTAAGATCAAAGTCAATGAACTAACTAGCTAGTCAAGCAAATCATAGATCAAACTTGAATTGAGCTTAGCCTGAATGTGATAGAAATGTATATACACATATTTGTTTATGTAATTAGATTTGCATTGTGTGTGTGTGTGTGTGTGTGTGAGAGAGAGAGAGAGAGAGAGAGAGAGAGAGAGAGAGAGAGAGAGAGAGAGAGATTGTCCAACTTGAGCTATATACCATAGGCTAAAAGAACATAATTCTAAGAAAAGAAATTTCTAGCAGTGGAAAGGCACAAGCATTAACAACTGGAGTGCTTAGGAGAACTCATCTTAAAAACAAATATACTATTTACCATCGCATTTATAGGAGAAGCTTTCAAAGTATATTGATTTGTAATTCCATTTGTACAAAGCACAAAGCTTAACCCGCCAATCTCTTCTTGTTTGTTTCTTTGGACATGCACCATGTGGAAATCAGATCTCTAATTATGTTCAACATGAATGACCAAGCCAAATTTGAAAACATATGATTTGTTTGAGGTGATTGTAGCGTTTTATCAAGTCGATTGTGAAGATAATGTGAGAAAATTAAATTAATTACCCTGATTGTAAAAACCAGCTTTCTAAAACAAAAATTTTTAAGAAGTTGCGAGAAAGCAAAATCAAAACGTAATTGTGATTGTTGCCTAAAAGCAAAACTGCGAAAATACTTCCCAGATAGATCCTTAGTCAAATAATTAAGCCATGCACTAATTACTAGTTCTTAGTCTCAATAAATTATCTTTACAATCAATTAAATTATCAAACATTCAACATTATCTTTAATCTGGTTGTGAAAAAAATAACATATTTCCTCATATCTTTCTTAATTCTTATATATTATGTTCCTCTTATAGAACATGTGGTGGGGTGCGATTTAGTTCAGTTATTAAGAATCTTATAATTTGTTAGCCCAAGAAGAAATCTGATCAACTACATCAAATTGTGCTTTGACATTCAACATTTCTTTGAAATAAGATGTATAGCATTTAGGCTGTGTTTGGGACAATTTTTTTATTGATTTGTCAAGCTTTTTTTTAGTAAAAAATTTTTTAAAAGCAGAAAAAAAAAAACCAGCGGTCTAAAGCTGTACCAAACGAAGCATTAATCTCAACGCAATACAATGATGTAGAGAGATTCCTTTATAAAGATTTTTAATACAAAATTCTTTATAGAGTAAGAATGTCTGTTACTTCTACAAAAAAATGAAGCATACCAAACTCCTTTAAGCAATAGCAGAATTCATCGCCATGGCCCCGCCGGCGGACAGCCAGTAAGCCCGTGTGTCTGGCACGATGGTCTTGATGGCGCTGTTGGCCCTCGAGGAAGTGATATAAGAAACAAATTAGCTTGCTTTTGAAACGCTAGCTTTTCTTCTAACGGTCGACTTGTTGCCATTGATGAAGAAAGCTGCAATGAGAAAATAAGGAAGAGAAGCATAGCGATGGCTTCCACCATTAGCTTTCTTTTCTTTCCAACCATCACTTCCCTTAAAAAGACTTCTTTTTATTCTTAACTTCTTAAGCCGTCTTCAACTTCTTGAGCCTTTCTCTTCTTATGCTTTAATCTTCTTCTTCTAAAGTCCCGCCGCCACCTTCTTCTCCTCCTCTTTTTCTCTTTCTGCTTTGTATGTTATAAGCAGTTGGCAATGGAGATTTGGAGAGGGAATGACTTACAATGAGAGAGAGAGAGAGAGAGAGAGAAGGGCATGACTTTGACTTGATATAAGAAAAATAAAAAATTAAAGCTAAATTAGTTACTTATTATTCTAACTGTGACTTCAGGGGTGAAGATTGCCCGTCTTGCAAAAAAATTGATCGAGGGGTCACCTCTTACTAAGATTCGTTTGGGATAATGATATCAAAATGTATTTTTGGGTCGGAATTTTGGATCCAATCCAAAAATGACCCACTATATATCACTTGATCAAATCTGAAGCCAACCCGATTAGAAAAATAGGTGACAGACCTTGACCCGAACCTGACCTTGATTGGATCCGAGTCAACCCAACACAACCCGCCAACCCGTTTATTAATCAAGTAGGCTTCTTCGATAAATGGAACTAAAACAAAATCCCACACAAAGGGATTTAGGATTTTGCAAAATTGAAGAATCCCGCCAACTGAAATGAAATCCCGCACCGTGCGGGCTAGCACAGTAGCGTATACGGGTGCTCCGTGCGAGTTTAATTGGTGTGTTGCATGCGGACGAGCAGAGTGCGGTTGTGTGGGTTAGGAGAGGAGTGTGGAGTGCGGACGACTGGATGGCGGAGTGCAGAGTGTGGGTCACTTCGGGTTGATCCGAACCTTATCCAAATTTGTAATCGTTTAGACCCGAATCCGACCCATTTTTCAAATGGGTTGACCCGAACTCAGAATTTTCGTGATGGGGTCAGTGTCAGGTCAAATTTTCAGGTCGTGCATGTCAAATATTTACATTCCTATAGTTGATTATAAAAAAAAATATTAAGAAAATAATTCTTTTGAATGTTGGCAGAGGAAACAACTTCCTAGCATAAAAAAATTTTAAAAATAATGGCCAACTTAAAATTTTAGTTGCGATCTGAAAAGCAATGCAATAAAAAATTCCAAATGAAGGCTCATTTGGGACTTTTTTTTTTTTTTTTGCTACTTTTAAATAGAAATTTTTGTACTAAAAAGATGTTTTAAAAAGCAACAAAAATGTTGTCCCAAACGAAGCCTACGTTTTTTTGACATAAAACTAAGAAAAAAATTAATAAAATACAAGTTATTATAATTATGTCTATATTATAAATTATAAAAATAAAAAATTTCTTCTAAAGTACTAATAGCTTCCTTATTAATATAAAAAATAATTTCTACCCAAAATTAAATTTTTAAAAAATTTATCCCGATCTAAAATTTCTCCACCATCTTCTTCTGCTCTCATTCAAACTCTACCAAGGGCTGGAAAATTCCAATACTTACCAGCTATACAAAAGAGCCTAAGTATGTGCATCTCATTGACTGGTCATAGCTAACAAGAAACTATTTGTATTTGGACAAAACTAACAGTAATTATGAAAATGGCATATGGATTTCATCAGATTTTGCTCCGAATATTATTCATTAGTTGCTATTATTTCCTTCATTGGGCGGTCAAAGATATTCAGATTAATTAGTTTTATTTATGACCGGGTGAATTCAGGTGGGTAGATCTATATATATTGCTCCATATAGCATAAAAACCAAAAAAAAATAACTAAATAAAGACCTACGTACGAAGGCCACTTGTCAACTATGGAAATTGCATGCAGAATGATTCTTTGTATACGGTGAACATAAATGGTCTTTAATTGCCTTTCTTTATTTAATTTTTATTTTGTATTTTTATTTTTTTAGTTCATGGCTGAAATAGTATGCATGGAGACACTCTTAAAGAGTATGTGTGTCAATATAAATTGATCTGATTTTAATCTAATCAATTTGAACCCAACTCTTTTAATAAATGGGTCAAAAAGGTGGATACAAACATTACCCAATGGTAACCCAAATGATCCAAAAGTGACCCAATAACTCATTTTGATTAAAAAAATTATATTTTGCCAACTATAAAGTTTAAGTTTGGTTGCGTGATAGAAAATTTGAGTCGGTGGAATGTATGCTTTACGTCTTAGCAGTGTTCAAAGATTCAACACGTACAAATTAATGAAAGTAATAGGACTAGATAATTTTGTACGTAGAAAACTCGAAAAAGAAAAAAAATCACGAGGCTTGACCCAATCTTAAAATCCACTATACAACAAGTGATACAAAGATATTTATTTCTTCATTGTTGAACAAGAGGGAGAGTATAAAGCTCAAGTGTCCACAGAAAAATAATCTATACCCATCAACAGAGCTTAATTTTTCCAATATGAATTAGATAAATATATTTCCACACGCGAACAAAAATACCCAACAATAGAGTCAAATCTTGTCAATGTTTTGGAGATGGTAGTGATTTCGAATGCCAGTCGTCAGTGGCGATGATGATTGTCGGCAATGATAGCAGATGGTGATTGTTGACGACAATTACTAGAAAATGCAAGAGAATTCTCTCTATAGCTCTCTTTCTCCTACTTTCTCTCTTCTCATGTGAAAAGTGAAGGTCTACTTATAGGTTTTGGGAGTAGCATGCTCCATAAATATAGAGAAAATGTAGAGCAAAGTCAGAGTGCTTCAAGAAATGATCATTATTGATTCTTTCGAACATAGAGCTTTTGTCAAGCATTTAAATGTCTTAACGATGTTAGAATTAAGTGACCTTGGCCTCATTGGATCCTTCTTGTCGGACCGCTTGATTTGACTATAAGCATATCATATCTAAAGATTATTTTATTACCTAATTAATGCTTTGAAGCTTTTAAATGTGTTCAAGTATTTGAATTCTTTTCAAAAAATCGTTTGGAAAACCCTAGCCGCCTCGTCTGGTGATTTTGAGGCGATTCCGCTGCTGTGATCTCTGAAGCGTTCCGATCTTGTTCCGATCGCTTCTCTTGGCTTCGGTGCTTCTTCCAATCACTGGTAACATCGTTCTTTTCTCTGGTTTGTCTTCCTCGGGCCTTCCTCTGGGTTTTTTCCCCTGTTTTTTTGGATTTCGCCCTTTTGGCGTCTTGGTTTGTTTTTTACCGCTACCTCGGTGGGGGGGCGATGACGTCTCAGACGTCGTCAAACCCGGTTGTTCCTCCTATCCTTACTGGTAAAACTAGATCGTTTAAAGATGTGGTTTTGGCTGGATCTTCTTCTTCTTCGAAATTTCATTTTGTTCACTCTTCTTTTAAAGGTTGTCCTGCTTTGCTTTTTGAGGAAGCTGCTGTTCAGCAGCTAGCTGCTCCTTTCTGTTTTACGCTGGTTGGTAAATTCATGTTACGAAGGCCTAACCTGGATGTCATCCGCAAATTCTTTTTTGGTTTGAAACTTTCGAGATCCTTTATGTTGGTTTGTTAGATTCAAAACACATAGCTATTCAATTATCTAATGACTTGGATTATAGTCGTATTTTCTCTCGCCGTTCTTACTACATTCAGGGTTGTCAAATGAGGTTGCTTAAGTGGTCACCAGATTTTGATGTGAGGGAGGAGTCTCCCATTGCCCCGGTGTGGATAGCCTTTCCGAACCTTCGTTTGCATTTCTTTAACTCGCACATTCTTTTTGGTCTTGCTTCTGTATTTGGTAGACCGCTTCAGACAGACCAAGCCACGGCTTCTCTGTCGAGACCTTCTGTGGCTAGAGTGCTTGTTGAATTGGATGTTACGAAAAAACATCCGCAAGAAATTTGGTTAGGCTCTGAAATGAATGGGTACTTTCAAAAGGTGGAAATTGAGAATTTACCTGTTTTTTGTTTGCATTGCAAGATGCATGGTCATGCGATAAAGGAGTGTTTTCGTTTACATCCTAATTTGCGTAAGGAGAAAAGTGGGCAGAATGAAAATGGTAAAATGGCTAGTACGGTTGCTGTTGTCCCCGTTCCTTCGGTTGAGAACAATTTGGAAAATGTAGACCTGGATTTGGGTGCTGCTAACAGTGGTAATGAGGTGGAAGTCAATGTTAATTTTATTTCTGCTTTATCTAATGCTTCCAAACCGGTTTCTAATATTCCTAATTTTGCTCTTAATGATAAAGTTGTTCAAGATTTTGTGGCTCAAACTCATTCTAATATGGCTCTACATGATGCTAATATTATCTTAGATCAAGAAAAATGGGTGAATGCTGAAATTGTGAATAGTTCTAATGATTTGGTTGTTGTCCTTGATGAGGGGGAAGCTGTTTCTTCAAAGGCTTTGAAGACTTGCAATACCGACGCTATTAACAATGTGGCTTGTAATACTACGGATAATGGTGAGGTTCCTCATAATATTAATGTTCATTCTCATGATAACTTGCCTATTACTGGTCAAAGGCTCCGTAATACGTCGACGGTGGAAGATGGGGTCCTCTTTTTACAAGGAGAGCATTCTGGTTTGGATCCTTCAACTGGTGAGATGAACAAGGATTTTCTTTCAACTGATCATTATAACTGTGATGCTTTTACGGATACGAAAATTGAAATTAATGCTAAATGTTATGCTAGAGAGGATAATGATATGAGTTTTTCCAAAGGTAGGGGTAAGAGAGGTAGAAAACCTAGAAACATTATTTTTCAACCTCCTAGGACTACACGCTCACATACTGCTCATTAATTTTGTTTTCTTATGTTTAATACGATCATCTGGAATGTGTGGGGGATTGGGTGTCCTTCCTCCAAGCTCAGGGTTAAAAATTTATGTCGTATTCATAATATATCTGTGCTTGTCTTGCTTGAACCTCTCATTTCTATGGATAAACTGTTTATTACCGCTAAAACTTTGGGCTTTAAGCATGCTTTTGCTAATGTTTCTAATAAAATCTGGGTTTTCTGGAAAGAATTTGTGAGGATTGATTTTATTGGGGACTTCTCCCAAGTGCTTCATTGTAATATTGAATCTTCCAATTTTCAATGTCTTGCTTCTTTTGTTTATGCTGTTACTTCTTGTTCTTTGAGAAAAAATTTGTGGGATCAACTTGTTAATTTTCACAGTATCTATACTTTACCTTGGTTAGTTGGAGGGGATTTTAATACTATTGTTAACCCCTCTGAGCGTGTTGGGGGCTTGCATCCTAATTTTCGTTCTATGGAAGATTTCAATGATATGATCATGAATTGTAATCTTATTGATATAGGATTTTCTGGTAATAATTTTACTTGGAACCGGGGCAATCTTTGGCAATGGTTAGACAGAGTTCTTTTCAATAACGATTGGGTTAATGTTTTCAATGCTACTAAGGTTGTGCATTTAAGTCGTACTCTGTCTGACCATTCGCCCTTGCTTATTAATGTCAATCTTAATTCTGCTAGTTCTACTTCTCGTTTTAGATTCCAGAACATGTGGTTAGCTCATAATTCGTTTATTAATGTAGTTCACAATAACTGGTCTGCGCCTGTGTTCCCGGATAATTCTATTTATGGCATGCGTCGTCTTTGGGCTAAGCTTAAAAGGCTCAAGGTGGTTTTGAATTGGTGGAACAAGAATGAGTTTAAAAATATTTTTTCTAATATTAAGGAGGTGGAGGAGAGAATTAATGTTCTAAAGGCCTGTTGCCAGAATGACCCCACAGATGTTAATTTTGCGGTTCTTAAGGAGGCCAAACTGGTCCTCACTAACCTTCAATATCAGGAAGAGACTTATTGGAAGCAGAAGGCTGCTATTAAATTCCTGGCAGAAGGGGATAATAATACTAGTTATTTTCATGCTTTGGTTAGCAAGAAGCGTGCTATTAATGGTATTTATAAAATTGATCGTGGTGATGGTACTTTTACTGATGATGGGGATGAGATTGCTAACCTTGCTGTTAATTTTTTTCAAAATCGTCTCAATAAGAATTTATGTCCTACCCTTATTGTTGATCATTCTTTTATCCCTTGTATTGTGAGTCAAGAGGAAAATGGTAGTCTTTGTTTTGCTCCTCCTTTGGAGGAGGTGAAAAATACTTTATTTGATATGAATGCTGATTCTGTGGCTGGGCCGGATGGCTTTACGGTTAAGTTTTTTCAACACTTATGGCATTTTATTTCTGATGATGTTTATGATGCTGTTCTGGATTTTTTTAATGGGAATCTGTTTCCCAAGTTTTTCACTTCTACCTCTATTGTTTTGATTCCTAAAAGTAATAATGTTAATACTTGGAATGACTTTAGGCCCATTAGTTTATGTACGATTTTTTACAAATTAATTTTTAAGATTTTGGTTAACCGTCTCTCTGTCCTTCTTCCTAAACTTATTTCTCCCAATCAAATGGGATTTGTTAAAGGTCGTGCTATTATGTACAATATTTTGATTGCGCAAGAATTTTGCCAAGACTTGGATATTAAGACTAGAGGGGGAAATATGATCTTGAAACTTGATATTGCTAAAGCGTATGATAACACTGATAACATTAATTGGTGCTTTATTTATAAAATGTTGAAATTTTTTGGCTTTGATGATAAGTTTATCTCCCTTATTAGTCTTTGCATTGAAAGTCCCTTCTTCTCCATTATTTTGAATGGCAAGTGTCATGGGTTTTTTAAATCCTCCCATGGTCTGCGGCAAGGGGATCCTATTTCTCCGGCTATTTTTATTCTTGCTGTGGATTATCTGTCTAGGGGGTTATCTAATTTGTTCAGTAAGTCTCCTAGTATGTATTTTAGAACTTTGGGTGGTATCAATATCTCTCATTTATGTTTTGCTGACGATTTCATTATTTTCATGAATGCTTCTAAAAATAAGGTTTCTAAAGTTTTGAGGTTTTTTGAGAATTTTGAAGCGGTGAGTGGTCTTATATTTAATAAAGCCAAAAGTGGGTTTGTGATTTCTAAGAACGTTAATCATAATAGAGTGATGGATATTAAGAACCTCTTGGGTTTCTCTCAAGTTGTCCTGCCTTTAAAGTATTTAGGTATTCCGTTGTTCAAAGGTAGAAAGAAAACTTTTCTTTTTGATGAATTAATTTCCAAAGTGCATAATCGTTTGTCTTCTTGGGATTCTAATTTTTTGAGTTTTGGTGGTAGGCTGGTTCTTATTAAAAGTGTGCATGCTTCGTTTCCTGTGTATTTTTTTCAAGTTCTTTTTCCTCCTAAGAATGTGTGTTTGAGGATTGATAGGATTCTCAACAAATTTTTTTGGAGGGGATATGTTCCAATTCTAAAATTCATTGGTCTTCGTGGGATAAGTGTTGTGGGACTAAACCGGAAGGTGATCTTGGTTGCAAATCTATGACTGATATGGCTCTTGCATTTTCTTTTAAACTGTGGTATAACTTCAGGGCTAATGCTAATTTGTGGGCTAAGTATATGCAGGAGAAGTATTGTGGGGGTCTTCACCCGTCCCTTTACATTTCCTCTAAAGGTCATTCTAAAGTTTGGCAACGTATGGTTCAGATTAAATGGAAAGTTGAACCCTGTTTAGCTTGGGGCCTTGGGGAAGGTAATATTTATTTTTGGCAAGATCGGTGGATTAATGGGTTATCCATTGAATCTCTTTTGAATACTGTTTCTATATGTATGGTTAAGGTTAATTTCTTTTTTGCTGATAATGGTTGGGACATGGAGAAGTTATCTTCTGTTCTTCCTCTTTCTATATGCAATTTGATTTCTAATCTTCCTCTTAACTGTTCGGCTAAATATGTTTTACTTTGTACTTTTACTAAAGATGGTAGTTTCCGGACTAAAGAGGCGTGGCATGTTTTTAGAAATAAAAAAGATCCTATTAAACCATTTAAAATGATGTGGCATAAGAGCATTCCTATTACGGTTTCTGTTTTTAATTGGAGAATCATGAAGAAGTTTAATTTTACTGATGAGATTCTTAGGAGTAGAGGTTTGTTTATTACTTCGAAATGTCAATGTTGTTCTAACATGGAAAGCTTACAGCATGTTTTTGTGTCTTCCCCTATTGCTACCAAGGTGTGGAATTACTTTGAGGATCTTTTCCGGGTTAATTGCTGGAATCCTAATTGTTCGGTTCAGCATTTGATGGATGGTTGGATGGTGGGTATTAAAGGTCATATTAGAAATGTTATCCCTCTTCTGATTTTTTGGTTTCTATGGTTGGCTAGAAATGATTCCCGTTTTAATGGTAACGTGATGAATCACCAATGCATTATTGCTAGAATTAAGGAGAAAGTTAATTCTCTTTTTACTACTAAGCTTATTTCTTTTAAAAGTTTTACAAGGTGGTGTTTACTTTGGAGGCTTTTGGGATTCATTATGATTCTTCTGTTACTTTTCATGGGATGAACTCTGTTATTTGGTTGAAACCTCCTCTTAACTGTTTTAAACTGAACTTTGATATTTCTCTGATTGGGAGTAGTTGGTGTATTGGTGGCTTGATTAGAAACTGTGCCGGGGATTTTGTTTTGGGTTTTGCTGGTAAAATTGTGGCTGCTGACAAGCGGACTGCTATGTTGTTGGCTGTCTGCCAAGGGCTTAATATATGTGATGGTTTATATATTCAGAATATTGTGATTGAGGGGAACTTTAATGAGGACATTAAAGCCTTAGTGGATGGGGGAAGGTGCTACGTATGGTTACTTTCACTTCTATATCTGTAGGAACATTCAGTTTTTTCTGGAATCTATGAATTTCCATTTTATTAATGTTTGCCCTATTGTCAATTATGCTGCTAGGATGATAGCGTTGTTTGGCGGTATGTTCCATGATATTACTGAGTTATCTTTTAATAATATCACTATTCAGATTAAAGGTTTGATTAATTTTTAATCTGAATAGGAGTGGTGTGCCTTATGTTAATGAGCGGTAAGTTCATGTTCTCGGGGTTGGAGCTCTGTTCTGGGTGTGTTGTTCTGCTGGTTGTGGTTTTTTGGTGTTCTGGTGTTCTGGTTGTCCCTGGGTGGGGTTTGTTGGGTTTTCTGGGTCCTGGTTTCTGGCTGGTGTTTACTTCCTAGTCTCTTTTATATGGGTTCTGGTGGCTGGTTGGCTGTTGTTCCTTTCCTTTTCCTTTTTGCTGGGGTCTCCCTGGCTGGCCTTTGGTTAGTTTCTAGGTGTTGTTTCAACTGCTGTGGTGCTGGTGTTTGTGGTCCGGGTGTGTTTGTTCGGTGCTGAGTTTTTTTTATGCTGTTCTTCTCTTGGGACATTGGTTTTCCGGGGAGTTGGCTTTCCTATCCTTGTTTAATTTTGTTTATTAGTTTTCCCTGTTTGCTTCATTCCTTTCCTAGTATCTTTGCCGGCCTCTTTTGCAGATTTTTGGAGCTCCGCGCTCGTTTTGTGCAGGATACTCGTTCTGGTTGTTGGGATATGCTGATTGTGCTTTTCATTTCCCTTTGTTTTTTGTTTCATAGAATGTTATTAGTTTATTGTGTAATTTTGGCTAGTAGGGAACTCCGGCTCTTAGGTTTCTTTTTCCTTTTATTTGTAGCTCGTATGAGCAATAGGGAGCTGGAGGTCCCTTTAAGGACTCTATAATTTTTTCCTATATTAACGCTTAAGCCTGTCGGTGGGTTTTAACAAAAAAAAAACTTTTAAATGTGTTTCAGTCCCTTGGTTCGAGCCCATTTGGACTCAGATTGGGCTAATTTTGGTGTCTTTAGATTTATCTTGTCAAAGCGTTCAATTTTACTATAATGTTGTTGAGATCTGAGTTTGGATGGTCCCAATTTTAATTTTGAAACTTTTTTGGTTCAAATATGCCTCAAGATCAGTGCTTGATCAAGAAGATTTTTGGTAACATATCATTTGCCTTCAATTTTTAGACTTGAAACTCACGAAGTCCGAACATGTATGTCTAATCTTTCCAAAACATTATGATATAAAGCTATAATTTTCTGATAATTACAATTCATAACCACTCCCTAGACGTCAATGTGAACCTCTCCTCAGTGTCGTAAACCAAGCAAAACATCTTTAACTATAATTTAAGCTTTTCAAGAAGTTGGTGCATCATCAATAAATAATTGAAGTATTTCACGCAAAATATTCTAATTTATACAAAAAGGGGTGTAGAGGCTCTGTTGGGTCTAAAAGTACAAAAAATAAGTCCAAAATATCAAAAAATGGGGGGGGGGTGTTCAAGTAATGTTGGAATAGATATGCTCATGCTTGAAATTGGGCCTTAACTGCTTTGGGCCCATAGCTGGTTGACCACCCACCAATGGCTTGCTCTCACAAAGCCTGCCTGCACGCTTTGGCATGAAATGGGTGTCGTTTAATTCTTTCCCTTCCTTTTTTTGGAAAGAATATATATATAATTTAATTTTGAGAGAGATTTTATTATTTAAAGTCATATAACTCCCCTCCATTAATTAATGTAACCCTTTTTTATAAATTCATGTAATTATCTTTCTTAATGTTTTGTAACTCTCTCATTTAAAGTTAGGAACTCTTCTCTTCCCCTTTAATAATAAATACCCCTTCATGGGAGGAGAAATTTTTAACACTTCTCCTCTCCAATCTTCTCTTACTCTTCTCTCTTTGTCTTTTCCACTTTTTCTTACATTAGAGATATTCTACTATCTTGAATAGGTAGTATCCTCTATCAAGCTCTAGTGCACATGTCTGCGTAAGAGATTTTCTCTTTCCCCCCTTTTCTTCATCCTCTCTTCTTCTTCTTAGATTAGATACATTCCGCTATCTTGAATATGCGATATTCTCTTTCAAGCTCTAGTGCCATTTATTGTGTAGAAGAATTTTCTCTTGCTCCCTTTTTCTTTTTCTTCTTTTCTTCTTCTTATATTAGAGACATTTTACTATCTCTAATAAGTGATATTCTCTATTAAGCTCAAGTACCCCTTTTGTGTAGAGAAATTTCTTCTTGCTCCTTTTTTTCTTTTTCTTCTTTTATTCTTCTTTTATTAGAGGCATTCTACTATCTTAAATAAGCAGTATCCCCTATCAAGCTCTAGCGCCCCACTTTTTATAGAAGAATTTTCTCTTGCAACTATTTTGCTTTTCTTCTCTTCTTCTTATATTAGAGACATTTTATTATCTTGATAAGCAGTATCCCCTATCAAGCTATAGTGTCTTTATTTGTGTAGAAAAATTTGTGCTTGCTCCCCTTCTCTTTTTTTTCTTTTATTCTTCTTACGTTAGAGACATTCCACTACTTTCTCTTCTTCTTGTAAAATTTGCTCTTACATTAGAGACATTCCCCTCTTTGTGTAGAAACATTTTCTATTACTCCACTTTTCTTTTTCTTTTCTTCTTCTTATATTAAAGACATTCTTTTGTCTTGGATATGAAGTATCCCCTTTCAAGCTATAGTGCCCCTCTTTGTGAAGAAGAATTTATTCTTCATGAAGAGATGCAAGTGATACTCAAGATTTCTATCTTGAAGGTTGAGCATTCATCTTTATCTTGAAAGAATGCCAACTATCTTAATTTTGAGAGATTTTTTATTGTATTTTAAAGCTCTAAATGTTCTCTTGATAGGGAGGTTATCATTGCAAATTATTATAATGTTGGATATAGATATAATGTTGATAAAAGTTTTCAATTCATAAAATTTTATATTTAAATCCTTCTAGTAGATAAAGAAGACTACATGTTTAAATCAGATGCATAATTATAATACTATATATGGCTTTGAAATGTTTATATGAGCTTGATGTTTTCTTTTAATTTATTTGAAGTAATAAATGGTTTATCTTCTTGTAAGAATAATTTTAAATTATGAACTTGTCTCCTAGAAAAATATAAGTTCTTTATGTATTTTGGATATATATATATATATATATATATATATATATATATATATATATATATATATTTTATATATATTTATATATATATATATATATATATATATATATATATATATATATAAATATATATAATAATATTATATATATATATATTTATATATATTATATATATATATATAAATATATATATATATATATATATATATATATATATATATATTTATATATATATACTTTAAAAAATTATCCCCTAGTTAGAACAACTATATTAGAGGAATTTGTTCCTTTTGTAGTTAATTCTAAGGTTTTTGATTAATCGAAGAAATATATATCTTTTAAGGCTTTTTGTCTTTTAAGATTTTTGAATAGTATTATACTTTATGAGTCTTATGTTTTCTAAAGTTTTAGATGTATATATATCTTGAGGATTTTCCCTTCTAAGATTTTATGTACACATGTTCCTTTTGATGCATTTGCCTTTAAAGGTTTGTTGATATTCCTCGATCTTTTGAGGGTGTTAGCTTTTTAAATTTTTTTGTATATGTATCTTTTGAGGCTTTTAGCTTTCTAAGATTTTTGAATAATCATATACCTTTTGAGGGTTGTTCCTCTTGAGATTTTAGATGTACATTTACATTTTCAAGCTTTTGCCTTCTGTGATTATATATATATATATATAATATAATATATATATATATATATATATATATATATATGTTCCTTCTCATGTCTTTACCTTTAAAGGCTTTTGAATAATCATGAACCTTCTAAGGCTTTTACCTTCTCAGGATTTTGAATGAGTGGAGACTCCGTCAACCACTTGCTCTCATGAAGTATTTTTATTAACAACCTTTGTCACATCCGAGAACTTAAATTTGGAAGAAATTTTTTTTTTTTTCATTTTAGTAATTTAATTAGAGGTTACCAATTTTATATAAATAACAAAAAGAAATATAATTATATTTATATTCATTATTACATATAATTATTACAAATCTAAAATGTCATGTATATAATAATCATGTCATAAAAGACTAGCTACATCACTATAAATACATCATGACTATAAAAGAAACTATAAGTACTAAAAGGAAACTAAAGATATTGTCTAGTGCCTCATGTCACAGGATCTTTACCCTTTCCTAAAAATTTATAAAAATCATGCAATGAGCATATAACCTAGCAAGTAGCCAAAATCTTACTACTAAAATCAATGTAATTATAAAAAGAGAAATAATATGCTTTGAATTATATAAGAAAATCTATATTATATAAATATATGTTAGTTGTACATATTATATGATCACATAACATCTTATTGTATTACATCATCGGTCATAGTATTAATATAAATAGTATTTGTGACTGTAATAATATCAGTAATAATAATAGTGATCAATGACAGTAAGCAATGTCAACATTTTGTATGAATATTCATATCAGTATTAATAATAATACTCAGTAACAATATGAACAATCAGCAGCAGTATTCATTAAGTGTCAGTTATTATAATTATATCAATAATAAGTATCAGTAATAGTGACCAGTGTCAGTAATCAGTATCAACATTAATAATTAATATCCTATTAGATATTAAAATGATGGTATCTTATATATTGCTCCTGCACTTATAACTCCCAATTAATCGCCCCTTTAAACTCCCAATAAATGTACTCTTTGTAACGCCCCTGGAATCACGTGATAGTTGCCCTAACTTCTTATCACTCCCAATCAGTCTCCATCTCCTTATGACTCCCATCAGCGAATCAGTGAATCTTGAAGGTATCACATTAGGTTATCATATCATATATATTTGATATCAATTAGTATATCATTTTCTATGAATGCAGTATCAGTACGGTACATCATTTCAATAAGATTAATATAACATCTCAATTCTAAGTTTTTATCAATCACTTCAACATATCATACATGTCAGATTATCATATCAAATTATAGTGCATCGCTTCTAAACTCTTTTTGAGAATACATTTCCTACCGATTTCATAAAGAAGTTTTTATACATAAATTTAAATAGTGAAAATACAATAAAATCATATCATATTATTCATAATGATCAAATATATAATATATCAAAATATACGTAGTGAAAGCAAGAGATAATGTATTTTTTATAGATTTAGAAAAGATAAAATTTATAGAAATCAAAATCATAAAAAGCAAAAGAAAGAGGACATTATTTAAAATGAATAGAACATTTTATCCCCATAAATCTTCCCCTCTCATCTTCTCTCTCCTCTTCCTCTCCCCTTATCTTCTTGTCTTCCCCTTCCTTCCCGGCCAAGCTAAGCGGAATGAGGGATGCGGTGGGGTGATGGCTATATTATTATTATTTTATTATTATTATTATTATTATTATTATTATTATTATTATTATTATTATTATTATTATTATTATTATTATTTTATTTTTATTATTATTATTATTATTATTATTATTAGTGGTGTAGCATTGTAGTGCTTTGACCCAGCATTGCATTTCAAATTCAAAATTATTATAAAACAGGGATTTAAATGTTCCAGTGACATTTTATGGCACTCGTGTGCTCTCAAATCCTATTATTGCAGGACTCACAAGCACATTGCCAAAGCACTCTAGTCCAAATAGAATTTTATTTTTTTAAATATTTTTCATAATTTTAGGTTATCACAACCTTATCCACTATTAGCTTCCCTTCTAGGCTACCTGATGGGCATGTCTTCATAGGGTTAGAGGTGGAGACCATATCTGGCACTTACCCTCATGGGATCTTTCTAGTGAGGTCCTTGTTCACTACTAATCTTCCATGCCCACCAGCCTAGCTGTCCACTGCCCAGCTACCTCCTGCACTGCCCTCTCATGGTACATACCCTCCCGGCTGCTCGCTGCCTGCCCGCCTCCAGTGCTGCTCGTTAGACTGCCTGATACATTTCCTGCCAGCCCGGCCATACACACAGCTCACATGCGCTAGAATTCGAAGTGAGTATGATTTAAAGACTCAACCAGTTTGATAGAAGGAAAAAAGTGTTTAAATTTCATATTTTTTTATTTAAAATATAAGAATTAAAATCTGACAGAAAAACCACCAAAAATGCCACCAACACCAAAGCCACCAAAAATCTGAAGAAAAATTAGTTTGACATATTCCATCAAAAATATGTTGGAAAGCTGCCGGAAAATAGTCCACAGGAAAGTTGTCGAAAAAATCCGTCGGTAATTGGTGATTTTCCTATAGTGCAAGTATGAGCTTAAACCTTAAGAGTAGAAGAGAAAATCAAGCTAAAGTGCATCAGAAGCTTATTGGATATGTATGATGGTTCTATAATGATTAATGTGTTTATAGGGATCATATGATCCATCATATGGATCTGTAGTGGGTAGTCTGAATCCCACTAGAATAAGATGTTGGAGAATTTTATTTATTTAAGCTAATGACTCTTGGAAGGTGTGTGAATAAGTAAATCGACTCCATTACTTCAAAGTGAATTTCTCCTAAATAAGACTTCGTAGTAAAAAGGAAGTGAATAATCCACTAGCGAAGCCACTGATTGAGAAGCCTGCATAAAGAGAGTAAAGGAAGCTCTGCTAGGGTTTCTTCTAAACCCTAGTTTGTTTCCTTCCGCCGCCTTCTCCGGCCGGGGGCCTCTTCCCCTATGGCTGAAGCCTAATTCCCACCACTTCCTTCCTCTGTTATTTCTTCCCCCACTCGTTCTTCGGTTCTTCCCCTTTGGAAGAACCTCCTCACTACAACGCCCCAAATTTCCACTAATTTTTCTCACTCGTTATCTTTCGTCCCTACCAACAACTTCACGGCCAACTTCACCACGGACCAATTCATCGCTGGAGCTCCCGAATGGGCCCTGTCGCTGGTCGGCTACTCGATCGGAAAGCGGCCTTTCTATGAAGCACTCCTATCGACGATAAAAAAGACATGGCAACTCAAAGGCGAGCTATCCCTCCTCACCATGGATGATGGATTCTTTTTTCTCAAGTTCACTGCACTAGAAGACTACGAACATGCTTGGACAGGCGGTCCTTGGTTCTTCTTTGGAAAGCCTTTCATCCTACAGAAGTGGAGTCCAAATTTCGTCCCCAAGCGAGAGGAATTCCCTTCTATACCACTATGTGTTAAAATCATGAACTTGCCTCTATCGCTTTGGACACCGGAAGGTATATCTAAACTTGCTAGTTGCATTGGTATTCCTATTGCTGTGGATGCTCTTACTGCGGCAAAAACACGTCTAGCCTTCGCGCGTGTATGTGTTCAAGTCACTAGTTCCTCCCCTCTGCCAGAAGAAATCTTTTATTCTGTCGATGGAAAAATTACTCCACTATGTGTCACCTATGATTGGAAACCTGAACATTGCTCACAATGCGGTTCTATTATGCATCCTCCCACCCTTTGTCCTAAAGACCCCATTTTGAAAACTACCACCAATGCCAATCCTAGAGGTCGCAGTTCCAGCCAAAAACCTAGACCCTCTCCTCCGCCCAGGCTCACAATCCCCAAATATCCACCACCATTTAAGGAAAACAACACGGTTACCTCTCTCCCATCTACACAACTTCACAACAGTAATAATTCTGTTGGCTCCATATTACCTAATCTGAACTCGCCTTCTGCTGATGTGCAGGACATCTCTGAACCACCTTTTAAACCTCAAGACCCACCTCCCATAAACTCAGCTAATAAATTTCAGTCTCTAACTGACCTCGATAAGACTGAAGAAGCCCAACCTCAAAGCTCTATTCTAGCCCAAACCACTTGTAATGTGGAAAACCACGCCACTGAAAATATTAATCCCATCTCCAACCACAACAGTCCACCTCATACATCCCCCCGCAATCACCAGCCTAACATTCCTACATCTTCCAACGATGCTACCAGCTCCACATCTAATACTCCTAAAGACCAATACACAAGCAACAAAAATAAAAAACAAACTAGAGGAAAGCCATGGAAAAAAGCCTCTACCCCCAATAACAAAACTCAATGACCCTACCCAACATTGCAGCATGGAATATTCGTGGGTTTAACAACCCTGTCAAAGTCAAAAGCTGCAAAAATCTTGTCCAATCCCACAACCTTGAACTTCTTTTCATACTAGAAGCTAAAATTACCCTTAATAACCTTCAAAATGATTGGTTTATGGCCAATCACCAAATTTTCCCTATAGAAGGCAATTGTAATAATTTTCATTTTTCCAATCCTGGGCGTATCTGGGTAAAATGGAATAAGGAAGCTTTAAATTTCAGTCCTCTTATTGTGACTAATCAATTCATACATGGTACTATCACTACTAATGCTAATGTTGTATGTGCTGTCACTGCTGTGTATGCTAGCAACTCTCATTCTGAGAGGCAATCTCTTTGGAAAAATATTCAAGACCTGGCTGGTTCTATCGATATCCCTTGGGCTGTTTTGGGCGACTTTAACTGTTGCCGTGAATTGGGAGAGAAAGCAGGGGGCTCTTCTTTGACTGTTTCCAAACTGGGTGACTTCAATAGTATGGTTTTCAATGCTGGTATCCATGATTTATCTTCTGTTGGGCACTACTTCACTTGGCACAATCAACAGCTACACAATCCAATTCATATTAAACTAGATCGTGTTCTAGTCAATGATAAATGGCTCTACTGTTTTCCTAACTCTTTCTACAAAGTTGAAGATCCAGATTGCTCAGATCACTCCCCTCTCATTTTGGTAAACTCAACTCATAATAAGCGTGGGCATCGTTTCTTATTCAAAAATTACTGCACCAAGTTTCCTGAATTTTAGGGTTGCCTTTTGGATGTTTTTTCTCTTCCTGATGAGAGTAGTCCCCTAAGCTCTTTCAACTTTAAGCTCAAGACACTCAAGAATGCTATGAAACACAAAAGCTGGTCTAATGCTACTCATATCCAAGGCGAAATTGACAATCTCAAATAACTTCATCACTCAGTTTTATCTCAAATTCAAAGCACACCCCTTGATCATACCTTGAACAGCAAGCTCAACCAAATCAGCAAAAATCTTGCTTACTATCAAGATGCACTTTCTAGATGGATTACTCAAAGAGCCAAGATCAAATGGCTTTCAAATGGTGAAGATGATTTGAAGTTTCTTTACTCCAAAATCAACATTACCAAAAATCATAATAAGATCAAGGCAATCTCCAATGACCAAGGTACTTATTCTGAGCATGCTGATATTGCCAATGTCTTTATCAACCATTTCAAAAATCTCTTTAACTCCCCTGCTCCCAGCCAGTCGGCTATAGTCATTCCAGCAGGGAATTTGGTACCAGCACATCTCATTTCTACACTTATTGCTCCGGTCACAATGGAAGAGATCAAAGACATTATTTTTTCTAGTAATACCAATACAGCACTTGGTCCAAACGGTTTCACTTTTAATTTTTATAAATCTACTTGGAATGTTTTACAACACCAACTTTGCCGTGCTGTCTCCTCTTTCTTTACCACTGGTTTCATGCCAAATCAGATCAAAGCAACTGCCATTGCACTTATTCCAAAGCAAAGCCATGCTAGCAATGTGAAAGATTACAGACCAATTGCCCTTTGTAATGTTCTTTACAAAATCATTGCTAAGATCATTGCGAATAGAATCAAGATGGTTTTTCCTCACATTATTCACCCCAGTCAAGGTGGTTTCATTCATAAAAGAATTTTCTCTGACCATATCCTTTTGGCCACTGATATCCTAGGTGGTTTTAACATCAAAGCCAAACACAAGTATTTATGTGCCAAGTTTGATATTACCAAAGCTTTCGACATGGTGTCTAGAGATTTTCTTTACAAAAGATTAGAAGATAATTAAAGGATTTCCTGAGTTGTTTATCTCTTGGATCAAAGCCTGCACCACTAATGTACACTTCTCTATTTGCATAAATGGGGTGCTGGAAGGCTATTTTAACTCCACCTCTGGGATCAAGCAAGGATGCCCACTATCTCCTTATCTTTTTACTATCATAATGGATGGATTGTCCTCTTTATTTGATCTTGCTACTGCTAGCAATTCTCTTCAAGCCATCAAAATTGAGAGGTGTGAGGTTTCCCATCTTATGTTTGCTGATGATCTTCTAGTGTTTAGCACTGTCACTACGAGAAATGCCCACACTATTAATACTATTCTGAAAGATTTTGTAGCTGTCACTGGCCTTAATGTGAATCCTCTTAAAAGCTCCATTCTTTTATCCAAAAACACCCCTGTTGCTGATGAAATCTGTAATATTCTCAATATTCAACAATCCACCTCACCTATTAAATATCTGGGTTTGCCTATTTTCTATAGAAAGCTGAGATTGAATGACTTCAACCCACTAATTCAAAAAATTACTACTCAGCTAGAGGGTTGGAAAGCTAGACTGTTATCCTTGGCTGGGCGTGTGCAATTTATCAAATTCACTATTTCTAATATGTTGGCTAACTGGATTCGTGGTTCTATTATACCCAAGGGTTGCTGCAAACATATTTCTAGGCTGTGTTCTAGATTTACTTTCTTTGGCAATATTAAGGAGAGGAAACTTGCTACCGTTTCCTGGAGTAAAACTTGTTGTCCAAAAATTTATGGGGGTTTGGGCATTCCCTCCATTAATTCTCTTCAGCATAGCTATGCTTGTTCTACCATTTGGAGATTCTTTAATGCAGATCCCCTTCTCTTTTCCTGGTGGCGTGCTAAATATCATTCTTTCTGGAAACCCAAGGCCAATAAAAATTCTCATTACTAGGCTTACCTGTGTGCTAAAGCCAATGAGATTAAAGACTGTATTACGTTTTCTGTTAATGCTAGCAGCAACCTGTCGTTCTTTTGGGACCCTTGGTGTGGGAGAAAATCTGTGGCTGACTATTTAATGATTACGAATACCGCCAATTTTTCATTTCTATATGACAGCAATGTTTCCCAACTCATTCTGGGAGATAGCTAGAACCTTCCTAATTGCTTTGATAGCCATATGGTTGCTCTTATTCAATCTGTTTCCATCGACAGTCATACTGAGAACCATTACTGGAATAATAAGCATAACCCAACCTTTAGCGATTTTAATTCTCAATTTTATGCTAATTTGAATGCTGTTTCATGTCATAAATACATTTGGCATAAGCATAGTGCCCTTCGCTTTTCGGTTTATGCTTGGATGATGTTTCATGGTGGGTTAAAGACAGCAGATGTCCTTGCTGTTCGTGGCATTTTTGTCCCTAACACCTACTGTTTCTGCCACAGTGATATGGAGTCTATCACTCACCTTTTCTTTGAATGCAGCTACATTTTTTAGATTGTCAAAGTTATTTTCCCTTGGATGCATAATCTTTTTATGAGGCCTAATTATCACCAGGTTTTTGACAACATGTGTGAGCAAGGTTTCATTGCTAAGAATAGGAATTACTATCTCCTTAATGCTTCTGCCACGATTTACTTTGTTTGGAGAGCAAGAAATGATAGATTATTTGGAGGCATTATTGACAGTAAAGACACTATTATTGCTAAAATCAAGAAGGCGATGTTGTTAAAATCTCTGAGATGGAAACACTAAAGTTTTTTATATTTGGTGGTGGGGAGAATCTGGTGCTCCGATCTTTTGCTTGCTGTTTATCTGCCAGATGCCAATTTTCTACGGTGCAGTCGGATTTGCTGGATGCTAAGGAAAAAAATTTTGGAAGGACAATGATGAACGCTGAACTGTTTCAGCTGCCCCTTGGACGGTCTTCTGGGCAACCAGGGGCTATGCTCAATTTATGTCCATTCGTGTTTTTGACCCTTCGAGAATTTGAGCTTTTTTCTAAGTCCTTGGCACTTTGCCTTTTAGTTTTTTGGGTTACTTTATTTTTTAGAATTGTATTTTCTTTCCTTTAGAATCCAAAATCTCTTTTGTTGTTCGAGATTTCTGGATTATAGTTTTGTTTTTACTTACTTGTAATCTTTTTCCTTTAGCAATGAGATGGGCTTTATGCCCCAAAATTTCCCAAAAAAAAAAAGACTTCGTAGTATATTTCTTATATTGTCCCAAGGGGCATCAATAAAATGAAGTTGATCTAAGTCCTCCAAAATGGGTAGAGGATTATGGGTTAGCTGAATAATGTAGAAAGGATGTGTTGAATTAGTTGTGATGTAGAGAACTTAATGCGCTTGTGGGGAAGAGGGTGCTTATTGATTCACATTGTCCTCAGGTTGTTGTTGATATTGTGGAGAAAGAACTCCCATCTTATTGTGATGGTGCCCTACGTTGTCCAGCTTACACATATTATCCTCTAAAGTGAGGCCTAGGGGGACTTGATTACCCACATTTTTTTGTTCTTGATTGAGGGAATGATTGTTATCCATTAAAGAAGTTTTTTTAAAATGTTCCCACAAATAGCAACAAACTGTTGTGTGCTAGAAAATTTAAGTTGATGGAGTATGTGTTTTACATCCTAGCAATGTACAAAGTTTTAGCACGTACAAATGAAAGTAGTAGGATCAGATAATTTTTTATGTGAAATTTTTGAAAAAGAAAAAAAATCGTAGAGCTTGGCCCAATTGTAAAATTCACTATATAGCAAATGATACAAAGATTCTTCTTTCTTCTTTATTGAAAAAGAGGGAGAGTTCAAAGATCAATTGTCCATAGAAGGATAATATATACCCAAGAAAAGGACTGAATTTTTTCAATAGGGATTATAGAAATAGATGTCCATAGGTGGACAAATATACCCTATAGTAGGGTCAAATCTTGTCAGTATTATGAAGATGGCGGCGATTTCTGATGCTGGTCTTCAATGGCGATGATGGTTGTTGGTAGTGATAGTTGGTG
This sequence comes from Dendrobium nobile, assembly GCA_022539455.1. Classification (NCBI taxonomy): domain Eukaryota; kingdom Viridiplantae; phylum Streptophyta; class Magnoliopsida; order Asparagales; family Orchidaceae; genus Dendrobium; species Dendrobium nobile. The sequence continues at coordinate 62,423,320 of CM039721.1, forward strand.
GTGATCGTCAACGGTGGCAACTAGAAAATGCAAGAGAGTCCTCTCTATGGCTGTCTTTCTCCTCCTTTTTCCCTTCTCATGTGAAGAATGAAGACATATTTATAAGTTTTTGAGAGTAACATGCTCCGTAAATATAAAGAAAATCTAGGGCAAAATCGGAGTGCTTCATCAAACGATTTGTATTGATCATTTAATTAAAGAGCTATTGTCAAGCATTTAAATACCTTAATGATGTAAGAATTAAATGATTTTGGGTCTCATTGGATTTGTCTCGTTAAGCTGCTTGTTTCAACTATGCATGTCGTATTTGAAGATTATGGGTTATCAAATTAATTCTTTTAATCTTTCAAATATGTTTTAGTCCTTTGGTTCGAGCCCATTTGGACTAGGATTGGGTCGATTTTGGTGTGTCATTAGGTTCATCTTGTCGAGCCATTCAGCATGACTGTAAGGTTGTTGTGATCGGAGTATAGATGTTTCCAAATTTAATTTTGAAAGTTTACACTTCAAATATGCCTCGAGAATTGTGCACATGACCAAGGTGATTTTTGGTGACATATTAGGTTTATTAATAAAAAAGGATGTAACAAAAAAGAATTTAAGGAAAAATATAAAATGGGTCACCTTAATATATATATATATATATATATAATGGGTCACCTTTGAGTTAAAAGTTGGGTCAACCGAACTTGACCTGATAATTAAATAGGTCAAAATTTTTAACTTGAACCCAACCTATTTATTAAATTGGTCAATTTGAATTCGAATTTTTTTGATCAGATTGTTATGAAGGGTCATATATTGAAACCCCTAATCAAGAGTTAGCAAGTGCTGATAAGTGTTCATGCTTCAAAAAAAAAAAAATCGTGTTCATGCTTCAAAAAATAAGATGATTTGTTGAATTAAAAATAAAGATTATTAGTTTATTGTAGGATTTGTAAGTATAGTTTGGAATGATGCTCAGAGTTCTAAAATGCCCAAATAAAGAATTATATGTTTGAAATTATTTTATTCAGAGTCATATTGAATTTTTTTTTTAGCTGCAGGGATCAATTATTAATAGTTCATATATACGGAATTGTCCTTTGTATTTGAAAGTGAGAATTCAAAAGCGTTAAAAATAAGAAGAGTGATTTGCTTCATTTATAGAAATTTAATTCAAATGGAGACTGCCTTCATTTAAAAATAAAAAATATCATTTTTTATTTATTTTTTATGTTTAGATTATATCAATTCTATTCAAATTGTAGAACAAGACCATATATAATAATAATAATAATAATTCCACATATAATTTAATTTCTAATGTATACTCCTGAAATTAAATTATTATTATTATTATTATTAATGGCATTTTGTCGCACACTTTGTTTTTAGTTTGTTTGGGATAATTGCAAGTGCTTGTAAAAATGTTGTAAAATTGTTATGTGAAAAATAGTTTTTTTTTTAAATTATTTTAAGTAGTTTATTTTAAATTAATTTGTAAAATTGTTATGTATACTCCTAAATAATTTGCTATCTTGAAGGCCGTTTTTTTTTTTTTTTAAATTAAAACTCAGAAAGGGGCCTACGTGTAATTTCAAAAAGGCGGTTACAAGGTCCTTAAAAAGAACCTCCAGCTCACTACTGCCCCAACGGGCTACAATCAAAAAGAAATTAAAACCTATGAGCCAGTGGTTCTTTTTACTAAACAAGCAATAAATACATATCAAATATATAGACCTAAAACCGCACCCAAAAAAGAAAGTCCAAAATTTGATCATTACGCACAGACTTCCAGCAAAAAGAAACAGATAAAAAAGGAAAACAGAAAAGACAGCGAACAAAAATACCTTGCACTTAATAAGGTACCAAGCTCCTAATGACCTGCATAAGAAACTCCACAAAAGGCTATTAATCTGCCAAAAATAATTTTTATAATTCCCAACTATGGTAATATCACAGATTTTGGAATTAAAACAAGTAGCATTGCACAGCCACCATCTCACCAAATAAGGATACCAGAACAAAGCTGCAGAATACTCAATAAGACCAAAAAACCCCATCCAGCAAGATAGCATCATCAGCATGCAGAACCAATTAAAGTTCCAGAAAAAATGATCTGCCAAAACCTCCTCACAGCAGAAAGCCCAAACAAGGCCAGATCTAGACAAAACAGAAGCACCCAAGGAAACCACCAGCACAAGATTAATTGAAACGAATATAGGGCAAACTAAGTTTATCTAGATTAATCAAACCTTTAACCAACTGCGGTAAATTATCCAAATGAAATTCCCTATCAGCTTCCAACGTGGTCCCAAATTTAGCAAAGAAGTCAGCACAAGCATTCCCCTCACGCAGTAAATGAGTCAAAGTAAAATTTAACTTGGAAAGCAACAATCTAATTTCTCTAATGGTATAAAAAAACTGAGGATAAAGAGAATTAGAATTCTTAATAATTTGAATCACATTTAACGCATCTACTTCAATCTCCACATTAAAAAAACCTCTGTTATGACAAATAATTAAGCCTTTCAACAAACCCATCAATTCAGCAAAAATGATCAAACACGGAGATAAAGGGCCCGCATAAGCCATAATTACTGTACCAACAGAGTCATGGATGAGACCCCCTAACCCAGCAGAAACAGCATTAACAGCCCCATCAGAATTCAGCTTAACCACAGGAGCTTTCGGTTTTAACCATCTCACCACTCTTTCCTTAATAAAATTTTCCTCCCAGCAAGAAGGAATACCCTGAAATGAACATAACACTTTGCAATTAGACAAATTTTTCCTAGCAAAAGATAAGGAAGTAAAAGATTGAAATAATCTATGCTTAATATCAGAAATAATAACAGAGCTATTCATTTTAATCCCATCGTGTTTAGCAGCATTCCTAGCTTTCCAGAGAAACCATAAAATAAAAATGTAATATCAAAAATCTGCTCCAGGATCGTCCAGGACGATCTGGAACGTCCTGGGACGATCAGTGGAAATTCTGCTCCAGAATGTGCCCAGATTTGCTCCAGGTGATTTTCTGTACATATCGTCCAGGCCGATTGAGGACATCGTCCAGGCCGATCGGCACTGTAGAAAATATCGTCCTGAGAATAGTTCTGGGAACCGTCCAGGACGATCCAAAATGGTCTGATCGTCTTGGGACGATCTGGCGATCGGCCGGGCCGATCTGAAGTTTTTAAAGCTGATTTCAGCTCATTTGGAGGAGAGAGAAAATCAAATAAAACGAAAATATCTTTTGAGGAGAGAGAAAGTCGAGAGAAATTTGGGAAAAGTTGATTTTCGGACGACGCGGAGCCGTTTTCGTCCGACGAGACTGTTCGAGATATTGTTATACGCAAAGTAAGGCACATTCCGCCTTTCTCAATTTTCAGAACCGTCGTGTTTGGCGGTATTTTCTGTTCGGATTTTGTTTCCGTTAGTGATTTTCGTCCGTATCTTTTGATTGGTTCAGTTTTTACCGCGTAACTTTCTGTATATTGTTGACGTGCCGGGTGTGCACATTTTGGTTATTTTCTGAAGATTTTTGTCCGAGTATTTTTGATTCGGCGGTGTTTTTAGTCGACTGCATTTTTCTGTGAAATTGGAAATTATCTGTGCAGTAGAATAAATGTTCTGAAATGTGATTATCTACATTCTGTGCGAATTTGGTGAATTTTGATTTGTAGGAAATTTTGTGTAAATTCCGTATACTGCCGTTGTGCTGCCCGATTTTTGTCTGATTTCTGATTTGCCCGGATTTCTTCTGAATTGAAATGCTATCTGTATAAGCTATAAAAAGGGAGTTATAAGGGGCCTGGATCCTATGAGATTCAGTTAGTGTCTGGGGAAATCTTAGTTGAGCTCAAGTTGGAGAAATTTCTGTTCTGTTCCGGATCCGAGGAATTCTGTTGTTCTGGTGCCGTGAGCACACTTAGTTATTAATTATTCAGAGAATTTCTGGTGCCGTGAGCACATGGGAGACACAAGGGTCAGAATCCGTAGTGATTCTGTTTAGTTTAGTTTTAGCTATGAAATATTATCTGATATCTGATTCAATCTGATTCTGCCTTCCGTATCTGTTCTGTAAGCAATTATGATTCTGATACGATATGATCTGAAATTCTGATTTCTGATTCTGTTGATTTGAGATGTCTGATCTGTTCTGTTTCTGTCTGATTTGATATCTGTTCCGATTCTGTTCTGTTCTGATATGATCTGAATTTCTGATTTCTGTACGATTCTGACTCTGTTGATTTAATCTGTTCTGATTTGTATTCCGATTTGATCTGATCTGTACGACTTTGATTCTGATTTGATATATGTCTGTATAAGTTTTGATTCTGATTCTGTTCTGATTCGAGATACGATTCTGTTCCAAATTCTGTACGGATTTTTGTCTGATGAGTTTGGTTTTGGATTCTGAGAATTTTGATTGGAGGTTTGTTGCTTTGCTGAGCTGTTGAGCTAACTCTTGTTTTCTGGTGGTTTTCAGGTTCTGGGAAAGGGAAGGAAGTCCAGGAGTAGATTTCTGAGTTCTGATCAGTAGGTATTTGTTTGTACCTTTTGATTTTTGTACAGTCATGGCTTTTCTGTTCTGTCTTTCTTTCTGTTCAAAAGCCATGTACTGTATCTGTAGATGATTGTTTTGAAGAAAAGAAATATAGATATTTGTTCCGCTGTGTTTGGTGATTTATAGTAGCTCTGTGTTTCTGTATTTGTGTGTCTGTTGATTTAAAATAATTTGGAAGATTCAGTTCTGAAACCAATTCCAAAACTAGATCCTGGTTAGTTCGTCCGTTTCGTTTCCGTGTCGCGGCCCGGTGCGAGCGGGATCCGTCCCGGATCGGGTCGGGTCGTGACAAAAAATAGGTAATAAATTGATAGCATTCCCTCTAACACTAGACATCCAATCGAAAAGCACAGAAAGAACTGTAACCCGATCAGCATCATAAATATCAAGAATATCCTTGTTAACCAGTAAAGCATAAAACCTCCAAACTTTTTGAGCAATTTTTCCAAAAAGGAAAACATGATTAATACTTTCAATGTCAGCACAGCAATAGCATTTAGAAGGTAAATAAAAACCTTTATTCCAAAGTCTGGCATCAACAGGTAAGAAACCTTTTAAGCAACGCCAAGTAAGAATGGAATATGACATAGGAATATTATTGTGCCAGATATTCGCATAAATCTTAGAGTTATCTTTGATAGTTCTAAAATCATTCCAAACCTCTTTGATATTAAAACGACCATTAGTAGAAGCTTTAAATAAAATGCGGTCATTTTCCATAAAATTTAAAGGAATTTTCAGAATATGATTTAAAATATCCTCAATTAAAAGAGGATACAACATATTAATATTCCACTTACCATTGTCAATGTAATGATTAACCTTAGAATTGCAAAGAGTATTAGAAGAAATCATAGAATCAATAGAAGCCATACCAAGCCAATTATCTTGCCAAAATAAAATATCACCATTACCTAACCCCCATTGAATAAACGGTTCAGCAAGACTTTTAATTTTCATTAACCGTTTCCAAACCGAAGAATCCGTAGTCTTAAGAATACAATTCATGGGGTGAATATCAGGACAGTACTTAGCATGCATGAACCTAGACCATAAACTGCTATGAGATCTAAAAGAAAACCATAATTTATACGAAAATGCTTTAGCCATATCAGAAATACTCTTACAACCGAGACCTCCTTCCCCAAAAGGACCACAAATATTAGACCAAGAAGCCCATAACATACAAGATTTAGTCTCCTTAGCACCCCAAAAGAATCTGTTAATGATTCTCTCCAATCTCAGACAAATAGAAGAAGCAGGGTTAAGAGTGTGCAGAATAAAGATCGGAATCGAATTTAAAACAGATTTAATTAAAACAAGACGACCACCAAAAGAAAGCAAATTAGAAGTTCAATTAGAAATCTTCTTGTGAAATCCCGTAACCATATCATCAAAGAGATGAATTCTTTTACGGCCCTTGAAAATAGGAGCACCCAAATATTTGAAAGGAAGAGTAGAATTATTAAACCCACAAATTCTTTTAATATCATTAATCTTCCCTTGATTAGCAAACTTAGAAACAAAAAAGAAGCTTTTATATTTATTGATAGAGAGCCCACTCATATTTTCGAAAACCTTCAAATGCTTAATAAGACGTTTAATATTAGACAAAGAACTATTCGCAAAAATGATAAAGTCATCAGCAAAACATAAATGAGAAATAAGGATACCCCCCCCCCCCCCCCGTCTTGTACCTCAAAGTAGAATGAGAAGTATAAAGCCAATCCAGACTTCTAGATAAATAATCAGCAGAAATAATAAATAAGGCCGGGGAAAGCGGGTCCCCTTGACGCAAGCCTTGACTAGATTTGAAAAAACCTTTTCTTTTGCCATTAATGATAACAGAAAAAAAACAATGTTCAATACTATTCTTAATAAGATTAATAAACATCTCACTAAAACCAAACCTAGAAAGAACTTTATATAAGAAATTCCAACATAAATTGTCATAAGCTTTAGTAATGTCCAACTTGAAAATGATGTTACCACCTTGGACCTTATGATTAATATCATGAGTCATTTCTTGAGTAAGTAAAATATTGTCAAAAATACTCCTGCCTTTGATAAAACCAGTTTGATTCTGAGACAAAATCCGCCGCAGAATATCAACAAGTCTAGTAACAATAATTTTAGAAATTAGCTTATTCAGAAAAGAACATAAGCTAATTGGTCTAAAGTCATTCCAATCTTTAGTAGCCTCCTTTTTAGGAATTAAGACAAGATTAGTAGAAGAAAAAAATTTAATATATAAGGGTTACCCGAGAAGAAATCACAAACAGCCTCCAAGATATCCTTTTTGATAATATGCCAAGTTTTAATGAAAAAAATAGTAGTAAAGCCCTCAGGCCCAGCAACAGAATCACCATTCAACGTTTGCATAACATTCCACACCTCTTCCTCAGAAGGGACCATAGTAAGATGCAAATTGTCAGTATCAGAAATCCCACAAGGAATGATATAAGAATTCAAACTAGTTTCTTGAAGCTGATCTTTATTAAAAAATTTACAAAAATGATCAACTCCAGATTGTAAAATAGCCTCCTCCTCCTCCAAAATCACCCCATCATCATTAGTGATTTTGAAAACATGATTTCTAACTCTTTTCATGTTAGCTAAAGAGTGAAAAAACTTTGTATTACGGTCCCCTTCCACTAAAAATTTAGTAGTCGCTTTTTGTTTCCAATACATTTCTTCTTGATTTTGTAAATCTAACAGATTAATTTTAGCACTATTAAGCTCAAAGAGGATGGCATCATTGGGATTTAACATAAAAGCATTTTCAAGCTCCATAACATCATTTTCAGCCATAATATTGGAAAATAAGTTTTTTAAAATATGCTTATTCCACCATCTCAACACTTGTTTTAATCTACTAAGTTTATTCCACAACTTAGCCATACCATAAATATTATCGTTAGGGAAAATAGGAGCACACCAATTGGATTCCACCACATTCATAAAATTATGATGGGATAACCACATATTTTGAAATTTAAACGCATTTGGAATGTAAACATTAGAATTAGTAATAGAAAGTAATAAAGGGGCATGATCAGAAGCAGTTCTACTAAGGTGTTCAACATGAGTAACATGAAACTTAGCCATCCAGTCATTATTAAAAAGCAGTCTATCAAGTCTTTGCCACAAATTACCTCTACTCCAAGTAAAAGCATTACCAAAAAAACCTATATCATGTAATTCACAAGTCGAAATCATAGAATTAAAATCATCCATAGCCTGGGCATTAGGAATGTTACCTCCCAAGTGTTCACTAGCATTAGAAATGATATTGAAATCACCACCAATACCCACCGGGTCAGGATCAGTAGCAGCAAAATCATTTAATTGCTTCCAAAGGGTTAAACGAACCATTCTCGTACACGCCGCATAAATAAAAGAAGCCTTACAATTAAAACTGAACATAGAGATAGAGACATTAACAACTTGAACAAAATCATTCAAAATAGTAATATTAACGGCATTGTTCCAAAAAGCCAAATCTTGTTGGAACAATTAGCAAATTTACTAGAAAAACCCAATTTAGAAGCAGTGATATCTAACTTGTTCATGCTGATTAAATGTTCAATAATAACCAAAAGATGAATATGATGAATTCTACACATATTTTTAGCTCTAACTATAGATTCTTTCCCACCAATACCTCTAATATTCCAAATAAGGGACTTAACCATTAGAACTTTTAGAATTAGTTTGAGCTTTATTAGAAACCTGCACATTAGAGGAAGGTTCCTTATTCTTTTTGCCTTTTTTCTTATGTGATTTAGTAAAGTTTTCTTCACCCAAATAGAGCATAGAAGAATAATCCTCCATTTTATTATACTCATTTTCGTTACCCAGCTCACTAGGTAAAGAGGAACCACGTTCCAAATTAAGAACAGCTTTGCCTTTCTTACTGTTAGTAGGCAAAATTTCCCCTTCTTCATAATTTTCCCTGTTTTCACTTTCGAAATCCTGGCTTAAATTAGAAGCTTGGTTAACTAAAACATCAACATTGGCATTTAACATAGAATCAACCGAAATAAAGAGATCAGGGGATTTTGGATTAACATTACCATCCTTCTTTTCCACCCGGCCAGGTTCCACATTCCCGCTGTTAACTGGCAGAACAGAATCATCCGCTACTTTCTCCACCACTTTCTCTCTAGTAACAACCTCCTCCTTAGACAAATCTTTCTCCAAAACATTATCAGAAGAAGACCCATTAACAGGAGAAGAAGCTTTATCAAGGTTTTGAGTAGAAATTTTTTTCAGTTCAGGATGTAACCTAAAACAATCAGATAAAGCATGACCATGCATTTTACAGTGCGAGCAAAAATCTGAAACCTTTTCAAACTCGACTTTTTGCAAATACCCAAAAGCCTTGGATCCCACCCAAACCTCTTTAGGATGTTTTTTAGAAATATCCACTTCGACCAGGACACGAGCTACCGAAGGACGAGTCCTGGATGCCGTGGCCTGGTCGGTTTGCAAAGGTCTACCAAAAACAGAGCCCAGAGCATGCAAAACTTGGGGATTAAAAAAATACAAACGCAAGTTAGGGAAAGAGATCCAAATTGGAACAATAGGCGATTCTTCATGCACATCGAAAAAAGGAGTCCATTTTAAAACCCTCATCTGACAATTATTTATAAAATATGATCTCCTAGCAAAAACTCTAAGGTAATCCAAATCATTAGACAACTGAATCGCAACATGCTTTGAGTCCAACAAGCCCACAGAATAAAAACCAGACAACTTAAGATTAGAAAAAAACGAACGCACAGAATCTAGATTAGGTCTACGAAGAGCAAACTTTCTGACCAGTGTGAACTGAAAAGGAGAAGCAAGCTTAAGGACATCTTCATCAGAAATAAGGACAGCCGGAACACCATTAAGAACAGATTGAGTAAGTTTAGGAGCATTTTCACCTTGGCTTAAGCTACCAGCAAGAACATCCTTAAAGGATCTTGAAAGAGCTTTAGATCCAGAACCATCAAGTTCGAAAAAACCATTTCTTTTACCATCAGATGGGCTAGACGCCTTCCCCCAAACATTGGACGAAAACATCCCCGGCGAGAGAAAACCTGCCTCCAAGAGGCAAGAACCCCCACGAAACCAGATCAGGAGCAAATAGAGGAGCAAGAGAAGAGATCTCCAGAAGAAACGATCTCGCGACGGAAAACACAAAGAAAACCCTAGAAAAACCAAAGGAGGCGGCTAGGGCGCGCGAGGAGTGTTTACTGCTTGACTTTTAAGATATATGAACATTGAAAAAAAAAATCCAACTTATGACTTTCCAACATACGAGATGACATAAATTTGGAGCACTGCATGGTCTTGAAGGCTGTTGAGTCCATTGAAGATGGTTGAGATAGTGTTAGTCTAGGAGGTGAAAGGACATTAAGGTTTCGTTTGGGACGACTTTTTTATTGTTTTCTAAAGTAATTTTTTAGTATAAAAATTTTTTGAATTAGAAAAAACTAAACTAAAAAGTTGTTTTAGAAAGCATTAAGAAGCCGCCCCAAACGAACAAAGGCTAAGTTGTACGGAATGATTAAGGGGGATATTGAGGAAAGTAAGGATGATCCTCATATTGGAGCTGAATATACAATGAACTTAGAGTTGAAGACAAAGGGGTTTCAAAATATCAGGAAGATCACTAAGTAATGCAAGGAGGTCTTCCATCTAGAAGTGAACGTTATATGATCATGGGAAATGAATAAAGCTATATTAAAAGGTATAGAGGATACACATGATGGTCAGAATGGCTATCCTTTCGGAAGTGAATGTAGTACAATCTTATGGCAATGAGCAAAGTAATATTAAAAGGATGAAAACCATTAAGAATGGCTGAGATGACCCTCCACCTAACAGTGAATGTGACGCAACTATTGACATAAAAAATATTAACATAATTTAGGGCTGTCAAAATCAGTTCATAAGTCGGATTCGGTGTCAACCCGAAACTGAACCAGCACTATTTAACTAGACCTGAACTCGACTCATTTTTGCAAACTAGTCGAGTTTTCAGACCCGAACCCGACCAGCTTCGGGTATGTTTTATTTTTTTTTTTTTAATTCGATTTACTTAAACCTAAATCAAATTAAGATAAGATTTACTTCAATCAATTTAAAATAAACATAGCTTAGTTCAGTTTGGGCAACATGATTTTTTATTTTTTTTGGAAATAACATTTACTTATTTCATAACACTCTTTTAGAACCCTCTAAAATTAATTAAAAACATGTCAAACCGAGTTGATTTCGGGTTTTCGGATCAACCCGAAACCGAACCGATTTTACAAACGTGTCGAAATCCCTCACCCGAACCCAACCCGGTTGGGATTCGGGTTCACCTGAACCCAAAATTTCTAGGTCGAATTCGGGTCATGTCAAATATTGACACCCCTAACATCATTGATGTTAGCTCAAGTTACTATTCAAAAGGAGTTTGGCCTTGCAATTTCCAATTCTCATTCATTAAAAAATGAACAGTTTTCTTACTTAGCCAACTAGCTTGCTTTGCTATCAGAAAATTTCCATGTACTCCTTATTAATTTAATTTCAAAGTTTTTTTACATATCCTCTTAGCTAGATCATTCTACAAGTTTTTTTCTTAATGTAGCCTACCTGAAATTCCTACCTCAGCCATTAGTCTAGGTTGAATATTGGAATGAACCTTAGAATGATTATACAATCATATTAGATGTATAAATAACTATAGAAGGAACATTTCATCATTAATTTTCTTTTTAGCTTAGAAATTCTCATTAATAATATACAATATATATTATCATAAAAATGTAATGCTTATTTCATGAAATAAAAAATATATATATAATTAATACATCGACATAACACTAAAATAAATATCATTTTGTTATTATTATTATTTTTAATAAAAATGCAAAGATGATGAAGTTGGCTCAACAGACATCCTAATATAATGCCAAGTCTATGATTCCTTCAAAAGTAGAATAAGACCTCCTAATTAGAACATAATCATATTTGATTAAAGTCCTAAATTACAATATTACACTAATAAGAGTTAGAAGATTAAGATAAAAAAATAAAATAAAATAAAATAAAAGAGTTAGAAGATTAAGATGATTTACCAATAATTTTAAAAAATTAGATAGCATATTAAGAAAGTTCATAATATTTTAGTCATTTAAGAGTAAAAAAAATGGCACTCATAGGTGATCAAGCAAGAATTTCTTTTGAATTTCTGTTTTTTGTACCATTATTTTTTACTGCTGAAAATTTAAACCATGAAATTCTTCTATAGCAAGGTGAAATATCAAAGCAACTCTCCAAACATTACATAACTATTTGAATCAAATAACAGTAACTATGATTAAGGAAAATGATCATAATAGCACTACAATCATATGAAACAAAAATAGTTCAGCTGATACAAGTGGTCAAAGCAATCCAGAGGTCAGAAAAATATTGTTTAATACAGAAGTTGGGGATGGAATTAGACCCGATCAAAATCTCATGATTCCATCATCCGAAAAACCAATGTGGTTAAGCGAGAGATCTCTGGTGTTATCTTTGAAATTCAACGCATCATGGTGCCAGGCACCATTGGTGGCATTGTCATTGTCCCACGCGTTTGCCGTTCTACGTTCAACTGCCATCCTGAGAATTTTCAACAGTTTATAGATATTTTGTGTTAAATTTTCAGCTCAGAAATATAGGAAAAAAAGCTTAAAAATATGCTGATTTAGGCTTCGTTTCGGACAGCTTTTTTACTGCTTTTTAAAGCAGTTTTTTAGTACAAAAATTAAAAAATTTGAACTAAAAAGCTGCTTTAAAAAATACTAAAATAGCTGTCCCAAACAAAGCCTTAAGCTTCATTCGGGATAAAAAGACGGCTTTCTTATTGCTTCTTAAGAAACTTTTCCGTATAAATTTTTTAATTTTTTTATTAAAAAACTGATTTAAGATACAGTAAAAAGGTTACTTAATTTGTGATTGTTATAATTTTTTTCTAATAGTGTATAAAGTTATTGTAGAGAAAATATCTTTTTTAAAAACTGCTGTAGAAAACAGTTTCTTAACACAAAAATTAATGAAGCAGCGATAGAATAAAATTTGTGATAATAATCTGAAAATTAAAACAGTAAGAAAATGTCTCAAATGAAGCTTAAATATGAATTGAATCGCATTTAAAAAACTGTGCAAGAATATTGTTGTAAGTCTCTTGTTGTTTTACTTTTTGAATTCTAGATGGAGCTGTGTTTTAAGGAACCTTAGCTTTGTCAAAGTTAGCTCAACTGCTTTTGATTTTCTCATCTTAATTAAAGATCAATGGTCTTTTTTTCAATATGGGCAACTTAAACAAAGTAAATAATCCAAGCTAGCTAGTTTTGAATATGGTTACCGGTTGTTGTTTTTATTGACTTTTGATTTAGTTTACTTTAAATAATTTGTTCATTAATAGGCTCGATTAGACTTACTTGTCAAACTAATGAACAACATGTTAATTGAAATAAAACTCAACGATATCTCTCGATAAGGCTCGTTTGTTATTTAATACAAGCCGCTTGTTTAAAACTCAAAAAACACTATATACGGATCAAATATAAGCCGAACCTAACACAAGTCAAACTACTTAAACACATCTATCATTTTAAAAGAATTAAGCTTGAACACAAATAGAAAAGCTCGAACCAAGCTCAAACCGAGCTCGAACAAGGTGAAAGTAAACTAGCTCAAATATGAACTATATGTTATATGAGAATATTTACGCACCTATAGTCATATCAAAGCCACGATTCTTGAGCTCTCTGTACTCCTGGCAAAGCGCAAAGAGCTCGCAACAGCAATGAACACAGCAGTCGTTGCATGGCTCTTCGGCAAGCCTGTACTGAGCCCTCATCTTCTTTCTATTGAAGCACGAATATATACACTGACAGCAAGTTAAACATCCCAGTAACGTATAAAGAGTTCCTGCTGCCCCGCAAGCTGCATGGATTAATAATACATGAATATGTACGTTATCTAATTAACTAAGAAAATACTTTACTAATTAGCTCATTATATAGAGATTAATAAATTAATTACGTACATGTAGATCCCCTGTCGACGATCTCAGCGATGCGGCCGAAGGTGACGCACGGGCAGAAACAAGTCATGCAACCTTCCTCGTCCAAAATAACACAAAAATAACGTAAAAAACACCATAAAAACAGCTGAAGATCGATAGCTTATAGAATGATGAGATGTACTGTAGAATTACAGAAGGTTTTGAAGAGCTGAAGTATAAATGATTGAGAAATTTACAGTTGCCGCAATCATCTGAGCAGTCGCAGAGGCCGGTGGACCATGGCACCGGTCCATGAGCGGCCTGCATCCCTATAGGAGGTGGAGGCATTGATGATGGATTGTAGTACTGTCCACCTGGTGGGGGAGGATAGTAGTGTGATGCGGCCGCCGGCGGCGCCATCACCGGCGGTGCGGTTGCGTAGTACCCATCAGGCTTTGGATACATTTTTTTTTTTTGGGTGTGAAAAGGAGGAGGAGAAAGACAGAGAGAGAGAGAGATGAGTAAGAGAAGGAGAGAGCCTTAATTTGAATGCAAATTAAAAACTTTTGAAGCTCATTTTGATATAATTTTTTTATAATCTTTATCTCCGCGTGGATTTTTTTTATGCGGTCTTGGAAATCTATCATTTTCCATGTTCAAAGTCCTTTTTATTGGTATGTTCAAAGTCTTTTGTTAGGTTGCTTGAAACGCAAACTGTTGGCCGGATCTCTTCCAGTTTCCACACAGCAAACAGCATGCTTTACACGCAGTCAAATTATTTTTAGGACATTTAGATCCATTAAAACAAACTTACACACATATGACATATACAAAATTCAAACTAAAAATTCTTAAATTTATAATTAATTAAAGCTCTCAATCAATAGACCAAAAAAATGGGCACCTGGACGAATGATACAAATTATGAAGGTAGTTCCTTCTCCCCAACGGCTTGGGATTTTCAAATGTTATGTTATTATATTATGAATAACAAATAACTTAAACATGAAGGAATGTTTATTATTCAAACTTTAGACCTAAACCTAACCCAATTACGCATTTTCTAATTTCTAGAAACAGCAGACACAACCTTAGAAATTTAAATAATTTGAATCTTTTGATAAAAAAATATATATATGAATGTTCGGATAAAAAAGATTATAATAAATTTAAAATTTTAAATCTATTTTAAAATAAGCATAATAAATAAATAAATAATATTATATTATATTTATGTCAGAATAAATCTAATATTTTGTATTAAAAATTTAATCATAATACTTTGATATATGCAGGGCTATATATTATTCAAAAGAATCTAGACTAATCAAGCATTCAATAAAATGTACATGAAGATATTAAATAACTAAAAGGTAAATTAAGCATATTCTATAATAAAATATTTGACTTAATTCTGCATATATATACGTACATTATATTTAATCTCGAGTACTGATTATATATATATATATATATATATATTATTATATATATATATATATATTATATATATATATATATATATAATATATATATATATATATATATATATATCTTCATCATCATCATCACACTTGAGGAGGCTCTGGCGATTTAGGGTTTCGTCTTCGCTCTTCTCCTGCCTCTTTCTCGCCGTTCTTTCGTGTTCATTCTCCTGCTCTGTGCTAGTGCGTGTTTCCCTTCTGTTTTGCCCCTTGGGCTTTTCTGGATGGCTGCTTCGCAGCCTGTGCTCGTGGGGTTCACCTCAGGAATGAGAAAGTTCAAAAAACTGGTTTCTTCAACTTGGATGCGGCCGATCTTTCTTCTTTGCCTAAATCCAGATCTTTTAGGATGTTCTGTCGGGTGATGCTTCACAGGTGATGTCTTTCCTAAATTTTCTCAACAATCTTTAATGGTGTGCTGCGATTCTTTTAACCGACGATGAGTTCTGAAACTTGCTTCTCCCTTCAAGTTCACCCTTGTTTGGAAAATTTGGTATGAGCAGACCGAACCTAGATTCCATCCGCTTGTTTTTCAATAACTTAAAGCTTTTTGGTTTTTTTTTCCATTGGTCTTTTGGATTCTAGACACTATGCTATACAACTCTCAAAAGATCTTGATTATAGTAAATTTTTGCTCGTCGCTCTTACTTTATCTATAACTGTCAAATGCGTATACTCAAATGGACACTTTTTTTGATATTAAAGAAAGAGCCTATAGTCCCTATCTGGATCTCTTTTCCTAATTTATGTTTGCATTTTTTCAATACCAAAGTGTTACATGCGCTGGATCCATTTTTGGGAGACCCTGCAAACCGATCAGGCTACCGCTTCTCGGACTAGACCTTCTGTAGCCCGGATTCTTGTATAAGTGGATATTACTAAGAAATTTTCAAAGGAAATTTGGGTTGGTTTCCAAAGCGTATGGCTATATGCAAAAAGTCGAATTTGGAAAGTCCCAGATTTTTGTGCGCATTGTAAAATACACGGGCATGCCTCACAGACTGTTTCAAACTTCACCCTGAACTCAAAAAACAGGATCAAACAATTGGGAAAAATATTTCTATTGCAAAACATTATGTGCCGATTGGGAAGATTGGTGAAGAAAAAATTACTGAACCAATTACTACATCTGTTGTGCCTAAAATGTCTATCGATGGATCTTTGGTCCTCATTGATGATACGGATTCTGATGGTGGGAAACTAAATGTTAATTATGTTATAAGGAAATGGATATTGCTCAGAAAATGATGTTTCTACAATGTCTGATGGTGGAAAGGAAATTTTTGATGCTACTAATAATGTTATGGAAAAAGACCCAAAAATTTACATTTCTATAGATTCTATGTTTAATGAATTTGATGATTCCAATATTGATAACACGGATTTGAATGCCATTAATATTAATAAATCTGTTACTTTTACTAATCCGGCTTCTAATGATGATTTTGACAGGGAAACTTTGGTTCACAAGGAGGCTGATAATGAAAATTGTGAGGAAGGAGAAATTTGTTCCTTCTTCCAATGGTGAACAAAACATTACTCTGTCTACCAATATTGTGAGTAAGCCTATATTACCTCTCTTCTAAACTAGTGACGGTCACAACATGAATGATGAAGAAGGTTTTTCTAAAGTTGGGAAGAAAAAGGTAAAAAATGTTAGAATCTTTTGCCCTCAACTCCTAGATCTACTAGAGCTCAAAATTCCTCTAAACATTTAATGATTAACGCTCTTTTATGGAATGTGAGAGGGATTGTGGGGTAAGGAGTCTATTGCTAGAGTTAAAATCTTTCTAGAATGCATAATATTGTGATGTTAATTTTACTTGAACCTCTTATTTCTTCTACTAAGATTTCTACTACTGCTAATTCTTTGGGTTTTTCTAGTATGTTGCCAACTGCTCTAACAAAATTTGGATCATGTGGAATCACAATATTAATGTGACATTATTTCGGATTTTCTCCAAGTCACTTAATGTCATATTGGTTCTTATTTTAAGTGTCAAGCATCATTTGTTTAGCTGCTTGTACCAGAGTATCCGGATTCCTCTTTGGAATCAAATTATCTAATTTGCTTCTTAACATTAATGGGCCTTGGTGTATTGGTGGCGATTTTAATACTATTTCTATTGCTTCTGAAAGAAAAGGTGGTACCTTCCTAACCTGTGCTATGGAAAGATTTCAATACCATGATTTCTGATTGTAATTTGAATGATATTGGTTTTTTATGTAGCCCTATACGTGGAACAGATTTGCCATGTGGCAAAGGCTTGACAGATTTCTTTTTAATAATGATTGGCTCTTTTGCACAATAATCTGTCGTTGATCATCTTCCTTTGTATTATAAGATCTTCTTTAAAACTTGGCTTATCGGATCATTCCCTTTTGTTATTATTATTAATGCTAATAGTATGTGTAGTAATGCTGCTTTCAGATTCCAAAACATGTGGTTGGCTCATGATGATTTTATGAATATGTTTCACATGATTGTCTGTTTTTCCTGACAACAATATTAAGGCATGCTTAGATTATGGTCTAAACTTAGCAGACTTAGCAGTTCTGAATGAATGTGGAACAAAATGTTTTCCAAAAATATTTTTGTTAATATTAAAGAAGCTGAAGCAGGTGTGACTAATTTGGAAAATGTTATCTCCTTGACAATTCTCCTGATAAGCTCATGTGCTAAATATGCTAAAAATAATCTTGTTCTTCTTCATGATCAGGAGGAAATGTTTTGGAAACAAAAGCTAATGTTAATTTACTACTAAGGGTGATGAAATACCAGTTTTTCCATGCTTTAGCTAATAGGAATAAGTCCACGAATCGCATTCACAAATAATGAACAATGATGGTGATTTTATTGAGTTGGATAGTTTAATTGTGAGTCTGGGGTGGATAATTTTAAAAAGGCTTTCAATGACCATTTCTGTAATAGTTATTATTAATCCAATATTTAATCCTACTATTATTAATGACAATGATAACCAATTCTGCGTTTGTATTCACCCATCTGAGATGGGATTGTTGATGTTCTTAATGAGTTGAATGGTGATTCTGTGGCCGGGCCGGATGGTTTCACTACCAAAATTTTCAAAAAGCTTGGAGTGTTATTAAAAGTGATGTTATTGAAGCTGTCAATGATTTTTTTGCAGGTACTCCTTACCCTAAATTCTTCACTTCTACGAATATTGTGCTTATCCCAAAAATTAGTGGTGCTAATAAATGGAATGAATTCAGGCCTATCAGCCTTTGTTCTTTTTTTAATAAACTTATTTCCAAAATTATTTCGAATATATTGGTTAACATTCTCCCTAGAATTATTTCTATGAATCAAACGGGGTTTGTGAAAGGTAGGAGCATTTTCGATAACGTGCTTTTGACTCAAGAATTGGCTCATGACATTAATACTAAGTCTCAAGGTGGGGAATAATATTGTCAAGTTGGACATTTCTAAAGCTTATGATAATCTTAACTGGAATTTTCTTTATAAAGTTCTTTCTTTATTTGGCTTTAGTGATTGTTTCATTAATCTCATTAAAAATTGTATTGAGAATTGTTATTTTTTTGTTATCATCAATGGTAGGAATCACGGCTTCTTTAAGTCTTCTAAAGCTTAAGGCAGGTGATAATATTTCTCCTGCTCTCTTTATCATTGTATGGAATTTTTCTCTAGAAGTATTGAAGATCTTTATTTAAGGAACCCTAATCTTTTCTACCGCACTACTCGAGGTCTTCCTATTTCTCATCTTAGTTTGTGGATGATTTCATTCTCTTTCGAATGGTTCTATTAAAAAATTAAATGCTGAACAAGTTTCTTGTATACTTCAAGGATGTTAGTGGTTTGGCCATTAATAATGAAAAAAGTAGTTTTATTACTGGTAAAAGCATTATAGGGATAGAATTATGGCTATTCAAAGAAATTGTGGTTTTCAGTCCAAGTCTTTGTCCATCAAGTATTTGGCACCCCGATCTTTAACGGTTAAAAAGAGAAGTCATTTGTTTGGGATATTTTTACTACCTTTCAAAAAAATTAACTCACTGGTCGTCTAACTTCTTTCTTTTGGTGGTAGATTGTATCTCATCAAATCTGTTTTAATCTTTCATGTTTACTTAATGCATACTCTTCAACCTACTGCTATATTTGCCAAAGATTTGAAAGATTAATTAACAAGTTTTTCTGGGGCTCTAAGTTTAGTAGCGGTATTCGTTGGGCTTCTTGGAATAAAATTTGTGGTGTTCAAAAAGAAGGTGGTTTAGGTTGTAAAAACCTTTCTGATATGGCTCAGGCTTTTTCTCACAAACTTTGGTTCTCTTTCAGAACTAATTCTAGCTTATGGGCCCGGTTTATGCATGCTAAGTATTGTAGAGATTCTCATCCTTTACTTGGTTTTTATATAGCTTCTGATTCTATTACTTGGAAAGAGTTTGTAACATCAAATGAACGCTGATAAAAATTTATTCAAGTGGCCTTGGTAAATGTAATATATTTTTTGGCAAGATAATTGGTTAGATTTCTCATTCTATTGATGATATATTTGAACACTCATTTCTATTGATAATGTTAAAGTTTCAGATTTCTTTATTATGATGTGGCTGAATGTGCCTAGCTTTTGGATTGCATCCCCCTCACTCTTTTTGAAAGGATCGGGTGCTTCCTTTAGATGTATTGTGCAATGACAAAATTTTATTAAATCTTTCTTCTTCTGGTAAATTTCAAATTAAAGATATTTGGGAAACTTTAGGATCAATTATGACACTACTAAATGTTTTTCTGTTCTTTGGCATCACAACATTCCCGTCTCTTATTTCCATATAGCTTGGAGATGTATTCAAGAGTTTCATTCCTATGGAGAATTTACTTAGAAAAGGGCTTTATTTTTCGTCCAAGTGCCATTACTGTTCCAATATTGGAGTCTATTATCATCTTTTTGTGAACGGTATTATTGCTAATAAGGTTGGAACACTTCAAAAAATTTTTTAGTCCCAATATAACATTATTGTTAACAATTTATACTCTATGCTTAATGTTTGGATGGTTCATTCGAAATGTCACTTTCTCAATTTAGTCCCTATCCTTATTCTTTGGTTCATTTGGAAAGCTAGAAATGAAGCGAAACACAATGGTATTAAAATGAACGCTGATTTTATTATTTCTAGTATTTTGGCTAAAATCCGGCACTTTATTCTTGTAAACTTATTTTACCTAAGCACTTTTCTAATTGTAATCATGTTGCTGCTGCTCTTGGTATTCAATTGGGTGTTGGGGACTTTATGGTTATGATAAAATTGTTACTTGGATTAAGCGAAGGTGCCTTTTGTTAATTAAACTCTGATGGTTCCGTTAAGAATCATTGGCTGGTTTGGGAGGCATTATCCGTGATCATAATGGTAATGTTTTAGCGGCTTATGCAGGTCCTTTAAATATGCCTGTTATTACTGCTGTGAGCTTAATGCCTTGTCGTATGGCATTGATATTTGTTCTAATATGGGTTGTAACAATATTGGCTTGAAGTGGATGCCCAACTTGTGATTCAAATTATTAACAACGTTGTTTTGGGTAATCTCAGAATTTTTACCTCATTAGGAAAATTAAACAGTCCCTGTCTACTTTTAATTTTTATTTTTCTCACATTTATCGTGAGGCCAATTGATGTGCGGATTGGCTGGCCAATTTGGGGTGTTCTTTGGATCATTTTCAAGAGTTGAAAATCAACTTCTGGATCCGATGCTTAAAGGTATGATAACCCTTGATAAAGCTGCTTTACTTATATTAGACATGTTTAATTTATGGGACAGTTCTTCTATGCGGTTGCAGTTTTCTGGTGGTCTTTGTGTTGGTGTTACTGAGGATATACTTAACGTGTGGGAAAATACTCTAAGTTTCGTTACTATTTTGTATTCTTCTTATGGACTTGGGTTTCTGGCCATTCCCAAGCTTTCGTTTTATTTCAGTTTTTGGTGAATAGAGTGGGTTACTCTATTGGCACACCCTATCCTGGTTGCTTGCTTACTTCATTCTGGAAGTTTTTCTGGTTGGGTGCTGGAATTTTTCTCTCGCTCCTTTCTTTGGTTCCTGCTTTGATGGTATGCTCGGCGTTGGTTGTATCTGGGACAATGTGAATCTTCATTGTTGCTATGATTTCTCTTTTGATTATCTGTTAGTTCCTGTTTATTCGCTTAATCACTGGATTAAGGAGATCAGTAAATCTTCTGATCAACTAATCTATTTTGGCATAGGATCCGTTTTAATTTCTTTTCTGGAGACTTTTTGCAGTTATGGTTAACGGTCTTCAGTGTACTATCACTGTAAGTGTCTCCCTTTCTTTTGTTTGCAATTGTTTTCCTTTGTTCTGTCTCCTTTTTTGTGCAGGAAGACTGAGCTGAACGCTACTTTTCGCAACTTCCTTTTTTGGTGCTGACCTCTCTCAGCAAAGATCTATTTTTGTTATTTTTGTAACTGTAGGAAAAGGAAACCCTGGCTCTTAGGTTTTTTATTTTTCTTTTGATTGTAGCTCTTCGGAGTAGTAGTGAGCTGGTGGGTCCTTCTAAGAATCTTGTAACCGATTTTGAAATTAACACGTAGGCACCTTGTGGTTAAAATTATATATATATAGTATTATATTTATATTAATAATATATATATATATATATATAATTATATATATATATATAATATATTTTATATTGTATAATATATATATATATATTTTTAATATCTCACATACAGAAGAATGCGCGGATTACCGTCGGAGCTTCCGGCGGAACTATATATGCTGAAAATTCTCACTACAAGAAAATAGGTAATTAGCGACCAACAAAATTGGTCGCTAAAAATGTTAATTTGGACGCTAAAGCAAATAGCGACAAAAAATATTTGGGTCGCTGATTTGTCGCAGCAGCCTCGTCGCTAAGGCTTTTAGCGACCAAAAAATTTTTTTGGATGCTAAATTAAAGTTCACTAATTAGTATTAGTCGCTAAAATTGGACATATTAGCGACCATTTTTTTGGACGCTAATGAATATTTATTTGGATGCTATTTAATAATTTTAATAATTAATTTTATTTATTACATTTTTCCTATAGCAACCAATATAAAAATTGGTCGCAAATGATCAACCAAAAAAATCACATGCCTCTTTAATTTCATTAAGTGTTGATATATATATTTATGGATATAAAATTTGTGATATTTAGTAAATAAAATTAGTATCCATTTATTATGCATTGGCTATAACAATTAAGATCAATCCATCACTCCTTATATTGCAATTAATAATAAATTACATAAATAGAGAAATAATACAAAATTTTATTGCTTGAGGCAAAATAATAAAAAGCTTAGAATAAAAACAATTATATTTATTCATGAGTATCATTGTTAAAAATTTGCTAGGAGAAAATGAAAATTGTATTCATTCATATAATTTTACAAATACATCCATCAATTAATACAAAAAATTTAATCTCAGATATCATTAATCATAAAATCTTAATGTTTACAAAATGATAACATCTAATTAACATAAAAATCTTTTATTAACTTTTATGTAAATAAATATAAAATTACAAAAAAAAAAAATTTTCCCACATATAAACTATATCAAAAATAAATGACAACATCAATCTATGAAACACAGAAGCACTTACAGATCAATAACATGCTTTATTTCTTTATTCTTCATACAAAATTGAACCAAAAGAGAAGGTGACATACCCAAAAGAATGTATATATATACATTCTCCAATGGCCTCATTTAGCAAGATTTGTAAATATGAACGGAAAATTTTTGATCTAAACTAAAACTTGAGTTGAACAAAGACAAAGCTCAAACAAAACCTTACATTTATACATCTTCCCGTCATTTTAAGCTCGGCACAAAATTCATCTAAACTAGCAGAACAACTTCAAGTCACTTCTGAGCTTTTGTTTCTGCAAATCAAAACCAATGTGTACAAAAAATTTCTTTAATATCAAATACCCTGCAATGAGTAAGGATAGCTTAAAGACAATTATGTATATTACCTCCGTAATGGTTGGTCTATCGGTGGCCATTTGCTTAGATGTCACTTGTAGCAAGGATTTGATCTAGGCAACTGACACGAAAATCTTCATGCTTTTGAAAATAAGAATAATACAAACAAAAAATCAAAAAGAAATTTGTCAATTTAGTCATATGTGAAGAATGCAATTCACAAACGATAGCTTTCAAACATTCAAAATAAAGTCAATATGAAGCTAGAAATACCTTCAACAGGCATTTTCTTCGGTGCGCCCATTGCTCGTGCTAGTCCCTCAAAAGATAAGACATGTTAGGGCACATAAACACATAAAGCATCTGATATAAACAAAAACTGATGTAGAACGGGTAAGAGGCTTCGCTAGAGAGAGTATCTCTTCTCCAAAATCTGAAGGAAATTTTGATTTCTTTGCCCAAAATCTGAGAAGAATCTCATATTTTCTCTTGGTAGGAGAGAGGTTGCAAGCTCCAAACCTCCTCTCCTATAATCTGAAAACAATTTCAGATTTTCAACAAAAAAATAAGAGAGGAGTTCTCAGATTTTAGTGGGCTAGAACGTAGAGAACTTGAGGAGGAGTCTAGCCTCGGTTGTGAATAGAAAGCTGAGAGCAAACTTCCTCTACAGTTTTGGAGAGAAGGCTCCAACACAAAACTGAAATAAGTTCAGTTTCGGTGAATAAGGAGGAGTTTGGTGCGAATCCCAAGAAAGGAGCCAGAGAGATTTCGACCAGCAGCAATTAGATTTTGGAAATCTTTTCAAAAGAATAAACTGCACTTAGGGAGAGATTTCAAAAGCAATTTAATATGGAGAGGGGCCGGCTGTATATGGAATTGGAGGTGGGTTTGTTTCTTAATTCCCAAGTCATGCTTTAGGAAAGAATTTAATATTTGGCCCTGTAGAAAATTCGGCTGCTATGACTTGGAAATATTTCTACAGGAAAGAGAGGCTTAATGTTAGGAAAGATTTCCTAAATTAAGCCAAAGGTGAGAGAGGGATGGAGAGGGGTTTGATTTCAAATAAGTGTGCCCCAATTACTTAAGTGAATTAATCATTAAATCTGAAATTAAATTTTAGATTTAAAACAACGATTAATTCCTTAATTAAAGGGAGTAAATTGAGGGGGCATTTAACTCCTAATTCAAATTTGAATTATGAATTGGAGAGTTAAAACCTTCCAAATGTGGATCAAACCCAATTAGGAAAATTTTTAAATTTGAAATTTGAAATCCAAAATTATCATGGGTTTATGATTCATTGAAGCTTCCAAAAATAGGTGAGCTAAATTAGAAATAAATTTGAATTTCAAATTTTAACAATTTGAATTTCAAATTAAGTCCTAATATATATCATGCACCCCAAATTAGGAAATCCAATGAGAGAGGAGAAAGGATGAGGCCGGCCGCTAGGGAGCCATGGCCGGCGGTTTATGACGGATTTTCTGGTGAGGTGGCCGGTGGCTTATGGTGGAAAAGGAGACGATGATGGTGGACGTAGGTAGAGGATGACGACGACGGCTAGGAACAATAAGAAGGAACGAAACAAAACAAAGAAGAGATAAAAACGAAAGATACCGGATAAAAACCGCGAGCCTCGGACTCTTCCGAAGATTGACGGGTGATGCTTTGCCCTTCTCCAAGGGACTTCAATTCACGAGCCCAGACCCATCCTGTGGCTGGTGAAAACTCTGATTCCTCCCATAGAAATCTCACTATAGTCATCTTCACAAGAACACAAGTGTGGAACACAATTTTTTTTTATATCAATAATTTATTTTATTACAATAGCTTAAGGCCCTATATATATGTCACAACATAAGAAAACTCAAAATACAAAATTGCCCCTTGGGCCACAACACTCACATAAACTAACCTAGGGGTAAAACAGGAAATACATTAAATAAGAACTAAAATTCAGAAAAAACTCATGAATGAAGATTTAAATAATAGCCGTCGATTTATGACGCCTCCTGTGATAGATGCGCCAAATCTTCGTACGGATGCCCGCATTAAAAACATTTCAACTCAGTCACCACGTATAAATTAAATTAATACAACAAACTCAAAATTAAAAGAAAATATTAAATAGTATGATAAGAAAATCTCACAAATAATTATTGAAATATCAAGCTATAAATTTATCCTATCCAATTTTGTACATGAGTCAATAGGATTTGAAAGACTAGCTGACAAGCATGATAAAAGAAAACCATATAAAATCCAAATGACTGCACTTCATATGAACATATACAAAAAATTCACTTTCAACACAAAATAGTATATATTTGTAAAATGAACAATGTTAAACAATAACGGAAAACAAGAAGAAAAAGAGAAATTTTATCCAATTAAGCTGTTATGTCATAGAGTTTAACCACAAATTTTAGAACCAAAGACACGAGATCATTTAAAAGAGGAGCTAGGCATCATAAAGAATATTGAGGTGAAAGCACTATTATGGAAAAACAAAAATAGTCTGAAAAAGATTCATGATAAATCCATTCATGTTCTTACATGAACTAAAATATCTTCTCCTCCAACAGCAATCCCAGCTCCTTGATTGGACATAAAAATGAAGCATAGCAAAGGTACAACATCTCTGTAAATCTCCTTACTAGGTGAGGTTCCTGGCAGATTCATCAAAACACGTGCAGACGCAAGTCACATTCTGCAGCACAGCAACAAGTGAGCTACTAATTGGTATAAGGAATTGCCGGACACATGCTTTCAAGTTGCATCATCATATAAATAACTGAGAAAACTGCAAAAAAACTCAAAATAACCTAAATTACCAAGCTAAGAAACAGCCTTAAATCAATGAAGGCATGCAATTCTATCCACGGAGATTAATCTCTCAGCATACTCTTAAGCAAAATTAATGGAAGATGAATATCTTTATCCAATTCTATAACAATATAGATGCTTTAGAATATTAAATTGACTTACAACACATGAAAATTGAGAAAGAGGAAAAAAGGAAAAGTTGTAGTATAGAGTATTAAGCATAAAAGTAAGTCAAAGCTTGAACTCCAACTTGTCAGCATATTCTAGCTTGCTAGAACCTTGTTGAGATCAAGGTGTGGCAGAATCTAAGCAATGGGTGTGGTGTGCAGGTGATGGGGAGGAGTAGAACAGGGAAGAGAATGTTGGAGGCCAGAAAACTACTTCTTAGGGTTGGTGATGATGGTGGAATAATGTCATTGACAATAGCATGGAAACTGAGGGGAAACTTCATAGAACAAGGATGTTGTGAAACTAGGAAGAAACTGCTTTCGATCGAGAGGAAGAAGCTGTGAAGACCCCTGTCATTCGACCATGACAACTTTACCTAGAGAACATGGCACGATCTTTTAATCGGTCATGAATATAGAGGGGGATGAATATTTTACTTACCTATAATTCCTAGACTACAACAACTATATGGATCCATGAGATTTTTTGTACATATGAGATGGCATAATGATCACATTCCGCAAGAAGGTGTTATTACGCATCCATCAAAAGCAAGGCTTGAAGACACTTTGATCATACACATCCCATATTCACGGCAGAACCAAGAAATATAAGATTAGATTTATGCGCATATGATTTTACTCCGTTCAGCCAGTCTGCTTCATCTTACTCATGTTGGCCCGTGATACTCACCCCTTACAATCTTCCTCCAGAGTTGTGTGTATGATAAAATTAAAAAGAATTTTGATAAGCGTGGGTCCACTCATATGCGTGACATGTTAGACATTAGAAAGACTAGTGAGCTGCCTTTATGGATTGGAGAAACTGTATGGACTGAGCTGAATACTGCTTGAGGCAGTGTAGAGTATAGCATGAGGAGGGATCAAAATTGACAGAATAGATCTTCTAATGTTGGGGGCATGGGTACTTCCCTTCATACTGGGGGCTCAGTTCCACATACTGAGCATAGGAATTTTTTGGTAAAGAATTTTAAAAATTTTTTAAAAATTTTCTTTAAGAGAAATATTAATATAATTCTATTACAGAAAAAGATGCTGGGTAGAGAACCAACTCTTGTGGAATTGCATAGTCACACCCATAAGCGATAGGAGGACCAATAATGGGTTGATGAGCGAGCAAGAAGAGCCCATGTAAGTAAATGTGTTTAATAATTTTTATTTTATGTCTAAATAAATTACTAAATTTTTTATTAACTTTCACATGAGGAGTATACACGGCTTCGAAAGAATCAGGCTGCAGCATGTCAGGGTTCTTTTGGCGGCTTTATAGAGTATTACGAGTACCGCATATGGTCGCAAGCCGTAGGAGGAATGCAACATAGCAGGGTTTATGGTTTAGGTTCACAAGCCCAGGTATACGAGGGGATGACCTCTACTGGATCCAGCTTCGCAGCAAGTTTACATGAGTCCTTACATAATCAACAAATAACTATCCTTCAAGCGGAGATAGAACAAGTAAGAAAATCACAAGTTGATTGGCAAGTGAAGTTGGCACAGATACAGATGCAGATGTAGGAGCAACACAATCAATTGTTGGATGAAATGAGCAAAATGAGCGAGCAGTTGAGTGGAAAAGAGGTAGCTCCAATGAAGGATGATGAGTCAACGGATTCAAAGTAGTTGTTTAGTTTTTTTATTTCCGACGGATATTGTGCCGGTTATCTCCGTCGTTTAGGTTTCGGCGTATTTAGCGATGTTTATTCCATCATAATTTTCGGCGGATATGTACGCTGATAATTCTGACATATTTAATGTCGGAATAAGCAAATTCAAATCGACGTAACTGGCACCCACTTTTCTGCCGGTGTTGCGCAGAAAAGTACACCGGAAAGGGTTCCTGTGTATTATTTATGTCGAAAATTTTTTTCCGACGCGCGAATTATTATCGTATGAAAATCCACCAAAAATTTGACAGAAATGTGCTCTTTCCGTCGAAATTTTCTTGTTACCGACGTATTATGTTCGCAGGTAATGGCAGGTTTTCCTGTAGTGTATTAAATATTATTGACTATAGATTAATAAAATCCTCAATATTCTTTTAGGACTTAATTCTCATAATTTTTTTTTCATTATTTTAATTATAAATTATATTTAGTAATTAACTTATCATAATACTCAAAATAATTTCATATAATTTTTTCTAATCAAATCTCACAATTTCAGTAATTTTTTACTATAAATATGCATTTAAATTTAAAGTTTCTAGTACTTTCTCACTCTTCTCTATCATACTAGTTTGTAGAGACTGCAATGCACGGATTAATAATAAGAATTGAATTAGATTAAGTAATGAATAATGGATTGGAAGATACAATTATTGAGGCTAATGGGATTACTGATAGGATAATTATTATTTAGATAATTATTGATGAGGAATATATGAATATGATCATTGCTTATACTCCTCAAGTTGGATTATATCCTATTTTATAAAATTAAATTTGGAAAGAAATTGATGAGATACCTTATACCTAGATTTGAATATTTATGGAGGCTATTACAATGATTTGATCTGAACATTGTTCAATAAAGTTTTGAAGACTGCCAATATGTTAAATGATTGGAGGAAAAAAAATTTTGTAACCAATATTTAAGAATAAAGGTAATATTCAACATTGTGCTCAGTACAAATGAAACAAACTTATGAGTTATACAATGAAACTTTGGGAGAGAGTTATGTAACAAATTGTAATAGTTCAAACTTTTAATTATCGAGGTGTTAATTGCTTTGGCCTAATGGCCCTACATTTTTATCTTGTTGGTGTAACTTTCTTAGTAGCCACCCATCACAGGAGTGTTCCTATAAAAGTATATATGCTTAAGTTTGAAGTTTTTAATGAAACTTCAATCATTACAATAGAATGCACCTCGATGTTTGAGAGCTTAACATTATTTTCTTAAAAGATTTCACAATGATAACTGACATGCATCCTCATTAATTTTCTTAGCCCATAATCTTAACTATCGAGATGGGATTCTAAAGGTAGATTTATCATCTTCTAGCTAGTGTATTGATCTTAACCATTTATAACAACCCAAATTCTTAACTATCAAGATATTATCTACTCGATCTGACCTAATGGCCTCATAATTGTCCTATTGGTATAACTTTCCAGGAGGTCATTAATCCCAATATTACTCTCGCATAAGCATGTTAACTTTGGAGTTTCTTAATTAAAGTATAACCATTACACCAAAAGATATCTTGATATTTTAAGAGTTTATCTTTACTTTCTTAAGGAGTTTCACAATATCGTCCACTTAGATAACTAACATTCTCATATTCGTACGAGCTGAACCGGCCGAACATACCTCTCTTTACACGAGACTAGCCATCTTCGCCCTTGCCTCTACTCTAAATACTCTACTATTTTGTTGATTCTCCCGCTCAAAGTTTCCTCTTAGCTCGATTTAAGAAGGGACAAGGGTTAGGGCATCCACTCATCCATTCTTGAAACAACTGCCAAACCTTCCTCTCCCTTAACTTCTCCTCCTTGTAACTACTGAGCACCCTCTTCCTTCTTCCAAAACATAGTCATTGAACTTCTTCTCCCTCTTCATCTCTTCCTTACATTTTCATCATCGGTGAAGGCGCCCGATCTCCTCCCTCTTAAATTGAAAGCTGATAATGAGAAAAAATTGTACTTCGTAAGCTTATTGATCATCTCATCTATTTTCTTCCTCAATCTTGAGTAAGATAAAGATGGCCATGTCATGTATGCATATTTCTAATTAGATGTTTATGTTCTAGAATTCAAAAGTGCATGCCACTCAATATTAAGTGTGGACAAAATTTTCTTAAATACACGTTGTGGAGAAACTTTGTTTGTGGTAGTGGCACAATATGTTAGTATTCATATTTATCCAGTGGCTTTTACAATTATTGACCTAAACAATAATGAGTCGTAGTCTTTTTATGACTAGGATTAGGAAGTTGATAGGCATAGTGAAAACATGGTGTTTATCTTTAACAAAAATAATACTATCATCAATGCTTTATCAACAATTTTCTTAGAGTTACACTATGAAGCTTTTATGTATCATGTGGTAATATATATCACGAAAACGTTCAAAATTAATAGCTTTCAAAAGGGTATCACTTAACTTTGAAGGTTTGTAAGAGAAATGGGTTTTTAGGCACTTTGATTAAATATGTGTTCATAAATCAATATAACATCTTATCTTGAGAAGCTTTGAATGATGGACTACTGTTTTATTCTCTTAAAAATTGATACAACTTTATGATAGTTGTTATTTCTAATAGATTCAATATCACCAAGAGTGTACGATCATATATAGTGACCATATTGTTAAAATTTTAAGGCATATAATGTAAAAAACATAAAACTATTTTAGTGAAGAAAATCAAACATGCATTGATTTAACTTTCAAGAATAAGGTCAAAAATATGATTGTTTTCCCCATTAGTTAGTTTGAACTATATGTTATTGATTGTCATCTTAATAATGATGTTAATTTACAAGAGATGACAATGTACATGTAAAAAGTTTGATGTTGTGGATCTTCTTTGAGAAAAAGCATTAGTAGTAGCTCATGATCGAGATATCAGTTATTATACCTTATGTCGAAAGTTCTATATAAAGGAAATATGGTTAGTTGCATATGTTGAAAGCATAATCCAGTCAAGAAAAAGACACATAAGAAGTTCCATATAAAATAACTGCATTTGTCCTATTATCCAAATTGGTAAAGCCTATAAGTGGGCATCTAAAGAAAAATAAAGGCTTTCAAAAAGGGAGAAGATTGTTGTCTAATATAAGTGTAATTGATGTAGAGTTAGAGATTATAATTGAGTTAATTACTTATAAGACTAGTGCCTATCACTTTCATAAAGGATTTATTGCATGGATTAATTGTAATTCTTAAACTACTACCAATGAATTATATCTACTATATTTGAACACACACACACACATACATATAAATATATATATTTGAACCCTATTCATTATTATTTAACACATATTATATATGAGCTTGTTGTGTTATACCGGTATGTGTTATATTGAATATTTAACAAACCATATTTAGAAATGCAAATCAAACATTTATAAATTGTTATAATGTTTTATTCAATTTTTTTTAACAATGTTTAAACCTTGATCGAATTTTTTTTCTAATAACAATGATTAATTTTCTATTAGAGTTTGAAGAACATTTAATTATTGATTAAATTTTAATTACATATAGTCTCAAAATTGATCAAATTTTGTTCAAATATCATTCAAATCAAATTTTATTGTATTTGATTTAGAAAAAAAATATTATTATGACCGTCAAACAAAACTTTCGTAAATATTTCTCCAATATACTAAACAGCTAGCATTTATCTTCAATGTCGCATATAAACTAAATTTCACCCATATAAACACAAATTTACCTATTAAATTATAATTTGTATAATACTTAATTTTTTTATAATGTAATATTTTAAAAAAGCATTGGAAAATTAGAAGTGGGATTTACATACATGCCATTTTATAATACTCATATTACATATTTAACATCCTAAACTTAAATATTTCATTTATACCGCTCAAATGCAAACATAATAGAAGAATTTCCACTTCGTTATCACTATGTTATTCCTTCCTGTTGAAACCTCTCTTCTTGCGTGCGTTGGACATTCTCGCCTCCTTCCCGTTCCGAGAGTGCTCTCTCTATTTTGCATCGCACAGCTTCAGAGATCTGCTTTAGAGATCTGTATGAGATAAAAGTTCAAAGAGAAAAAGGAAATAAAAGTGCAGAATAGAGGTTGATAAGAAAAAGTTTTATGTTCAACACTTCTTTCAACATACAGAGGTTTATCATGGCTGGCTTGATTCAGGTATTTTTAATGATTTATTGTTTTCATGATTAGTGACATTTTGGTGTTGGCATCAAATACTAAGACATGGCTATGGGCAATAGTACATGGAAACAAAGCAATATCTCATTTTCAAACTTTATTTTTCTTCAATCATGATACAAAGAGAAAAAGGAAATAAAAGTATAGAACAATCATGAGGCAACTAGATGATGAATAGAGGATAGGTCAATTTTACAGAATTTAAAGCAAGATATAGAAGCAATGCAAATATGTGAAAATAGCATCCACCGCAAGCGTGAAAGAAACTGCTTCTTTTAATGGAAAAATAGGCGGTTTATCATTGATACATCATTAAAAATTTATCTTGATCGGGCACAAATCTTGATGCAAAATCAAGTTGGAAACTTTCAAAATTAAAATTGGGACCATCCGAACTCTGATTTTAGCAAATTTATAGTCGAACTGAACGTCTCGAGAATACAAACCCAACGACCCAATCTGAGCTCAAATAGGTCCAAATAAAGGGTTATAAGCACTATTGGAAGGTTCAAACCATAATTTGGATTACCAAATGGTTTCCAAACTTAATGTGCTTATAATCAAATTTAGTGGCTCAACGAGATGAATCCAACGAGCCCAAGATCACCAAATTCCGACATCATTAAGACATTCAAATGTCCATCAAACAATCCATGATCAAGGGATTCAACATCGGCCGTCCATCCAACCACTCCCCATTTTCCCTTGATCTCCCACCTATTTACAGGCCATGCCACTCCAAAAATTTATAAATAAAGCCCCCTTTTATCTTGAATGGGGACCTAAGCCCAAGAGATTCAAGAGAGAGATCGGAGATCGCTCTTGCCTCCTTGCTCCTCCTCAACTACCACCTGAGTTCTGCTGGACCACCACCTAACGTCGTTGCTCCACTGGACCACCACTTAAGGCCCCAAACTCTACTGGAAAACCACTTAAGACCTCGAGCTCCGACAGACCATCACCTGAGGGCATGAACTCCACTGGACCACCACCTGAGGGTCTAAACTCCTTCGGACCACCACCTAAGGGCCTGAGCTCTGCCGGACCACCACTTAAGGGTCTGATCTCTGTCGGACCACCACTTAAAGCCTGAACTCCCCCGGACCACCACCTGAGGGCCTGACCTCCGCCGGACCACCACCTGAGATCATAAACTCCGCCGAACCACCACCTTAGGGACTGAGCTCCGCCGGACCACCACCTAAGGGCCTGAGCTCTGCCGGTCCACCAACTAAGGGCCTAAGCTCCGCCAGACCACCAACTGACGTCTGAGTTCCTCCAAGTTACTACCGGACTACTAACTGACGCCCGAACTTCAAAGTGACGCCAGATTTAACACTAGACTTCAACCATACGGTTGACATTTGTAATATGTCCGCCCTCAAGGATGAGTCAGCCCATTGTACTCAACTCAACTAGGCTAGATCATGTGGTTTTTTCCTTTCCAGGATTTTCCACGTAAAAAATATTGTGTTCTCTATGTGTGAGCTTGATATTCGCGCAACGCTAAGATGTAGAATTAAAACTCTATCGCCGAGTATATTCTAGCCCTTAACAATCATAGTTTTGTGGAGACGAGACAAACAACTGTTGCTTTTAGCAAAAACGAAATAGCTTTCCCTTCCACAACAAGTAAATGAAACAAAAAATACCTAAATCATAGGAATGACAGAAGAGGAGCAGATCTTAGCGGGAATAAAGCAACAAGGAGTTTGCGTTTGGTTTAGACCACGTGAGCAGCTTGTGTGCAGGAAGAGACGAAGTGATAATTCTTGTGTTAAATTAGTTATTGAATGGTAGGAATAATATTAAAATTTTAAATATTAAATATATAATATAATATAATTATAATAAAGTGGCAGGTATATAAATCATTAAATCCCCTAATTAGAAACAAATTTACCGCGACAGAAACGGAAAACCCTTTCCCGGATGCTTTGGGTTTCGTTTGAATAAAAGTTGCGAGGGCAACTTTTTCCTATACAGCGGTGACGCTAGCGAGCGCGTAGACGGAAAGCATCAATGAGCGACAGGCGGATTCAGTGGTCTTTGATAGGAGCGAGCGCTCTGTTTGGGTCACTCTCCACCATTGCTGTTCTGAATCTCTTCTCTAGGTATTCACTCTCCACAATCGCCTTCGATCTAGATTTGTTTACGCTTTTTTATCTCTGGCTTCTGACCAACGACTTTGAGCCCAATGATCAATTAATCCGACGAAAAAACAAATCGCGTCGAGCTTGATGATTTACTTTGGAAACTACTACTTTGTCCCTAAATTTGTTTAATTGTTCTTTTTTTTCCTACCCTGGATGGGTTGGAATCATCGCCTTAGGAATTGATGCCTGCTGTGAATCAACGGAGGAACCTTTGATGAAATTGGAAAGAATACTCAAATTGTAAGTTTTGGCGGTGCGAGTGGAAGTCATTAAACCTTAAATGTGTGAATTTGTTGTCATTTTCAGTTTATTTGCTTTGGGCTTCTGATACAATCAGTGCGCAGAGTAGTGATTCAAGGTTCATACACCATACTTCTTTAATAACTACTTCACTCTTAAAATTGTGAATGCATTTGGAGAAAGTTGAGCAGGTAAAATCTGGAACGTCATCTGAATATCGTTAGGTTCCTCACTGAATAACAAATCCAACCCCTCTCAAAATATTGCTCGAAGGGAAATATTTCATTATTCTTAGAGTTATTTGGTCTCTCAACTTTCCTTAGGAATCAGAAGTCCGACTCAGTAGGAATCATGAACTGCTACTTGATCACTCCGAACCGGTGGTGTTTGTCAAGGTCATTAGGGAATAGGGAGGCGACATTGTCAAAATTGTGGATAAAGGTGGATATGGTGTTCTAGTTTTCTTCTTCACTAGATATCTACTCTTTTGTCTTCCTTTTACTGAGCCCAAAGGAACACAATAAAATTTCGAACAAGAAACTCTTTATTGAATGTGGAAAACAAGAGGCAAAAGGAAGATTGAGAGAAGGTAGATAGAGGAAACTTATTTCAAAGCCTTTCATATTAAAATCTTATAAGTATTGACAGCAAAAGATGAAGTTGAAAAGATGTGTTAATGACCATCAAATTGCAATGATTGCACAATTCTTGGTGAATCTTGAAGTTAATCACGATTATGGACAAGTTATTATCTCATGAAAAGAAGGTAAATGGTTTGAGAAAAAAGTAGCTAAGTAACTCATTTATTTTGACAATTAGGCACAAAATAAAAAAATTCTCGACTATCTCAATCACAAATGGTATCACCTATGGTCTTAATTATAACTACATTTATTCTCAACACCAATTGCTATATCTTTGGAAGCATAATCATCAATACGCATTAGTTTAGAAACATAAGGTCAATAACAACATAACTCATAAAAAAAAAAAATATATCTTTATTCAAGTAGAGAACTTAGTACATCCAATTCTTCAAATTTAGAAACTAAAATTGCATATGAACCTATGAATGGGATTAGATGGAGGCGTGCTTAGAGAGTAATTTCTTGAGAATCTAGCTTTTTAATGCCTATAAGGAGATTACTTTCAAAAAATGCCAAATCCTTCAACTCAATTTATGGTTTTAGATTTTCCAGCCCTTGCTCTCAGCTTGGAAGGCATGCTTTACCTCCCAACATAATTCTTATTTCTTTCAACCCATTTAGAATAATTCCAAAATGCTATAATCTGGCAAGGGGTTTGCCTATAAATTAATCGAGATGAGTTGTTGGGAAGATTCCCATTTTTAGATATTTTGTCTTCATCTTGCTCCATCAGACAACTTGTTTTGAATCTTTTTGCCACAAATTGTTTTCAATAAATTACAGTCAATTCTTATAAGTATTTGAGTGATTCTTCAGTTGACACTCTCATCCCTGTTAGACAAGGTTTCTTCTTATTTACCTTGGTGCAAATATCAAAAGGGTATCTCCTTGATTACGTCATCTTGACAACATAATTAGTAAAAGTTATGACTACAAAGTAGGAGATAATAAGGAAAGTTCAGGTGACTTCATGGATTCATTTTTGAAACCCTAAACCATAATGCTAAAACCTAAATGGGGGGAAATATAATCTTTAAGCTTCCTTAAAATATCATGTAATATATCTTTGCTTTGGAGAAATCTCAACCATTATTTTTATTGCTATTGAATTAAAGAAATATATAATTTTAGTAATAAAGATAGGCATTAAGCCATTAACAAGTAGAGGATGAACCATACACGCGATAAAACATTAATTAAGAGATTAATAATAGTATTAACTTAGATTATGGAGTAAATATTGTCAAATGATGCTAGATCTTCTCCAAGATTTCAATTGAACTTTAATATAACTTTCAGGACCAGCATTGCTATAAATAACAATGAATAGATCTTTCGGGGTATGATAAACCTGATTTATATTAGGACATTAGTTAAGGGATCAACTGTATGATTAGCTTAGTTTTAGGAGTAATTATTGCCATTTGATATTAGATCTTCTTAAAGCATTCAATTAAACTTCAATTCAACGTCTGGGACTAGCATTTTTTACATAACAATGACTAGGTCTCTTGGAGGGAGGGGATCAAAGGATGTTCAAGTTATAAGCTTGGCACTTTTGTTGTATGTGAGAACTCTTGTAATAGATTTTTCCTCATTCATATAATGAAATTCCACATCTTGTCTTATAATATTTGTAGGTCATAAGACTGAGCCACTTTAATTTTAGTGTCTAGTGTATGTTACAACATCCTAATTTACTATATTATTGTTGTTTAAGCCTCTTCATCTACATATTTGAAACTTAAACTATTAAATTCTTCTCATCTTAAGAGAGGGTGAATCTCCATGGTTCAGAATTGGTAGAATGGAAACTTTGTACTTCTACAATGCATGTCATATATAATTTTTATGTTAAAGCATAATATATAAGAATAATGTAATTTACTAAAATCTCAAATCATTTTGTATAGTAGAATAGTTCATTAACATGTTTATAAATCAACACACAAGCTCTTTACTAAATGAAATAGCTCTTACAAAATTAATGATCACAATTATCAACACTTGGACCCAGACATTGATATTTCTTTGTGTTTCCTTCTCAAATCAATGGGGTTAGGCTTGTTGGCACACAAAATAATATTTTGTTAAATGTATCACATTTTGATGCACTTGTCCTAAAATTGGCTTATGAACCATGAGCTATTTTCTTTGCTATTTTTAGCATTTAGCAACAGTTTAATGAGCATCATGAATTCGAATTTCTCCAACTTCAACTTACAAAATGACAAACAAAGCAGCTCCTATTGTCCTTGCTTGTTCTTACCCATTTAATATTCTCTCCCCATCTCTGTTTTTCCCTCCTCTACCTTATCTATTGTTCTCTCGCTGCCTTTCTCTCTCTTGCACTCTCTTCTCTCTCCTTAATCCTAACTTTTTTCTTCTTCCCCCTTTTAATCATTTGCCAACCTCTCAAATTGTGCCCTGGCAAGTTGATTAAGGAGCCTGTTTGATTTTGGGTGGTGGCCAGTTGGGTGCTCCAGTAGCTATTCTATTTTCTTGGTATATATTTAGAGAGTTCCAGTGATCCGCAGGCCCTATAGATCAAATAGAGATAGAACGGGGCCAGCGGCTGTTGCGTTTTGGTGGTCTGTTGGATTATAAGTTTATTGATGCATACTTGTTTTAAACTTTAATGACAAAGTGATGGAGCCAACATTCTACTTAAGATAATAAATCAAATTGACAATTTATTGCCCCCTTTTATTATAATTTAATTACAGTAAAACTCCTTTATGAATTCTTAATTTACATTTTTGTTATAAACTCCTAAAAGAGTGAACTCGTGTACTAGTATTGTGCAAGGGTGGGTATTTTGCTGCATAGCAAACTATCTCAAATTTACAAGTCATTAGCATTCTACTACAAGGATTAGGACTGGTTATTTTACTCTCATTTTCCTTGGATAAAGTAGTCCAATAGGCTTCAAAATGATCATCTAAGACATCTTATATGATTTTTTACCGTTCATCAAGCCATTGTTAGGCAGACAAACTATGTTGTGTATTGTGTGTAATGCATGTTTGAGCCCATCTATATCGAGTTGACATGTTTATTGTGGTTGATTCATTTTTTATCTTTTTTATGGTCTTTGACGATTATTTCAAATCATTATTATTACTTATCGTTGTTCTGGATATTCTTGCAATATCAAGTGTACGCTGGTAGCATAAAGTGCCACTTTATTCACCTTCAGAAGCAATGCCAGGTCCTTCCTTCTCTGCGACATATTTCAGTTTCTCTGTTCTTTCCAGTCTTTGGATGTATACTTATCTACTCATTCTAGAAATAAGGGGCCCATTTTTTAGCTGCCTTTTTTTCACTCATTCAAAGTCCCAACTTTTGGCATCTAGTTCTAAGTTCATGTTAATATAACTTAGCCTTATAGCTTTCTTTTATTCGATAAAAGCTATTCCTACTGCAAAAGAATATTGAAATTTCTAACAACTGTGTATAATACAGTAATTTATTCAACCATTAAGAATTTTGTCAATAGAAATTATCTAAAATTTGAAATTTCTTTCGAAGTTCTTTTCTAAATAGGTGCTTATTATAGCTCATATAAGCACTCAATTTGTCTTATGGTAAATTTGGTATGCCAAATTTTCTCAAGACACCATACCTTCTGATATAGTTAAATCTTCATCTGTATATACTGCTTCTTTATTTTGTTTTTGTCAGATGGTGCACAAAAATGATGGTAGTCAAGAAGGCAAGTTCCCTAGTTACCTTCTCGAAAGACAGTAATGGAAGCTGTAAGTTTTTATTTATTCTTTGCTTGACTTTTAGTGATTCTTTTTTTCTCCTGTTTGTTTTACTTTATTGTGTTATCATTTATAATCATATATTCTTCCTTTTTTCCTGTTTAGTTCAAATCTTCATTACCACCATTTGTACTTGCTTTTAAAACTTTTCACATCAAGATTAAAAATTTATTTTAGGGTATTCTTGTAAACATTGTAAGGATAATTCTAAGGGAAAGCTTAGTTATACTGTTATTGATGATTAACTTATATATATATAGTCATCAGGAGAGATGAAGTGATCAAAATCTCCAAAGAAGAGAACTCTTGAACTTCATGTTTGATAGAGGCTAATAAGAAGATTGCTGAAGTGATTTTGTAGAATCTATGAACGTTAATTATATGCTAGTAAAGAGAATTGTTTGTGCTTTAAGCATGCAGAAAAAAAGTTCATATAAAATAGAAATATGTATCTATAGCATGGCATAAATCAAATTATTGGGATAATAAATATATGGAAATCAGAATGTAAAGGGTAGTCAGCAAAACAGTGTGATTGCTTTTGGGGATATATATAGTAGGATTGGTTAATGAAAGAGAAAATGAGATGGATAAACTACACCAAGTAAAAGCCAGAAGCTGTAGAGACTTTGATAAAATCAGACATATAAATAGTGAAGATAAGAGAAGATTTAGCTTCCCTCTCATGTTGGCTAAGAGGTACTTTTGACTGGTTTTGGCTATATTTGCTCCCAAAAACCCTTTGCTGGTTTGAACTTGTCATGGAGTTGGTCTTACTTTGTATTATTAGACTTTCATAGTTTTCTAATAGTTAGGAATGAAGCTATAGGCTTTCAGAAAAAGAAACTACCATGTAAAGAAATAGATAACAAGATCTTTTTAAAGATAAAAGGCATTAAATAAAGATGGCAATGTTATCATGAAAAATAACTAAATGCAAGGTACAAAAAATGTAAAATGAAAATACTATAATCAATACAAAAAAAGCTTTTTAAGTTAGCCTTGAAAGAAGGTGCATAGTTCGTAAATCCCTAAGCTCATATGAGAAAACCATTGGATTTGGAGAAACATGGAAGTAACTAATGTAGTGTGGTTAATAACTTGTTTCAATGCAGTCTTCAGAACCAAGAGGATGCCAGCTGATTTTAGTATTTATTGGTTAAAGCTGAATAATTTAAGGGTTTTTAGTTTGAGTTATGGCAATTACTGTAAAGATCCACCAGGTACCTAACAGGTTGCCATTACCTTTTGACTTGTATATTTTGCATCCCAATAGAAGAAGTGTTAATGCCATTTTTTGACGTGTGTGCTATAGTTTTTTACAATAAATGTTATCCCCATTTTTTTTCATATTTACATCCACTACTTACAGATTTTGATGTTGACAGCATTTCCATGTTTGATTATCAAATAAGGATCTCTCTATCCTTCCCATTTCTGCAGGTCCAGGGGCATTTTCTGGAATAAGTGGAATGAGATGCAATGGAAATAATTTGTGTGAAACAGGCCTTCTAAAAGATGAGGTGGTTTCTGAACAACTAACCAGGTTTGGCATTTATTTGTACTTATAATTTGATTAATTTTATAATTAGGAAATTTTTAATATTATTATGTTTGTAGGCTGCAAAATACTTAATAAATACAGTAGTACTTTAGATTTCTTTGGCTACATATAAACAGATCTGTCAGCATATTGTCCTCATTTCTTTAGAGCTCTTTATCTATAATTTGTTTAAAAATGAAACTTACTGATACGGTTAAAAAATATCAGAACAAAGGTGTCAAATTGTCCTAGGGGGCTTTATAAGTGATGAGGACATCAGAAGATCAACAGCTACGATCTAGAGTTTATTTTATTTTTTGATGTTTTATGTACTAGTTTGTCTTATATTACTGTTTTTCCAATTTTACTCTTAGGAGTGGTCATGTGGTGTTGTAGCCCGAATGGCGTTTTAGTCTTTGCTATTTTTTCTTTTCATGAGGCCTATTTATAGGCTAGCTCTCTTGTACTGTAGGATGATGATTGATTAATGAAAATTCAGGTTTCTCTTTGTCTTCCTCAATGTTGAGTGTTTGAGAGAAGAAGGAAGACCCAAGGTGTGGGCAATCGCAATACCCATCAACCATCGGAAGAGTCCAATGTTCGATGTTCTACGATCTCTTTGTGAGTTCTTGGTTCTTTATTTTAGTCTTCATCTTCCTCTTCCCTCTTCCCCTATACCGCCGGCAATCCCCTCCCTTTTCTCCCCAAACCGACGGCCTCAACCCCTCCCCGTGATTCCCCATTACCCACCGCCCCTCCACCTCCTTGCCGCCGGCCACCTTGGCCCTCCCACCATTCATGATGATTTCCATCATCATTACCACTTACCAAAACTCACCCAAGTGATTTAGGAAGATAACTCATCAATTTGAAATTCAAATTTGAATTTCAAATAACTTCCTAAATCGACATAGCTATATTTGGAAAGTGTCTTTATTTGAAATCAATTCTATATCATGAATTTTGAAATTAAAAAAAGCTTCAAATTTCACCATAATTACTTTCCTAATTTACTTTGCCATTAATATGGAAAGGTTTACTTTGAA
The DNA here is from genome assembly GCA_022539455.1 of Dendrobium nobile. Classification (NCBI taxonomy): domain Eukaryota; kingdom Viridiplantae; phylum Streptophyta; class Magnoliopsida; order Asparagales; family Orchidaceae; genus Dendrobium; species Dendrobium nobile. The sequence goes on from CM039721.1 coordinate 62,464,643, forward strand.
TTCAAATAAATATTTGAATTTCAAATACCTTCCCTATTAATAAGCCCCAATTAGGAAAGCTCCCCCAATTAAATGAAATCTGAAATCAAGATTCATATTTGATTTAAATCAGTAATTAAATCCCTGGGTCCCACATGCATTGAACATAGACACCTAATCCTTCCACCATATGGCCGGCCCCCTCTTCCCCTCTTGCTTAATTATTTCCTTCCTTATTGAAGGCTTCAATTAGGGAAATAATTATACACCCCTTGTCCCTTCCCTCTTCTCTTATTTGAATTTCAAAATTCAAATCCCTGACTTAGATAACTCTGAAATAAATCCAGGTTTATTTCTTTTAATCCTTTCCTCCATCACAAGCTACATAATCTGAGACTAAACTCAGATTTTCTTTCTGGAAGGCTTTCCCGCAACACTAATCTTCCCAAACCGTAACCTAGAGAGGAGTTAACCGTCTTCAAAACCCTGCTGTCCAGCTTCTGTTCGTTCACGAAGTGCTATCTAGAAGACTACATCAAATTTCCTTGCTGTCCCACAGTCCAGAATTTCCTGTTTTGTTGTCCAAAATTTTTGGAGAGTCCAAACTGCTGCCAAGGCTCTCATAGCAGCTGTCCAGTCATCCCTGGGTGCTGTCCAGAAGAATTCCAGCAACAGAAACAGCAGTTCTGTTGCTCCAAAGTCCTCCAGCTACTGCTCCAATTCGCCGAACAGGATCTAGAGTGCTGTCCAAAGGAAATTCCGCCAAAGGAGGCGACTGCCCTGATCGGAAAGACCTTCTAGTTGCTGCCCCAAACCCAGGATTCGGTGAACTCTTTCCCTCGCTCTTTTATTTTCTGAGTTACTTTCAATTGTGGGATTAATTGATTCACTAAGATCGTGTTAGTCCTCCACTAAAGCCTAGTAAATTATAGAGTTGTATGAGGGATCCTTCGTAGTATAAATCTCATTGTTAGTCTAGGGATTTCTTATTGAAACTTTCCATGTATGCAATGTTAGACTAATTGATTGTTTTACTGTCTTAACTCCTATGCATGTGATTTAGCCTAAACTTGTCTTACCGCTCATTGTGTTTTCTTTTGTCGTTTAAAATCAATACAAAGATATAATTATTGTGGTCTCTAAAAATAAGTGTGCAAACTCCCTAAGTTAATCATACTTGCATGAACCTTCTACATCAATAAACTTGGGGTGGATGGTTGCCTAAGAGGCCAATTTTAATTTGACCTTAGCTAACAGAGGTTTTCATGCCCTATCAAATGCATCTTATGATTCATGACTCAAAAGGTTGAGCTATTAGAGAACTTTTAGGCTTTGGTTGTAAATGTAATTTAATGGTGAACCTTTTGGTCATAGGGTCTTAGCTGGACCATAACTTAGTGTTGTCATTTTGTGACAATCCATTATGTTAAAGAACACGATCAAATGATTTTGAGGTGATACTTTTGAGAGTGATTTCAAAGATATGCTGATGAGGACATCAGAAGATCAATGATCTACGGTCATGATCTACTTTTGATTATTATTGTATTTGATGTATTTTGTTTTATGTTTTATTAGTCTATTGTATTTATTTCCGTTTATGCCCTTGCTTAAGGGCATCGTCATGTGTTTGCCTTAGGGGCAATTGTGTCTTTGTATTTTCTTTATTCCGTTTGCTTTTTAAAGCCTTCCCCCCTCTTCATGTGGGGATGATGAATTGTTAATGAAAAAAAATTTATTCTACTTGTCTGATCTCTTGGTGAGTTCATGAGAGGGGATTGATCTCTTAGTGAGTTCATGAGAGGAGAAACCCGAGAAGGGTGACCGCAATACCCGTCAACCTTTGGAAGAGTCCAAGGTTTGCAGTTCTTACGATCTCTTTGTGAGTTCGTTAGTTTACTTTTATCTTATTTGTATATTTCTATCATCTCCTTTCTCCCCCACTTCCTCCACCTCCCTCCCAAATTCCGCCGCCACTGTTTGCTTGGATATCATTCACCGAATTCTTCCCAAAACTCCCACCACCGGCCTATTCCCAACTCCCCACCGAATTCCCTAGCCCCCCTCTCCACCATACCGCCTGCCCCCCTCTTTGCCCCCACCATTAATGAGGGTTAATAGCCTCGTTACACCTTCTCAAAATAACATCCCTTGAGTTAGGAAAGAGAAGTCCCCAATTTTGAAATTTGAATTTTGAATTTCAAAATCTTTCCTAATTTGTTACCGCCATATTTGGAAAGTTTTAAATCTCATTCAATTTAATTTTAAATTGAATAGGATTTAATTATTCCTCCTCCTTATTTAGTGGGCTGCATTTAGAAGCTTCAAAAATCCTCCCCAATTCCCTCCCTCCCTCTCAATGCCGCCGGCCACCCATTAATGGCTTCCCCATTAATGTCCATTAAAGCTCCCTACCCCTCTTTAATTTGAATTCAAATTTCAAATTAATTCCCTCCAAAATCAGCTTAAATCTGAAATAAATCTCAGATTTAATTCCTAATCGCAATTAATGTCTTGGTCCACATTCATTAAATGTGGACACAGTTTTCCCCTCCCTCTTTATGGCCGGCCCCTCTTCCCCTCTTGCTTAATTATTTCCTTCCTTATTGAAGGCTTCAATTAGGGAAATAATTAAACACCCCTTGTCCTTTTCTTCATCTCTTATTTGAATTTCAAGATTCAAGTCCCTAACTAAGACGAATCTGAAAATAACTTTAGATTTTTCCCTCCACCATAGGCTACAAAATCTGAGACTGTTTTCAGATTTCCTTCTCTGGAGAGCCATCCCCTAATCTCACTCTCCCTAAACCGTGACCAAGGGAAGGAATTTTCTGCTAGCACACCACTATTATCCAACCTCTGTTCATCCACGAGGAGCTGTCCAGAGAGCTACAGCAAGTTCTTTTGCTGTCCCAACGTCCAGGATTTCATATTTTGTTGTCCAGAAGGAATTCCAGACAGCTTCCCTTGCTACCCAAATGTCCGGCAACTCCCGTATGCTGCCCAAGTTATTTCCAACAGTGCAGTTTGCTGTCCAGGGAAAATCTGCACCTATATCTTGCTGTCCAGTCAATTGGAAGGTCTTCAAACGCTGCCCGTTTTCAAATTGTTGACCACGCTTTCAAGAAGGTTCATGGATGTCACCTACTTCCTTCCAAGCCTCCCTACAGCATCCGGAACTTCGTATCTTCCGATTATTTGGGTAAACTCTCCTCCAAATCTTTAATCTCTTAGTCGCTACTCAATTGTGGTTTATAAGTGATTCATGAAGGTTCATGCCATTCTCTCCGCTAACGCCTAGAAGTTGAAAGAGTTGAGTGATGGGCGTCTCTTAGTGACTAAACTCATTGTTAGTTTAGAGATTATCGTTGGACATCTCTCATGTATGAAACGTTAGATTAACTTGATTGTTTTCTGATCTCAACTTTTACGCGTGTGATTCTGATGTGATACAATCCATGCGAAGATGAATTTCATAATGAATTTGCACGCTTAATTTTGAGAGCACAATAATAAACAAGATCTTATGCGGAATTGAACGATAAGATAAATATAAAAAAATGCACTTAGCTTAGGTTAAATCACATGACTAAAAGTTAAGTTCAAAAGGATAGCCAACTTAATCCGACATTGCACACATGGATCGTTTCAACAATAAATTCCAATACTAAAAATAAGATTAGTCTATGAAAGATCCCTCACACACAACTCTTCCTATTTCTAGGTTCTAGCGGAGAAGCATTAACATGATCGTCATGAATTTACTAGACCACAATTGAGAGCACTTTGAAGATAAAAGATTCGGGGAAAGAGTTTACTCAAAGACGAGAGATTGCGAAGCTTCCCGTTTGATCACCAAGGCACTGGATGAAGAGGACAGCAACCCCACAGTTTTCCAGAAAATCTGGACAGCAAATAAAGGTCTTTCGGATGGCGACTCAGCATTAGGAACCTGCTGGAACCTTGGGACAGCAGCTGTAGGGCTTCAGGACAGCAACCCGGAGGTTTTAGGAGAGCAGGACAGCAGCTCGTCTTGCCGAGAATTTCCTGGGCAGCAGCTACGAACTCTCAGGACAGCAATCATAAGGTTTTCGGAGAGTAGGACAGCTGTTTGGCCTGCCAAAACCTCCTGGACAGCACCCCAGCAAAGGTGTGGGGAAGAGAATAAGTGCAGTTTTGGCCCTTGAGTGTCTCTCCAATGATGCGGGACAGCAGGAAATTGTATGAAAACTGCTGGACAGTAGGCTGTAGGAGAGCAGCCAGTAATTTGGGAGAGGACGGCTTAGCCGTGAGATAGAGGGAGAGGGAGGAATTTAGAAAAACTGAAATTAAATTCAGCTCCAAGTGGTTTTGGAGGGAGATTAATTTGAAATTTCAAATTAATTCATTAATGACTAGGAGCGTTAATTGAGGAGGTAATTGGGGCTGATTTGGTGGAGCTTTTAATTTAATTTGGGAGAGAGAAAAACCCATTAAAGGGGGCCGGCCACATGGAGAGAGAGGAGAGCACAATTGTCATAAGTAGAGTGGGGACCACAACTTTAATCAATGATTTAATTAAAATCTGAATTGATTATCAGATTTTAATTAAATAGGAAAGTTTCCAAATAGATGAGTAATCAATTGGGGAAGATTTGAATTTCAAATTTGAATTGAAATTCAATTAAGATGATTTCCTAAAATCAAGGAACTATTTTAGGAAAGTCTTCAATGCTTCTTGGAAGCAAATTTGAATTTCAAATTTGAAATTCCCAAGAGGGAGGCCGGCGGCTAAAAGGGGAAGAAGGGGCTAAGGGGCGGGGAGGGAGGCCGGCGAGTGGTGGCTGCCAGGGAGCCGGCGGCATGAGCTTGTGGTTGGGGGTTTTGGCGGTGGGGGAGGGGAAAGAGTGTTGGCCGGCCAAGTGGGGGGGGGGGGGGGGGGGGGTAGTGGGGAAAATCCGGCGGCTAAGGGGAGAGGAAAGAAGAAGAAATTCGATAGAAAATCAAGAGCTCCACCAAGGGGCTGTTGGGTATTGCTTTGAGCCTCTCCTAGGCTATTCCTCACTCGAGAACTCACAAAGAGAACTTTAGAACTCACAAAGAGATCCAAAACCAAAGTTGAAATTTTTCATATCAATATTCATCATCCCTTTCCAAGAGGGAGGGGAGGGCTTAAATAGACAAATACATGAGGGAAAATAAAAAGACCCAATTGCTCCTAGGGCAAACATAAAACAAAGCCATCAAGTGAGGGTAGAATTGGAAAAGTACAAATAACAAATAAAATACATGAAAATAAATAGACACGATCGTAGCCGTTGATCTTCGATGTCTTCATCATTCTCCCCAGGTGGGAGAAAAACTCGACTCCGTCGAGTTGGTGTCTCGAAAACTCCTCGTGCATATGGGTTTATCTGTTGTAGCTCCTCGCACTCTGACCACATATCCTCTGACTTTGGTTCACCTCTTCACCTAGTCAAGTATCTTCTTCGTACACCCCCTTTTGTGGGAATAATATCATCACTAGGAATCATGTCAACCTTCTCCACTATAGAAATTTTGGGAATAATTTTGGGAGTGGAGGTAGGCTTTGGGGTTCTCACAAGGTGGGGTCGCACAAGGCTTAATTTGAAGTGGATTTAGGGTTTTTAACTCCGGACCTTCAAAGTCTACTAAATCTTTTATGTTAGAAAAGGAATAAACGTTGAATTCTGCAAGCAAATCCACCACGCAAGCGTTACAGATTTTATTGACTATTCTAAATGATCTGCACTTCTAGCATGTAATTTCCCGGACGAATCCGCACCATTACTGAGTTACCAACTTTAATAGATTTAAATTGTCGTTTAGAATCACCATAAAGTTTATATTTATTATTGCTCTATTCAGTTAGGCGTGCAATTTTCTTAAGAAAGTCATGCAGATGTATTGTAAATGCAACATATGCTATGTGAATTTATATGTCTAAAACTCAAGACTCAACAAGATGAACATGAGGTGGTGCAAGAGACTTGATATGCAAGATGAATGACATATGACTTCACACACAAATTTTAAACAAAGAAAACTAAGGAAGACAACAGACTACAAAACACACATAACAACATATTAACTCACACGAACACATAGCTAGAAAAGTGGACAAGTCACAAAAAGAGTGGTTTTAAAGTGTTTGATCTAAGGGAACTGGGGTAGGGGGAGCAATGAAGACATCCTTAGCTAAAAGGGCTTCTCCACAGAGCATCTCAGCTCGGGTCACAGACAGTCTCCTAGCGACGGTAGGGTACTCTATCAAAGTCATCCAACTAGGAGAGAGAATATTCTTACTAGGGAAGGACAAAGATATCGAGGGCATAATGTAGGAATCAGGAATATGATAATATGATGGGTCATGACTTACTACCATAGTAGGATAGCCCAAAGAGTGACTAGCGGTAGGGGACTCAAGAGATGGGGTAGGGTTTTCCTAACAGAATTGGGCACAACTGTTAGAAATGTGACCTGAAAGTTTGGGCTACGACTCTCTCTAACACCAAGGTCTGTGATATAAGTCCAATCACGAGAGGTATACTCTGTCAAATGCACCTCTAAAGGAGCAACTCCTAGAATAGAATTCAATAAGACAAAAGGATGTTCAGGGTTCAACTTAGGCTCATAATCTTTCAGATTCAAATTACTATCTTCCAAGCTCACATTACTATCCTCAAAAGGATCAGGTTTAGTTATCACCCTAAGATCACTGAATCTGGGGTCACTTAAGTCAAGGTTTAAGTCAGGTATTAACTTCAATTTCCTCATTTCCAATTTGAAATTATCCACATTGTCATCAGAATTATTCAAAATTAATCCCAAATTATTCGGAGTCGTCTCAGTAATTAGATCAGAATCTTCCGAGTTTAATTTCAGTGTGTTCACGGCCAGGTTAGCTTCTTTCGAGATTATATTACTATCGTCCAGGCAAACCTTATCCAAAGAAATATCCTCGATGAGACTAGGATCAAGGTGGGCTAAGGAGTCGATGCTTAAAGGTTCCAACTTTCCTAGCTCAGGGTTCAAGTCATGCCGGGAGTCTGACTCAATCACTTCAGTCTCATCCTCAGAGAAGTCCGCGTTATCGATAGTATCCACGAAATGGGTGTAATCAGCCTCGGGTTCAGTAGATTTCTTCTTTTTACTGCAATTCTTTACTAAGATAACACTTGTAGGGTCAAAGACAGGGGAGGCTACAGGTTGACTGAGCTGGCCAGAAGTGGGTCCAAGTGGGGAGTCATATGGGCTCGAACCAACAGAAGACCCACTAATGGGTCGGTCACCAAGACTGAATGAAGACCTACAGAGTGGGACAGCAACCCTGTCGTTACTAAAGGATGGGTGGTCTCGACCCCAGTAATGTCCACGGTTTGTTCCAACAGAAAAGGTGGGGCGGGGCTCTAGATGGTGGTCACTGGTAGAGGGTCGGTATTTTAAATTAAGATCTCGCCTCATGTCTTTCCAAGTAGGATACTCACCGCGAGACTCTTTATGATCTTCCATTCTTGCCCAGAATTGAGGAGCTCGACCTTTTAGGTGAGATTTAGCGATGCTTACTTGGTGGGATTCAAGGATATGACATGATTCAAAATAGTCCTCTAGTTGTCTAGCCCATTCCCTAAAGTAGTAAGGGTTTGAGAAACCATCAAAGGTAGGTAAACGGTAATGTGACTCTAAGTGAGGTCGTGGAGGCTTAGGCTCAGGTCTCGGGTGATAAGCTGAGTGGGGCATGTAACTATAGTCGGGATAGTCAACGGGTTTCTCCGTCATAATTCTAGTCATATTTCCCACTAGGTTAACAATGTCATCTAAACTCTTTTGCAGTCTTATCGGGTCCATTGAAAACTGTGAAGTGACACCTAGTGAAGATTGGGTGTATGGGACAATACTTTACGAGGAGGAAACATAATTATGACTTGCTATAAAGTGCAGGAAAAATAATGGGCAGCAAGCTACAGAGGTGGTTTATGAAATCCAGGCAGTTAGGAAGGTGGTAAAGTTAAGGACAACACCTAAACTCGAAGAAAACAAGCTTCTAACGCCTCTAAATGGTGCAGTTTTTGAGTGGACAGCAAACTACAGCGGTGGGAGAAGTTGTCCAAGCATTTAGGTTAACTTCTAGGGTGAGGACAGCACTTATAACTAAGTTAAACTCACTAGAAAACCCTCTAAATGATGCAGGAAATGAAAGGACAGCAATCTACCACAAGGACCTAGGTTGCCTAAGTGTTACGTGTGGGTTTTATAGTGTGGACAGCAATATAACACATACTTAGACTCACATTAAAGTGCTGGAATTTTCAGGACAGCAAAGTAAAACAGAAATTAACACTATCCAAATGATGTTATGCATGCAAATGACTAAGGACAAGTCACATTAGACCCCTAGGATGCATCTAGCACATGTAAAGCATGCTAGCCATGCTCTGATACCAAAATGATGTGATACAATCCATGCGAAGATGAATTTCATAATGAATTTGCACGCTTAATTTTGAGAGCACAATAATAAACAAGATCTTATGCGGAATTGAATGATAAGATAAATATAAAAAAAGGCACTTAGCTTAGGTTAAATCACATGACTAAAAGTTAAGTTCAAAAGGATAGCCAACTTAATCCGACATTGCATACATGGATCGTTTCAACAATAAATTCCAATACTAACAATAAGATTAGTCTATGAAAGATCCCTCACACACAACTCTTTCTATTTCTAGGTTCTAGCGGAAAAGCATTAACATGATCGTCATGAATTTACTAGACCACAATTGAGAGCACTTTGAAGATAAAAGATTCGGGGAAAGAGTTTACTCAAAGACGAGAGATTGCGAAGCTTCCCGTTTGATCACCAAGGCACTGGATGAAGAGGACAGCAACCCCACATTTTTCCAGAAAATCTGGACAGCAAATAAAGGTCTTCTGGATGGCGACTCAGCATTAGGAACCTGCTGGAACCTTGGGACAGCAGCTGTAGGGCTTCAGGACAGCAACCCGGAGGTTTTAGGAGAGCAGGACAGCAGCTCGTCTTGCCGAGAATTTCCTGGGCAGCAGCTACGAACTCTCAGGACAGCAATCATAAGGTTTTCGGAAAGCAGGACAGCTGTTTGGCCTGCCGAAACCTCCTGGACAGCACCCCAGCAAAGGTGTGGGGAAGAGAATAAGTGCAGTTTTGGCCCTTGAGTGTCTCTCCAATGATGCGGGACAGCAGGAAATTGTATGAAAACTGCTGGACAGTAGGCTGTAGGAGAGCAGCCAGTAATTTGGGAGAGGAGGGCTTAGCCGTGAGATAGAGGGAGAGGGAGGAATTTAAAAAAACTGAAATTAAATTCAGCTCCAAGTGGTTTTGGAGGGAGATTAATTTGAAATTTCAAATTAATTCATTAATGACTAGGAGCGTTAATTGAGGAGGTAATTGGGGCTGATTTGGTGGAGCTTTTAATTTAATTTGGGAGAGAGAAAACCCCATTAAAGGGGGCCGGCCACATGGAGAGAGGGGAGAGCACAATTGTCATAAGTAAAGTGGGGACCACAACTTTAATCAATGATTTAATTAAAATTTGAATTGATTCTCAGATTTTAATTAAATAGGAAAGTTTCCAAATAGATGAGTAATCAATTGGGGAAGATTTGAATTTCAAATTTGAATTGAAATTCAATTAAGATGATTTCCTAAAATCAAGGAACTATTTTAGGAAAGTCTTCAATGCTTCTTGGAAGCAAATTTGAATTTCAAATTTGAAATTCCCAAGAGGGAAGTCGGCGGCTAAAAGGGGAAGAAGGGGCTAAGGGGAGGGGAGGGAGGCCGGCGAGTGGTGACTGCCAGGGAGCCGGCGGCATGAGCTTGTGGTTGGGGGTTTTGGCGGTGGGGGAGGGGAAAGAGTGTTGGCCGGCCAAGTGGAGGGGGGTAGTGGGGAAAATCCGGCGGCTAAGGGGAGAGGAAAGAAGAAGAAATTCGATAGAAAACCAAGAGCTCCACCAAGGGGCTGTTGGGTATTGCTTTGAGCCTCTCCTAGGCTATTCCTCACTCGAGAACTCACAAAGAGATCCAAAACCAAAGTTGAAATTTTTCATATCAATATTCATCATCCCTTTCCAAGAGGGAGGGGAGGGCTTAAATAGCCAAATACATGAGGGAAAATAAAAAGACACAATTGCCCCTAGGGCAAACATAAAACAAAGCCCTCAAGTGAGGGTAGAAATGGAAAAGTACAAATAACAAATAAAATACATGAAAATAAATAGACACGATCGTAGCCGTTGATCTTCGATGTCCTCATCAGATTCAGCCTAAGCTTTTATTTTACCGCTCTTTGGCTTTACTTAGTCATTTGAAATCACTTTAAAGATTTAATTGTTGTGCTCTAAATATTAAGCGTGCAAACTCCTTAATTTACTCATCCTTGCATGTACGTTTTACATCATCTTGGTATCAGAGCATGGTAGACATGCATCTCATGTACTAGAAAACATCCTAGGGTCTAGCCAAACATTGTTCTTAAAGTTCGCATGCATATCATTGTCTAGATAGCTTTAATTCTCTGTTTTTGCTTGCTGTCCATGCATTTCCTGCACGCATTTAGTGGAGCTTAAGTCATTTTCACTAGTGTCTTAGTGCTGCCATCAAGCCTACAACTCTCCTAAGTGCTTAGGGTGCTTACACCATTAGTTTAAGCTGCTGTCCAAACTTTTCCTGCACCAATTAGTGGTCATTAGGTTAGTCTAAGCTAGTGTTTAGGTTTTCCACACTCTTGAAACCTTCCTAAACACTTAGACAACTTTATGCCTTGTTGTAGTCTGCTGTCCACATCATTCCTGCACACATCTAGTGAACTATAGGCTAATTTCTTAAGTGTTTAGGTGCTATCTTCAACCTAACAACCTTCCTAAGTGCCTAGGTTACTTAACCCACTAGGGTAGCTTGCTGTCCATTCAATATATGCACCATTGCTTAAGTGAGCCTAACTTAGTGTCTCAATGACATCCCTTACTCCCAATCATCTTTGAGTGTCACTTGACGCTTTCCCAATGGACCCGATAAGACTCCAAAAGAGGTTATATGACATTGTTAACCTAGTGGGCTCTATGACTAGAATTATGATGGAAAAACCTGTTTACTCTCCCCACTTTAACTACGTGCCCCATTCGATCAATCCTGCTAGTCGGAAGATGCCCCACTCTGTTTATCAACCTAGACCTGAGCCTAAGCCTCAATTACCTCACTTAGAGTCACCTTACCGTTTACCCACTTTTGCTGGTTCCTCAGACCCTTACTACTTTAGGGAATGAGTTAGACAATTAGAGGACTATTTTGAATCACGTCATATCCCTGAGTCCCACCAGGTTAGCATCGCTAAGTCTCACCTCAAAGGTCGGGCTCTTCAATTCTGGATGAAATTGGAAGATCATAAAGAGTCTCGCGGTGAGTACCTTACTTGGAAAGACATGAGACAAGAACTTAATTTAAAATACCGACCCTCTACTAGTGACCGTCATCTAGAGCATCACCCTACCTCTTTTGTTGGGACAACCCGTGGACATTACTGTGGTCGAGACCACCCACCCAATAGAGGGTCGGCCATCAAGGTTAGGTCTTCACCTAACCTTGATGGCCGACCCTCTATTGGGTCTTCTGTTGGATCGGTCCCACGTGACTCCCTACTTGGATCGACTTCTAGCCATCCCAGGCAACCTTTATCCTCCCCAGTCCTTGACCCTGGAAGTGTAATTTTAATAGAGAAACGCGTTAAAAAGAAAAGGTCCCCTGAACTTGAGGTTGAGTGCATCCATTTCGTGGATGCTAATGATATCACTGATAACAAAAAATTCTTTGAGGATGAGACTGAAGTGATTACATTAGACTCCCTACATGATGTAAATCCTAATTTAGGAGATCTAGAATCCTCAAACCTTGATATCTTAGCCCATCATGATCCTAATCTCATCATGGATAACCCTTTGGATAAGGTCTGCCTGAAGAATATTAATCTGATCTCGAATGAAATTGATCTAACCTTGAACCCTTTGGAATTAAATTTAGAAGATTTTGATTTAATTGACCCCAAACCTGATCCTACTAAGATTATTAATATGAACTCGGAAGACAGTCATTTGAATCTGAACAATTCTGAGCCCATGTTGAAAATTGAGCATCCTCTTGTTTTATTGGAGTCTATTTTAGGTGTTTCCCCTTTAGAGTTGCATTTGAAAGAGTGTGACTTTCTTGATTGGACTTATCCCATCACTCCTCGTACCGACTTTAATGTTAAAGAGAGTCTTAGCATATACTTTCATGTCACCACTCTAACTGTTGTGCCCACTTCTGTTATGGGTACCCTACCCAATTTCTTGAGTCTCATACCTGATGGTGACTCTTTGGGTTATCCCATTATAGCTGTGAGTTAGGACCCATCACCTTATCTTGTTCCTGATTCATTCGTGTTGCCCGATATAGTCTTCTTCTTCCCTTTTAAGGACCATCTATCTCCTAGTTGGATGAATTTGCTAGATTACACTATCGTCCCTAGGAGACTACCTCCGACCCTAACTGAAATTTCCTATAGGAATGCCCTGGTAGCTAAGGATGTCTTCATTGCTCTCCCGACACCAGTTCTCTTAGACCTGAACACTATAGATCCTCTCATTTCATGACTCTTCCACCTTTATTCTATTTATGTATTTTTGTGAGTTAGTATGTTGTGTGTGTGTTTTTGTAGTATGTTATCTTCCAAATTTTCTCTATTTAAAATTTATGTGTGAATCCACATTTCATTCATCTTGCATATCAAGTCTCTTGCACCACTTCATTTTCACCTTGTTGAGTCTTGAATTTTAGACATATGAATTTGCATAGCACATGCTGCATTTACATGGCTTCCGCATGACCTACTTAAGAAAATTGCACGCCTAATTGAATAGAACGACAATAATTATAGACTTCATGCTGAATTTAAACGACAAGCTAAAACTTTTGAGGTTGGTGATTCAGTGATGGTGCAGATTTGTCCGGCGCGGTTCCCACAAGGAACTGTAAAGGAATTACATGCTAGAAGTGCGGGATTAGTTAAAATAGTCAATAAAATCAATGACAACGCTTACGTGGTGGATCTGTTTTTAGAGTTCAACATTCATTGCTTTTTTAACATAGAAGATTTAGTAGCCTATGAAGGTCCAGAGTTTAAACCCCAAAGCCACCCCAAATTAGGCCTTGTGTGACCCCACCTTGTGAGAACCCCAAAGCCTACCTCCACTCCCAAAATTCCTATAGCGGAGAAGGTTGATATGATTCCTAATGATGATATTATTTCCACAAAAGAGGGTGGACGAAGAAGATATTTGACTAGGTGAAGAGGTGAACCAAAGTCAGAGGATATGTGGTCAGAGCGCGAAGAGCTACAACAGATAAACCCAGATGCACGAGGAGTTTTCGAGACACCAATTCGACGGAGTCGAGTTTTTCTCCCACCTGGGGAGAATGATGAGGACATCAGAAGATCAATGATCTACGGTCACGATCTACTTTTGATTATTATTGTATTTGATGTATTTTGTTTTATGTTTTATGAGTCTATTGTATTTCTTTCCATTTATGCCCTTGCTTAAGGGCATCGTCATGTGTTTGCCTTAGGGGCAATTGTGTCTTTGTATTTTCTTTATTCCGTTGGCTATTTAAAGCCTTCCCCCCTCTTTGTTAATGAAAAAAAATTTATTCTACTTGTTTGATCTCTTGGTGAGTTCATGAGAGGGGATTGATCTCTTAGTGAATTCATGAGAGGAGAAACCCGAGGAGGGTGACCGCAATACCCGTCAACCTTTGGAAGAGTTCAAGGTTCGCGGTTCTTACGATCTCTTTGTGAGTTCGTTAGTTTACTTTTATCTTATTTGTATTTTTCTTTCATCTCCTTTCTCCCCCACTTCCTCCACCTCCCTCCCAAATTCCGCCGTCACCGTTTGTTTGGATATCATTCACCAAATTCTTCCCAAAATCCCCACCACCAGCCTATTCCCAACTCCCCACCAAATTCCCTAGCACCCCTCTCCGCCATACCGCCGGCCCCCCTCTTTGCCCCCACCATTAATGACGGTTAATAGCTTCATTACACCTCAAAATAACATCCCTTGAGTTAGGAAAGAGAAGTCCCCAATTTTGAAATTCGAATTTTGAATTTCAAAATCTTTCATAATTTGTCACCGCCATATTTGGAAAGTTTTAAATCTAATTCAATTTAATTTTAAATTGAATAGGATTTAATTATTCTTCCTCCTTATTTAGTGGGCTGCATTTAGAAGCTTCAAAAATCTTCCCCAATTCCCTCCCTCCCTCTCAATGCCGCCGGTCACCCATTAATGGCTTCCCCATTAATGCTCCCTACCCCTCTTTAATTTGAATTCAAATTTCAAATTAATTCCCTCCAAATTCAGCTTAAATCTGAAATAAATCTCAAATTTAATTCCTAATCGCAATTAATGCCTTGGTCCACATTCATTAAATGTGGACACAATTTTCCCCTCCCTCTTTATGGCCGGCCCTTCTTCCCCTCTTGCTTAATTATTTCCTTCCTTATTGAAGGCTTCAATTAGGGAAATAATTAAACACCACTTGTCATTTTCTTCCTCTCTTATTTGAATTTCAAGATTCAAATCCCTAACTAAGACGAATCTGAAAATAACTTCAAATTTTTCCCTCCACCACAGGCTACAAAATCTAAGACTGTTTTCAGATTTCCTTTTCTGGAGAGCCATCCTCTAATCTCACTCTTCCCTAAGCCGTGACCAAGGGGAGGAATTTTCTGCTAGCACACCACTGTTATCCAACCTCTGTTCATCCACGAGGAGCTGTCCAGAGAGCTACAACAAGTTCTTTTGCTGTCCCAACATCCATGATTTCATATTTTGCTGTCCAGAAGGAATTCCAGCCAGCTTCCCTTGCTGCCCAACAGTCCGGCAACTCCCGTATGCTGCCCAAGTTATTTCCAACAGTACAGTTTGCTGTCCAGGGAAAATCTGCAACTGTATCTTGCTGTCCAGTCAATTGGAAGGTCTTCAAACGCTGCCCGGACGTTTCAAATTGTTGACCATGCTTTAAAGAAGGTTCATGGATGCCACCTACTTCCTTCCAAGCCTCCCTACAGCACCCGGAACTTTGTATCTTCCGATTATTTGGGTAAACTCTCCTCCAAATCTTTAATCTCTTAGTCGCTACTCAATTGTGGTTTATAAGTGATTCATGAAGGTTCATGCCATTCTCTCCGCTAACGCCTAGAAGTTGAAAGTGTTGAGTGATGGGCGTCTCTTAGTGACTAAACTCATTGTTAGTTTAGGGATTATCGTTGAACACCTCTCATGTATGAAACGTTATATTAACTTTATTATTTTCTGATCTCAACTTTTACGCGTGTGATTCGGCCTAAGCTTTTATTTTACCGCTCTTTGGTTTTACTTAGTCATTTGAAATCACTTTAAAGATTTAATTATTATGCTCTAAATATTAAGCGTGCGAACTCCTTAATTTACTCATCCTTGCCTATATGTTTTACATCATATGCTTGATATGAAATTGACTTTTTATGAGCTTAGACCGTCTTAAATTTGTTACCCTCGAGAAATTAATGTGGAGAATGGATGGATGGATAGTTGTGGTATGTTTCATTTGAATGTTTTCAGGCTTAATGGTGTTCCCTCTTGTTGAAATTTTCTATCAACATAGCTATCATTGGAATGATGTTTGAAGCACTTGCATTTGAAATTGAGAGCTTGATTTTTAGAGGGGACCTATCCGATTATGACTTACAATAAAAAATGCCCATCATATAGGTATTTGATACAATCAAGCTTTGCTACTTGAACATTGTGGACTATACTTCCTTGCTTACAAAGGATCGGGTTCAAATGCTTATGTGTTTATATATTTATTACATTGTAGATCTTGTTGACTCTTCCCCCATATGTAAATAATCGAGTTAAAACTTGCTTATGTGTTTATATATTTATTACATTGTAGATCTTGTTGACTCTTACCCCATATGTAAATAATCGAGATAAAACTTGCGACTATATCTTGTAGGTATAACACTGAGAGTTTGCTTTGTTTTTTTTAAAGAAGACTTTTTTTTTGTAAGAGGCTTTGAAGGTCCATAGAAAGGAAAGACAAAAACTTCTTGTGAGATTCACAAATGAGTATTTGATTCCCACTGCATGATGATGCTTTAGTTGTTTGATGAGCGCAGAAGTATAAAATAGAAATAATTATTTAATCATAGTTCTTTAAACTTGTTGCATAAATAATTGTTTAGAGGCTTAAGTCTTGTTGACTCTAATTCTTGGGATGGGAGGATCGGACATAGAAAGATAGTATTTATGACCTTGCTCTATATGTAAAGATGTTCACTTGAGTGCATGTAAGAATATTAATTGAGTTTGAGCTTAAAAGAGAGTTTACTGAGTTTTAAAGAGATTGCACAATTTTTCAAAGATGGTCATATTGAGTTAGTCTTATTTTTAGTGTGTGCAACATTGCTTTGAAGCGATTGTAATCTTTGATTTATATATTTGTACATTTATCAAAGCAATGCATACATTTGATTTGGATGAATGAATATACTTAGAGGGAGTGCACACTTTATAATTTGCTTGCATGGATTCAGCACTTTGTCCCAAGTGGGCCTCATGCGGAATATTTCTTCTCTAATAAATAGAGGCGTTGCTTAGTTCATTTCTGTTCAGTTTCTATTTAATCCATTATGTATAGGGTTTTGTAGAGGCGGTGAGAAATCTCCGTTTTGTTCGTAGGCGAGCTTTCAATTCCCTCAGAAGTTCTATTTGAGTTATATCCTTATTCGTTTGACTTGATAGATATTGCATTTGAATTATTATTTTGTTGTTCATTTGCAATTTTGCACTAAATATTTCAATTTATTCAAAATATGGAGATGCAGGCTTTGCAGGACAACTAAATACAGTTTTTAATGGAAGTGTTGGGTAGTCATTTAGCTATTTCCTGGCTCCTGGAATGATAAGACTTGTGGGAGAGCCTAATGATTACGTAGGAAAGGGTATGATTGGTGGAGTGCTTATTATTACTCCTGTTGAGAACACTAGCTTCTCTCCAGAGGATGGTGCAACAGGTGGTCAAGTCTTTGTTAAGGGAAAAGCTGGTGAACATTTTTCTGTGATGAACTCTCTTGTTGTAGCTGTTGTTGAAGGCACTGGATACATGATTGGTGGTTTTGTTATTGTTCTAAGAAAAATGGGTAGGAATGTAGCTAGCATGACGGGTGGTCTTACATATATTCTAGATAAGGATGATACACTTATTCCAAAGATAAACAAGAAAATATAGATAAAGCAACTGAAGAAAGCTGTGACCAACATCCCATCCATCCACTTTGAGGTCAAGGTGCATTTTTTTTGGGGGGGGGGGGGGGGGGGTCCTTGTGGGGCTCAGGGGAGTTAATATTTACTATGTAAGAAAGAGAAATCATGGGAGAAATAATTAGGTAAATTTATTTAAGGAAAGAGGGTTGATTTGAATTCAGAACTGGGAGGTCTTTAGGAAAGTTTCCTAATTATATTTATGTTATTTATGAAGTGTTTAATTGTTTAGAAATGTTTCTTAAAATATGTTTAACTATTTAGGAAGATTTCTAAAATTTGTTTAATTGTTTAGAATTGTTTCCTAAATCATTTTTAATTGTTTAGGAAGATTTCCTAAATCATGTTTAAATTATTTAGGAAGGTTTTATTTATGATTTTGTATTCTAGGACTATTTAAGGGGGAGTGTCTAGGGTTTAGCGAGGCTTGTTGAGTATTGTGTTTTGCTGTAGTTTTCTTTTTGAGGGCTTTCTTGCGGTGTCTAGGTTGTTTGGGAGAGCCTATTTACCTCTCTAATTGTAGATCACTTGTATCTTACCTTTGCTTTGAAATTATAATAAAAAAATCAATCATTGTTTGGAATATTTCTACAATTTTTCTCTTATTCTATCGTTGTTTTCTTTTCCACGACGTATCAACCTCATGTAGTGGGATAAAGATTTGATGTTGTTATTGTTGTTGAACATTACAAATAACAAGCACCTTATATAATAATAATAATAATAATAATAATTATTATTATTATTATTATTATTTCAAGCATGAGCCGAGCAGAATCAAGCAAAACATCTGCTTGTGTTCAGCTTGTTTAAAATTTGAGCTCAAAATATTTGTGTATGTATATCATACTTAACAAATGAGCCGAATAAAGTTTCTTATCAAGTTGAACACAAATTGCTCGTGAATTACGAGTTTTTGATAGTCTTAGCGTCGGTGTAGCCTGTTTTTCAAATGGGTGATGGTTAGTTTTTTTCGTTGTGGTAGTGATGTGTTGTTAGGGCATTCCCTGGAAGCGACGTGCTGAATGGCCTAAATACAGCGATAAGTGTATAAGGGCCGCTGCATCGACACCTGAGTGTAATGTTAAATAGGCAAGGGTTCTCACATCATAGACGGATGCGGGCAAAGAAGCTAGTCCATGAAATTGTAATTAGGATAGGATCTTGGAATGTAGGTTCATTTACAGACAAATTAATGTAATTAATTGATATTATGATTCATACGAAGATAAATATTCTATGCATTCAGGAAAGTAAATGGGTTGGAGAGAAGATTAAGGAGATTGATAGTTTAGGATTTAAATTTTGGTATTCTAGTAAAGGTCGTATTAAAAACGGTGTAGGTGTGATCATATATAAGAGTTTGAAGGAATATTATAAAAATTAATAGAATTGGAGATAAAATTATAGCTTTGAAGATTATTATTGATGTTAAGATTATTAATATTACAAGTGCTTATGCTTCTCAAGTAGGTTTGGATATGTGTTCAAAATTAAAATTTTTTAATGACTTAGAAAAATTAATACAAAAGATACCTCTTGAAGAAAAACTGAAGTTTGAGGTACTTTAAAGAAAATGAAATGTGAAAAAACTGTTGGACCTGATGATATTCCAATAGAAGTGTGGAAATGTTTAGTATATGAAGGAATTTTTTGGCTTACTAAAATTTTTAATATTATTTTGAAGACTAAAAAGATGTCAGATGAGTAGAAAATGAGTGCGTTGATTCCTTTTTTTAAGAATAAAGGTGATGTACAAGATTGTGTGAATTATAGAGGAATGAAGTTGATGTGTCATACTTTAAAATTATGTGAGAGTGTGATGGACCAATTGATTTAATTGTGAGGGAATTAAAAAGTTTTCTAATCAAGTGGGAACTATTTAGGAAGGTTCTTGATAAGGGAATTAATTAGGAGATATTTCCTAATTGAAGAGAGCATATCCGGGAGCTGATTAATTAGGAAATATTTCCTAATTGAAGAGGGCAAATTTAGGGGCTGATTTGGAGGGGATTAATTAGGAAATATTTCCTAATTAAATAGGGCAGATTTTGGAGGAGATTAATTAGGAAATATTTCCTAATTGAAGATGACATATTTAGGGGATGATTTGAGAGCTAATTTGGGAGGGAAATAATTAAGGAAATATGAGGGAATTGGGGGAGGGCTATTTGGATATTTACTGTTTATTGTTTGCTTTAAATAGGTGATTTTTCTAGGGTTAGGGATAGGTGTTGTTTGCTGAAATTAGATTGTTCTTAGGGTGTTTGGGCTCTAGTCGACGACTAGAGATTTGGGAGAGCCGGATCTTCCTCTCCAATTGAAGATCCACTTGTATCTCGTCTTTTCTTTCATAAAACTTTCAATAAAAAAGTGTTCGTGTGTTTTATTCCTGATTTTCTTATCGTTGGTTTTTTGAAATTGTTGAAATCAGATTTCAGTCAAAGCTTTTCCTAAATTTCTGCAAACACTTTCTATCAGAGAGTTATGGAGCATAGGTTACGTTGTGATACTTATGTTTCTTAAAATCAATTTGGATTCATACCGGGTAGGTCTACTATGGAAGATATACATTTATTGAGAGGTTTTATGGTGAAGTATAGAGAGAATAAGGAGGATCTACATATGATTTTTATTGATTTAGATAAAGCATATGATAAAGTTCCAAAAGAAGTGCTATGGAGAGTTCTAGAAAAGAAAGGGGTTAACAATGCTTATATTCAAGTCGTTAAGGATATGTATGCAGGAGCTTTTACTTGTGTTCAAATACAAGATGGTTTGACCAAGTATTTTTCAATTGCAGTTGGATTACATCAAAGATCAGCCTTAAGCCCATATCTTTTTTCTTTAGTCATGGATGTTCTTACTAGACATTTACAAGAGGATGTAACCTAGTGTATGCTTTTTGTTGATGATATTCTTCTTGTTGATAAGACTAGTGAAGGAGTTGAAGGTAAATTTGAATTATGGAGGTCCACCTTAGAGTCTAAAGGTTTTTAGTTTGAGTAGATCTAAAACTGAATATATAGAGTGTAATTTTAGTAATAATAAATCTAGTGGAGGGTTTGTGACTTTAAGTGATCAAGTCATTGATAAGAGTACATGTTTTAGATATCTTGGATCTATTGTTCAGAGTGATGGTGAAATAGATGGGGATATTATTAGTAGAATTCAAGTTGGTTGGTTGGAAGTGGAGGAATGCATCAGGCTTGTTGGGTGATAGAAAAGTACCACTCAAACTTAAGGGAAAGTTTTATAAGATGGTGGTAAGACCTGCAATGCTTTATGGTGTAGAATGTTGACCATTAAAAGAGAAGCATAATATTAAGTTAAATGTTGCAGAGATGAGGATGCTCAGGTGGATCAGTGACTTTACTCTTAGAGAAGATACGAAACGAGCATATATGTGAAAAGGTTGGAGATATATGTGAAAAGGTTGGAGTATCTCCAATGGCAGATAAGATTAGAGAGAGTCACCTTAGATGGTTTGATCACATAAAACGACAGCCTTTCGATGACCCGATTAGGAGAGTAGATGCATTAGATTTGGTCTATGTTAAGAAAGGTAGAGGTAGACTTAAAAAGACTGGGTTAGAAAATATTAGAAATGACTTTCTTTATTAGATTTAAATGAGAATTTGATTCTTAAGAAAACACAATGGAGAAAAAGAATTCATTTAGCCTACCCCACATAGTGGAATAAAGGCTTGATGTTGTTGTTTTGGTGGTGGTAGTGATGTGTTGAGCTGATCTTGTACGTTGCTGTGTCCACTGTCCACCTTGCCATTATATTTGTTTGAGATGAACTGTGGGGCGGATACAAAAGTCTTAATTGTACTTGTCAAACTTTATAATTATATATCGTTAATATGTTTTTTGAGTTCTTTATTACTTTTATGGAGATTTCTCCGTTGTTCTTTCAGGTGCCAAATTTGTTGCGCCTGCACTAATAATCATAGATTTGTCCATAAATCTTTCTTCTAGTCCTTGTAATTGAGGAGAAGTGTAGAACTTTCTTGTTATGTCAATGTCTTTGGAATTACTGAGTCCACCGTAGCACTTGTTCATTTATTAACCTCAGTCCATTTCTTCTTATGAACCTACAGTGTTTGTGATTCTCAATTTCTGTTATTATTTCAGTCCTTTTGTTAACATGGTATTTAGAGTTTTTACTAGTCAACATTGACAATGTGGTATGAAATAATCAAGTTGATCAAGGGTTTTAAATTTGGTAACAATAATGCCAAGTACTAATACGCCATTGTATGTTTAAAGATCTTAATGCAATCATATGAAAATATCTTAATTAGACTGTAGATAGTTCTGAATATCTTAAATGTTGTTGATATGATTTGTAGCATATCCACGGATTGATACATGCATATTGTAATGATCTCATTCTCACTTGCATTACCCGCAAGTACAATAGAATGTGTTATGAATGCAGTTGTGCACACATCACTCCCTTTGATCTTATGATTGGCTACATAAAATGGTCACAAGTGTCAAGTCCAGCAGTGCTTTTAGAACTCAGTTGAAGACCAGACTATCATCCTGGGAATATTTTTCCAAATTTCGCTTAAAGTTGAAATTGGGTCCAGTGCTGACGGTGATTTTATATTTGCAACTCATTACAAGATACATATTTATTACTTTAAAGCTTTAGTTTCAGCCATGATAGTTTATTTCTATCATTCCTTAGTTTAATTCTTTTTAGGAGTTTGGTTTTGTTTAGGTAGTGAATTTTTATATCAGGGCAGAAGTATCCTCTCACTTCAGCTCCTCTGATAATTTGTTATAATTTTAGCGTGGGAAGTAGACAAGCAGTAAACCTAATACTTCTTTTTGATAATGCGTCTGTTTTGTTTGGTTACTTGCAGTTTCTCTTGTACTTTGAAGCTACAAATTGTAATATGATTGCTGTAAACAACAATAACAACAATAAAAAATTCTAGTTATCACCAAAACCTGGATTAGTTAAATTCATTAGCATCAAATTTCCTGAGTGAGTTTTCCTTTTTCTCCCATTGCTATAGAAATATACAATTCTTTGGCATGGAATCACAGCAAAGAGTGGCTGAATCTTTTGTTGTAATCGTGGGACTTGGAGGAGTCGGCAGCCATGCTGCTTCAATGCTGTTGAGATCTGGGGTTGGCCGGCTTCTCCTTGTGGATTTTGATCAGGTATCATCCTTGACGGTTATTTCAATGTTTTTAAGTTATTCGTGCATCTATCCAAAGGTGCATGCAGTTGTTTTTGATAATTATCTTGTACTGGCTGAAATACCATCTCAGTTTTTTTTTTAATGACTTGTAGCTGTCCAGATGTGTTTCAACGGGTGATCAATTTCTCAACTACATTTGAGGTAAAAAGCAACAAAAAAGGAGAATAATATTAATAAGCACAATAAATTTATAGATTTAGGAACAAAGGAATGGTACTACAAGAATAATAACAACGACATTAGCATTGTCAGATCTTATTTCCTAGATGAGAAAAATAAAGGGTTGTATAGCATTGTCAGATCTTATTTCCTAGATGAGAAAAATAAAGGGTTGTGATAGGTAGTCGATAGTCAGCGTAAAACTTGTCATACGATTGTGACGTAAACAAAGAAATGATAAATGTTAAAGATAATATATATACCTATTTGTCATCCGATTTGACTTAAGTTTTTTTGGGGTTGATCTTTTTGTGTGTGTTTTGATAGAAGCTTCAAGTTAAACATATAATGTTCTATTGTTCCTAAATGATATCTAGTCAATGAAATATTGGTCTACATTTTTTGGAGAAAAAAATGAATTTTACTTGATGTGTACCAATTTCTTTGTGTTTGAAATATGGGCACCGCCACATGATACATATTTGGGGACACCTTTTAACAATACAAAATAGTTTATTTTCTTAATATATTATTAATATACAAATATAATAAAAATATATAATTTCTATATTTTTCTATCATAAGCTATCACACATTGAAATATACTATCATATGTACACATGAAAAGCTTAAAGTATGAATATAAGTAAAACTAGAATTGTTTTAATTACATTAGCGTTATAATTTTTCTTAAGTGTACTTAATTGGCAACATTTATGAACATTAGATTAATCGTTTGTTATGATTTTTTAATAGAACATATGAGTTATCTTATCATGCAATTGATCAATAGATTCTAAATTAAATGCTCTTTCAGTAACTATTTTTTTTTTCCATTTTTCTTCCTTTTTTTAAATCATTCCTTTAACGTGAACAAATTTTCTATAGATTATTGAAGAAATGGCAGATTGGATCCTATTGACCCCATAAGAAGTTGATCTTTCTTAATTAAGACATTCTCTTTCCTTTGCTTGTCCTTCACTTCTAATTTTGCAATTATGCAAGTTTTAAGATATTCTTTGGCATGATCAAATCTCATTCCTATGTAAGGTGAACCAGGGTATAGAATTTTCTAATCCAAATCTAGTCATGCACATAGAATCAAGATTCAATCCACAAATGCTTGATTTTGAGAGAAATTCTTCTCTTCTGATAGATAAAAACTCCCGAAGTGCTCACCGAATGATAGTTTAATAATCACCTAACTGTAAATTTTGCATAAAAAATCTAGGTCCAATGAAAACACATTTCAATTGAAAATTCACGCGGTAAAACAATCAGAAAATATGTAGAAAAAAATATTATGAAAAAGAATTCATCAAATAAAAGATTCAATTCTCACACTGGTATAAGGGGATAGCTTTCCTTAGAAGTTGGCAATCAGTACTTATAGTACGCTCAAAGAACTTGCAATCAACAAGCACACAAATTTGAGAGGAAAATAAAATTTCATTGTGCAACTAATTCTTTATATGACTCATATATTTATTTATAGATACAAAAACTATCAAATACTTCAAGTTAGATCTCTAATGTGACAACAAATGAAACGTAGATAAGGATTGATATAGAAGAATGGGAATTGAGTTATGCAAAATTCAAATGAAACGTAGATAAGGATTGATATAGAAGAATGGGAATTGAGTTATGCAAAATTCTAAGAAATCAAACAATCAAGGTTGTTCTTATGAAAAAAAAAAAATCAAGTACATAGCATGCACAATAGAAATCCCACACTTGCACATGACATGAAATATATATGAAAGTCATGAGATGCATAGGAGTCACTAATGAGGCGCGAAAGGTTTGCAATCAACTAAAGAATCACCTCACAACAATAGTGATCACAAAGCTTGTTGGAAGAAATTGTGATTCACACTTGCTAAGTAATTGGATAAATAATTTTGTTATCGTACTTGAAGGAGTGGGCTAAAGGCTTGATGATGTTATTGTTGTTTTACTTAAGGAGTCTACATCAATGTCTGGTTTGATAAAATTCAACTTTGACGAATTTTTCAATTTACATTTATTAAGTAGATTTAGGGTCCATTTGGGACAGCTGCAACTTTTTATAAAGCCAGTTGTAAAACTGGTGTGGAGAAATCAAATTTTTTTTAATGTTCTTGTAGAAAGTAGCTTAAAAAAATTATTTTAAGCATTGAAAAAGCAGTGGGCGAACAAAAACTTTAGTTGCGGTCTAAAAAACTAAGCAGTAAGAAAGCTGCCCCAAATGAAGCCTTAGTCATAATTTTTCCATTCTTCTAGTGAAATTGTGAATAATTATACGTAGATTAATCATTCTAAATTTCTAATGTACAAGATATCTTAGTTATCCACCATTAATGGTCAACACAAATTCTATCATCTAATATTGCATTTGGGACACAATTATGCATATAATTGTCTAGAAAAAATATTATATTGTGAATTCCCATGAATATGCTCAAATAGAAAAACAAAGATGTTGGTGGTTGGTGGTCAGCTCATGAAATAAAGTCACATATATTGAAAATTGGAATAATAACAGAACTTATCAAAACTTCTAATTTATAGGAAATTAGGAATTCATCCCAATGTGTTGTATGATTTAATATCTTAAAATATTTTTTATAAATCTTTCAAAAATTTAAATGTGTTATCACTTTATTATATTGTTTGAATTTCTTATGCATTGTGCTCACATCAATATTATACTTGTAATTTTCATAATTAATAGTTAATTTTTTGTGAATATATTTATGCAAATAAAATAATGATTATTATGATATGAGGCTATTAATGAAAATACTTAAAACACTCATATGCATCCTCATGTATAATAATGAAGATACTATAACTAATTCCTAGATGAATAAATGATGAAGAAAACTTTAAAATGGGCAAAACACACAAATATGATATGCCTATATGAACGGGCAATATTTTTAAAGGAAACTAACATAAATAGCTTAAATATTAGTTGTGATGAGTCATGCACTTTTAAAGTTGATCATATTGATGAGTTTTAATTTCCATTGGTAAATTATTTAAAATGTTGATGTAATTTTAAATTCTCCAAAAGTTTATGTTTTAATGGTTGGCATTTCAAGAAAGCGACGCTAAAAAATAATGCCAATTTCAATTTGACTCATAGACTTTGTGATAAGTTTGAGATACTTGATCGAGAGTTGTGTTATCTGGTTTTTTTTATTGATTCAACTACAAAAGTCTTAAATTGTTCAATATCACTTTTAAAAATAGAATTAATTTCTATTAGAAGTTCAAGTTCATACATGATCTCTTGCTTAATTTTGATTTCATACTCAAATTTCAATTCTTTGATACCATCAAATTTAGCTATGCATTGTTGTTGTTGTTGTTGTTGTATTATGCATAATTCTTATGTTAGTTTGCTTTTAACGAGCTTCGCATATATGCTACTGTATTTTTCTTAGGAAGAAGCACAAATTCAATAGTACTGACAACAACATGTTAATTACAATATTCCTTAATAGATAAAGCTATGTATGATGCTCCTTAATAGATAAAGCTATGCATGAAGCCTTGTGCAGAGCTTTTGCTGATTATAGTTTAATTCATCCATAAATATTCATCTGAGACCTTTAATAAAATAAATAATGATAACATGATAGTCTAGCAGTAAATACTTTTTGTTTACAAGGCCTATAAACTTTATATAACATTTAAACACACTATCATTAGCTTATTTACAGTTGTTAAATTAATCATATGATTGATTCATATATTCATTAAATGATAGGCGTTATTTTTAAGCTTATGTTTAATATTAGTCCATATAGATTTAGCAACAACACTATCAATTAATTGATTATTCACACTAATTTTGATTTAGTACATTCAACTCTTTGGAAATTATATATAATGTAATGTTTAAAGAAATATTTCAAATTATCAATTTAACTTGGAAGTTCACCAAGACTCATAAAATATAAAATTTGTTTCTTATGTCCATAATACACAGTAATTATCTAAAATCATAGTTTTAACTACGTTTATTTAGATTAGGTTTTGATACCAATTTGTTTAGGACATTTTAGGTTTTAGAGTTTTCTAGTATAAATCTAGGATGAGATGCACAAAGTCATTCTCACAAAGTTAGGATTCATGATTTGCAAACTCTTTACTTTTATGAATTCATCGCTTTTAATAAAAATTGTGAAAACATATAAAGTTTATGACAATTGATAATTTAATAATCACCCAAATAGATATTTCAAATAAAAATTTAGGACCAATGAAAAATCTTATATATTAAGATCACACTCCATAATTAAAAAATCATTTTGCAATACATTTGACTAAAACCAGTCACATTCACAAACAAAATACAACATATATATTCAAAAAATAAAATTACAAGGTTCTCCAAATAAGAGATTCAAGCCTTACATTGGCATAACTAGATGCTTTTTTGGTTGTTGGAAATCAATGCTTGCACCACTCTCAACGAACTTGTATCCATCACCATCAGGCACACATGTTTGAATTTTGTTGAGCAATCAATTCTTTTCATATCTATGATATCCTATCTAGAAATATTGAAACTCTCATAAATCTTTATAGAATTAGTTTTATGGATAAAAAATAGTTAGGTGTAGAGAGGGACAACCATAGAAGGATCAATATCAAGTTACTATACAAAATTTCAAAAGATCACATGATAATGATAGCACTCAAAGGAAGTCTTGTATGCAACATACTTGAAAAAAAATATCTTATTCACATGATTCTGCTATGATACTTGAAGGAGTCCACGTTACTCTAGGGTTTTCTAACCAAGTGAGCTCTGACACCCTAGTATACATTTCTTTGTAAGTTCCTTGACAAAAATAATATTTGAATTTATATATCTTCTCATTCTTGGTGCTCATACTTTGCCCAATTTTATAACATACTTCCACAAACAATTATTATCATTCTGTATGGGCCACTATCAATTTTATTAGTAACTAATTCATTAAGCATTCTCCTATTATAGACAATAAAAGAAAATTAACATTACCAATGGGAAAATTAATGTGATTATTATTGAAATACACTAGCAACGTCATTTGCTATTTGATGAAATCTAAGATATTTGCATGTTAGAATATTCATGGTGATAGAATGAGAGATTAATATCTTAGTTTTGTATCAAGATCTGATATGTACACAGATAAAGGAAGATTGTAATAAGAGAAAGCAATATTTTTATGTGAAAAACTTAGAAAAGGAAAAAAAACTACTAGGTCAAGCAATATGGACATGGTGGCGCCTAGTTTCTGTTTGACAGCGCTGCAGCGTCGAAGGAGTTGGCGCTTCAGAGCCCAGTCTCTGTTTGCACAGCGCTGCGACACTGATCAGGTACACAGTCTTTTGGTCATTTCATTTACCATTTGGCTCCGAAGAACCCCATTATCATTTGGCTTTTGCAAGCCCCTTTACCATTTAGCTCCGTAGAACCCCATTACCATTTTGTTACTTTTGGATCAACATGCACATGCAATTATAATAGATCTCATAGGCTTAAGTTATTCAGAATTTCATATGTGTTCGTTCAATTCGTTTCATATATAATTGTTCTCATGTCTACCTAAAAATTTAAGTTATGAGACAATAAGCAAATTTACAATCTTTCTTGTATAATAGCATAAAGAAAACTCAAACATGTGATAATTACATGAAATAGAACATTTATAAACTAAACATGTTTTATTTAACATAAAAGGAAATTTAGAAAATTTAGAAACATGAATTTGATTTAAATACAAGTACCTACCTCCCTTAAGCACGGTACTTCCTCAAAGTGTCGCTTCGACACTGCTCTTTCTCCTTAACAATCACAGCCTAAAATAATTACAAAAGAGACGTGTCACAATTCAATTCCTTAAAGTTTAATCTTATTCCTAAGTCTAAACCCATCGTTTTCCCTTTAACTATTCCTTATGACTCTTAATGAATTTTAATTAAATTAATCTTAATTTTCAGATTTAATTAAATCCTAAATTTTCTAAAAATCATAACTCTTCAATTTCATGAATTTAATAAGCTAAAATTATTCCTAAATATATTTTAACAATTACTTAAATTATTTTCGGATTAAATAAATTAGGAAATTACTCAAAATGAAATTTTCACTAAAAATCAAATTTTTTTGTTTTAAATTCATTCCTAAGGCCCTTAGAAATAATTTTTGTAAAAACACTTTAAGAAATTAAAATTTTTGTGAAAATCCTAACTTTCCGATTTTAAAAAATTCTTCCAAAAATTTCATTTTCATCGTTAAATCGTTCCTCTAATCCTTCCTTAAAGTTTTCGTAAAGAAATTTTGGGAGAAACGATATTTTGGAAGAACCCTAGATACTTCGTCTCCAAATAATTTGAGATCGAGAGGGATTCGATTCGAAACAATCGTACCTTAAGGTTTCCCTCGTCGTCCTCTTCGATTTGCACTAACTTCTTCGCCGG
Source organism: Dendrobium nobile (assembly GCA_022539455.1). NCBI lineage: Eukaryota > Viridiplantae > Streptophyta > Magnoliopsida > Asparagales > Orchidaceae > Dendrobium > Dendrobium nobile. The sequence continues at coordinate 62,493,853 of CM039721.1, forward strand.
AAAATCGTCGCCGGAGAGGAGCCCGTCGCCCGACCATTCGTCCTAGCCGTCTGCCCCCTTTCGTTTTTTTGCTCAAACTGTGCGAATGGGGAGGGAGGAGGGCTCGGTTTGCTGTATTAGGGAGGATAGGGAATTGCTAAAAGACTCATATACCCTTACTTAAAAATTTTTGACCTTCTATTCGCTTAGGGATAAAATCGGTATTTGGAGACTTCTAAAATTTTTCTCTCAAAATATTCCAAATTAACTATAAATTCTATGCATCAATTTGATCAGAATTTTGCATAGGATTTTATAAAATTAATTTCGTCAAATTCCGTTAACTTCGAATTTTTCACTTAAGTCTCGTCGCGATGCATTGAAAAGCGTGCGACGACCTACGATCGTCTTTTTCGGGTTTTTCAGAGAATGAGGATCTATTTATCGTATTTTAGTCGTGAAATTTTTATAATTTTAGTCGGTCTCAAAACACTGAATTAAATGATTTATATTGGTTTCTTTTATCATAAATCTTTTATTCAATATTTAAGTGCCTTAATAACCTCAAAATTATATGATCTTAGGTTTGTTATATTCCTCTTGTCGAGACGCTCGGAAGATTTGGAGATTGTTTGATCCTTCTATTAATATGCCAAAGCTCCTAAACTCACTTCAATTGCTTGATTTTGGCTCATTTGGCTCAGATTAAATTTCTTTTGATATCATAGGGTTTGTCTCATCAATATGCTCAATTTGACTTTAGGTTGGCTAAAATTAGAGTTTGGATGATTCCCAATTTGATTATGAAAAATTTTAGCACATGTATGACGTTGAGATTTGTGCTCCATGAGCTGAATTTTTAATGATGCATCATTTGCCTTTTATTTTTGGATGTCAAACTATGTTCTATGAAAATACAATGTATGGTTGCTCCGTAGAAGTCAAAGTGGAGCATCCTTCAGGACTATGACCAAGTAACATATCGGCAATTATAATTTCAGCCTTTGCTGAAATTGACACATCGATTGACATGAAAATTGATTAAAAAAATTTGACTCCATTCATTTCAAATCTGTTTGAAATGGATTGTAGAGGCTTCATTAAGCTTCAAAAGTGGCAAGATTGAGTCTGAAATGTCTAAAAATGACTTTATGAACACCAAAACACATCAATAATGGATTTTTTGGGTGCTAAATCGGGCTTGAACTGCATGGATCAGGTTTGGTTGGCCAGTTGGTTGGTCAGCTGTTGACACTTCCTCCTGCAAGCGGAGGTGCACTGCATGCTTCTAGTGCGCACGAGAGGTCCTTCCTCTACAAATTCATTTTTTTAAGAATATGAAAAAAAAAAAAATTGAAGTAATTGAAGAGTTTTTTATTTTCTAAGAAACCAAAAGTTTTTGACTTTTAAATTGTCTAAATTCCAATAGTCTAAACAAATTTTAAAAAATTGGATTTTTTTTTCACTTATTCCTCTCTTTTCCATGTATAAGTGCAATTCATGGGGGAGAGGGAGATTCATACCGAATTTTGCAATGATGCAATCCCTGTGACGATGATTTGTTTTTTATTTTTTTAAATGAGATTGATTGTCTTTATTTGGACGGATTGAAGTCTAGGTTTCCTATAAATTTCAATTCCTATAGTAGAGCTCTGATTTTCTCTGAAGATAAGTTTGTCCGTCTCCATTTGGACAAATTGAAGTTGAAATGTCCCATTAATTTCAATTCCTACAGCAGAACTCGAATTTTCACTAAAAATGAGTTTGCTTTTCCGGATTGAAGTTGAGGTGTCCCACAGATTTTAGTTCCTATGGCAAAGCTCCGATTTTTCTCTAAAAGGATTTTAAATGTGAAAATTGGAGCTTGATGTTTGAGTGAATACCCCCTCGGAGTTTGTGAATATTGAGGATGCTGGAACTAGCAAAGATTTTATGTATGAACTAAAGAAGATTGTATGTTAGAAGCAGAGAAGATTTTTTAGTAGAAGTAGTGAAATAATAATGGCGGAGTATCAATAAGTGAGATTTCTAACAAATGCGATGACAATACATCAAGATGACGGTAATACCCAATTATAAACAAAACTTTTGGCTGGAAGGATCATCACTCACCTAAAGGTTGAAGCTGGGAAGTTTATAGGTTGTAGAAGATTTAAAAAATCTCTGAGGATGAATTTAGATATACTAATTTTGTATTTGATTGTGAAATAAGATTTCTTTTTGTGTGGCTTTTTAATGCATGTAATAAACAAGTTTGACTGATGTTTGGAATCAATTTGTTGAGAGCAATGATTATAATTGATGAACTCTGATTTATGCATAGAAGTAAAACTAATTTTTAAGAGCATGCTCCTCAAGAGGAGACTAAGCCCCCTCTAAGTATCTTTGAGATGTATTTACAATATTCATATTCTACAAGAAATCCAACATATCATAGTTGAGAATGGGTTAGAAATAAGATATTGCCCCTCAAGTAAAATATAGCAGCCTTGATCTCTAAAGATTTATCCAATATTATGTTTCTTTTAAAGGCTTCAAAATCAACTTATGTCTTTGGTATCTCTTGATGAATAAACAGTATAACTTTTGTGACTTATGCCTTCTAAAGTTTTTGAAAATTACATACCTTGTAAGGCTTATATCTTCTGAGATATGAAAATTTTGTACATTTTGAGATTTTTGATGTGCATGTATTTTTTAATGCTTTTCTTTATGAGATTTTTGTAAAATATATTTCTTCTTAGGTTTATACTTTTTGGGAATTTTTGAATAACATGCATCTTTTGAGATTTATGACTTTTTAATTTTTTAGATAAATGGGGACCCTATCAATTATTTGCTCTCATAGAGTCTTTCTAGTTAGGTATCTTGTCCACTACTAACTTTCTATGAAGATTATCTCATGGGCTATCTTCCAGGGGTTTTGAGTAGAGACCCTATCAATCACTTGCTCTCATTTGATCTTCCTAGTGATGGCCATGCTTACTACTAGTTTTCCGTCAAGGCTATCTGATGTAGGCAGGGGGGGGTCAAATCATGAGCCTTGGCTCTTGGGCTGCTTGTGTTTCTCGGTTTGGGGCTTGGCTATTCTGTTTTGCTGTGTTTTTGGGGGCTGCTTTGCATCAGCTCATTATCGCAATTAATTAGATTCATTTCTCCCACCTGCTGCCCCTCGGTTTCCTCCCCTGGCTCCCCTTCCCGTGGCTGGTTCCTTCCCCCTTTGGCTGCCTGTTCCGGTTCCCCTTGTGGCTGCTAGTTCCGGTTCCCTGGGCTGTTTGTCCCGGTTCCTCTAGCCGTCCGTTTCTTCACCTTTGGCTGCCTTTTCCGATTTTCTGTGTGGATGTTCGGGTGCTATTATGGACTGACTGCTGGCCTTCCATTTCCCCTGATTTAATTGGTTTAAATGGAGGTGATTATGGGCTGTTTGGTTGCCCCTTCTGTCCTATAAATATTAAGTGTTTTGTTGATAAAAAAAGATTTTTGGTGATAATTTTTGGAGCAAAACCCGAGGGTTTTTAGGATAGCTTGCGAGCTATGCCTCTTCTCTTTGTCTTCCTCTAGGAAAGCTTGCGAGTTTGCCCTCTCCTTCGTCTCGGCTTCTTATCTCTTTCTTCTCTCCGCAAGTTCGACGCCACTTGTATCTTTCTTCTCAATCAAGGAATGCAAGTTTAGGAGTTTTTATTTTAAGGTTGTAATCATCATTTTTATGTTATAAAATTGTCTTATTTTGTGTATTTTATTATTGTCTAGGAAGTTTTTTTTATATGCTTGCAAAAATTAGAGGCTCTTTTTTTTTTTTTTGCTTGCATCAATTTGATATCGTAGCCTAGGTTTGGATTTTCCTAGGTTTTTCGTATTTTTTTTAAGTGTTTAGAAAAATGGAAAAAGACAAAAATATTGAGTCAGTTGTGGGAGAAAATCAGTCAAAATATATTGAAATGCCAATTCCAATGGATAATGGATTCCGTCAGAAGGAAGTTCAACATATGCCCTATTGAATGAATTATATAATCTACAGATGAAGATGCATATGTGTATGGAAAATTATATGAAGAAAAAAAAAATTTCTGCATGACCAATTCATGCAAGAACGAGAAGTTATTTTGAAGAAATATGCGGCCAAAATTCAAGAGCTTGAAGTGCCTCCTTCGTCTCATCAGGATAAACCAAAAACAACCTCATCGGGAGATGAGTCCTTTCAACCGGAGGAGAATTTGATGTAGGCAGGGGGGGTCAAATCACGAGCCTTGGCTCTTGGGCTGCTTGTGCTTCTCGATTTGGGGCTTGGCTTTTCGGTTTTGCTGTGTTTTGGGGGCTGCTGTGCATCAGCTCGTTAATGCAATTAATTAGATTAATTTCCCCCACCTGCAGCCCTTCGGTTTCCTCCCCTGGTTCCTCTTCCCCCTTTGGCTGCTTGTTCCAGTTCCCCTTGTGGCTGCCTATTCCGGTTCCTTGGGCTACCTGTCCCAGTTCCTCTGGCCGTCCGTTTCTTCCCCTTTGGCTGCTTTTTCCGATTTTCTGTGTTGCTGTTCGGGTGCTGTTCGGGTGCTGTTCTGGACTGACTGTTGGCCTTCCATTTCCCTTGATTTAATTGGTTTAAATGGAGGTGATTATGGGTTGTTTGGCTGCCCCTTTTCTCCTATAAATATTAAGTGTTTTGTTGATAAAAAGAGACTTTTTGTGATAATTTTTGGAGCAAAATTTGAGGATTTTTAGGATAGCTTGCGAGTTATGTCTCTTCTCGTCGTCTCCTTCTAGGAAAGCTTGCGAGCTTGTCCTCTCCTTTGTCTCGGCTTCTTATCTCTTTCTTCTCTCCGCAAGTTCGATGCCTTTATTCTCAATCAAGGAATGCAAGTTTAGGAGTTTTTATTTTAAGATTCTAATTGTCATTTTTATATTATAAAATTGTCTTATTTTGTGTATTTTATTATTTTCTAGGAAGTTTTTTTATATGCTTGCAAAAATTAGGGGCTCCCTTATTTTTTTTTGCTTGCATCACTATCTCATGGGCATGCCTTTTAGGGGGTTGTAAAGTTTTTTAAAACTTCTAATAAGATGAGGGGCTCAACTTCTTTGGATTGCTTCAGCTATGAGATCATCTTGTGTATGAGAGAAAATTAGTTATAATGACACTCCTGTTTAATAATTTTTTTACCATGACTCTTCTGGTCTCATTTATTTTGAGGCTAATAATGATCCGCATATTGCTCTTGTAAATAATGACTAGTGTGGCTGGCAAACTAAATGTTAAATCTCTTATTTTAGGTAAATATATCTTTTTGTTGAATGTATTCTTGAACGGTGGAAATAATAATATTGAGATTGATATCTACCACTTGGTTATTTTGATGGTCTTGGCCATTTTAGAAATTCAAAATTCAAATATTTTTATTAGAAAATTAGTTTTGGATGTGTTTAATGAAGTGTAATCATATGACTTATGCTAAATTTGATGGGAAGGATCTCTTTGATCCCTTGAATACTTATTCTTTCTTCATAAGGATGTTAGCATAACATCTTGAGTATTCATATGTTTGTTGGAGGATTATTCGAATTGTTTTCGATGTGCCCTGATGGACTTGTTGGTAGTAATTTGTGCTTCTACATAATAAACAAGGTCAACATAAGAGCGGGTTGTCTTTCACATAAGTGAAAATTAGAAAGGCCTAAGCCTAGACCTACAAGAAAATACCTCTTAGTAATTCAAGATTCACTCCAAAGATTTACGAGCCTCTAAAGAGAACATTTGAAAAATACCTCTTAAATGTCTCTCTCTCACTTTGGTGAATCCCAAAAAGATAGTAGTCCTTGTTGATCTTTCGATTGACAAGATCGACAATAAATTGTTCAATGAAAAATGTTGTTAGGTTGGTAGGAGTATGAATAGTTCAACAAGAAAGAGAATGAATAGTTCAACTAGAAAGATAGTAGAATCATGTGTGAGTTTTTTCTTAAGAGTTGTAGGGAATACCTGACGAAGGACTGCATTAGAAGCTTGTTAAATATAGATGATGATCATATAGTCGCCGATATGCTCAGAAGTATTAAGATTCCATCATGGGATTAGTTATAGCAGATTTAAACACAACTGGAATAGGATGTTGGAGAATGATATCAGTCAGAGTTGTAGATTCTTGAAAGTTGTGCTGAAGAATAAATTGGTTCTTTTTCCATAAAGGGAATTTCTCCCGAACAAGGTGTCGGATCTCATCTCTTGTAACATTTTGAGGGGTCTCATTGAAGTGTCGAATTCTTTCATATTTCTTATCAATGTTTGTACCTCCATCTTTCTATCAAATCTCTTTATCTTTTTCTTTTCCCTTCATTGTTCCGCTGAATTACTCAGTACCCTCCTGCAGCTAGCTATATGATTAATTGAAGAGATCATTTCCTTCACGGACAACGGGCCTATGTTGTGATCTTTTCTTATTAATATTGGAAAAAAAACTGAGACAAGTATGCTGCAATTTCCATATTTCAAATTTTATTCTTCATGCTCGGGACGGACCAGAAAACTTTGTTAATGAAATTGTCCTGCTTTTTTTAATTTTCTTTTTCATATATTGTTTCAAAGGGGAAAATAACTTTGATGGCCGCTTATTATTATCCTAACAAATAAGGAACTATTAAAGACATCATCCTCTTACACCGCTTGTGGACATCTTGATCTAGTCAAACAAACCTGTGAATGGGTTATGCATTATCATTTGCTGCTGATACATCTAATGTGAAGTATTAACTGTCGATTTGTGCTGCTTCTTTTTGTCTTTCTCTTGCATGATGTTCAAAATTTTTATAGCATATAAAACCTTTTCAAATCCACATCTAAAGAATGCATCACATAATTATATTGGGAAGGTATCACTCTCATCACTAAATCGACATGCTGTGGCCACTAGAGCTGATGTTGGGATGCCAAAAGCTATGTGCCTCCAAAAACATTTTTCATCAATATTTCCAGAGTGTCGAGTAGATGCGAAAGTTCGGTTGTATGATGAATCAGCGGAGGAAGAAATTCTATCTGGGAATCCTGATTTTGTTCTTGACTGCATTGATAACATTGACACTAAGGTATCTATTTGTTCTAAATTATTTAATATTTTTCTCTGCTTTAGATGTATTTTCTATTTTCCTTCAACACTAACGTTTTCTGCATTATTTTTTCCTTTATGTTACAATAGACTTTACAGTGAAATGCTGGTTATAGTTTTGCACATCATGAAAATTAACTTTTTGAGTAGTTACTTCTTATGTGTTTATTCCTATGAATGTATATGTTCTCTTGTTAGCACAACTTGGCTAGATTAATTTAGTTAATTGGTGTGACGAGGAGGAACGTGGATGGAGTATGATGAAGCACGCTTTAAGGTCTTGGGTTTACTGTTGAAAATTAGGATGAGATGCATTAAGAAACACACAAAAGACCATTAATTCATAGTTTCCTGACTTTTAATTTATATAAAGACTAATTTCTTTTAGGGCTTGATTGATCTACTTAAAAAGGAATGTGGTGGCTGACGGCGAGAGCAGAGTTAGCTTGCATTGTATTTTGAAATTCAGCCAAAAAATGGGATAGTTTGAATTCATAAAAATTGAAATATAGAGTGAATTGGGAATTCACCAAAATTTTACTTTGCATTCTCTAGACACCAAAATTTCGAAAACTCTACATTTGAAATGCATATTCATTTTTCATCAAATCAAATAACCCCTTAATGTAAAATTAGAAAACCCACTTCATTTGTTTCAAATGATAAGAAGTCACCCAAATATGAAATTCTATTAGAAATCTAAGAAAAAATATCAAATTTTGCAACAATTAAGATTCACATAACAAAAATAAAACTGATGTGCATCAGACTTGACAAGATTTCAATCACACAAATAAATTAATGATAAATAAATTTAGGTGGAAGAATAATGAAAGAATCACCAATTGTAATTCCCATGCCTCATGCCGGTGCAAGGAAAATTGCCCCAATAGTTACCATTAAAACTTGCAAAATACTTGAAAACCCCATGGCCAAGAGCATACACAAGTTTGGGATTAGATGAATTTGAGATGCTTGGGGACCTTATTTATACCCCAAAAGACCCAAAATTAGTAATTTTTCAAAATCATCTAAGTTGTAACCTAATATTGCAAGTTCCATTCATCACAATTAAATTACAGCAAGAACAAGTTTTCAACCTAAGTTTTGATAAAACAATAAGTTTCCACTACTAGAATATCATTTCTAGCAATTCTCGGTCCTTGCTACCATTGTTTTAATCATAAATAGAAGATCAAACAATCGAATTATAACAACACTTTGAGTGAATAAGGAAACACAATAGTCGACTTAGCTATCGAAGGAAGGTGTCGTAGATGAAAACAAGATGCAGCCAAACAAAGCCACATGATGCACTCGACAAATTACTATGGCCAAAGGCCCTATATTAATGAGAAAAGTATTGGCATCTTTGTTATAGCTTGATATTGAACATTGCAAGTATGTTGAAGGAAAATAAAATAGGCAAATTTACATACATACGAATAAATTCTTAACTTATTTATATATACAACAATAACAACAACAACATCAAGCCTTTATCCCTTTACATGAGATTGGCTACTTGAATTAATTTTCTCCATGATGTCTTATTAGGAGTCAAAATCTCCTATAAATCTAATAAGAAAATGTCATTTTTTATACTTCTAGCAAAGTCTTTTTAGGTCTGCCTATATCGTTCTTAACATAGGTCAGATCTAATACATATGCTCTCCTAACTTGGTCATTGAAAGGCCAATGTTTTATCTGACCAAACCATTTAAGACGACTCATAATCTTATTTGTCATTGGAGCTACTCCAACCTTTTGATGTGTATACTTATTTCACATTCTGTCTCTAAGTGTAAAGCCACTTATCCACCTGAGCATTCTCATTTCTACAACACTTAATTTTATGCTTATGTTTTAATGCCAATATTCTGAGCCATAAAGCATTGTAGTCTCACGACCATCTTATGAAATTTTCTCTTAAGTTTGAGGGGTATTTTTTTATCACACAATAGGCTCGATTTATTCCTCCATTTCAACCATCTAACTTGAATTATGCTAGTAATATCCTCGTCTATTTCACCATAACTTTGAACAATAGGCTCAAGATATCTAAAACATGCACTCTTTTTAATGACTTGATCACCCAATGTCACAATCCCACGATCAACCAATGTCACAATCCCACCAATAGATCTATTACTACTAAAATTACACTCAATATATATTTAATTTTAGATCTACTCAACGGAAACCTTTAGACTATAAGATTGACCTCCATAATTTAAGTTTTTCCTCAACTCCCTCTTTAGTCTTATCAACAAAAAGAATATCATCATCAAAAAGCATACACCAAGGTAAGGTATATCCTCTTGCAAATGTTAGTAAGAACATTTATGATCAAAGCAAAAAAAAAATAATTTGCTTAAAGCTGATCTTTGGTGTAGTCCAACTGAAAATAGGAAAATACCTGGTCAAACCACCTTGTATTTGAATGCAAGTAATAGCTCATGTATACATATCCTTAATGACTTAAATATAAGAATTATTAACTCCTGTCTTTTTCAGAACTCTCCAAAGCACTTCTTTTGGAACTTTATCATATGCTTTCTCTAAAATAGTAAATATCATACGTAGGTCTTTCTTTCTATACTTCTTCATTAAAACTCTCAAAAAATGTATAGCTTCCATCATAGACCTACCTAGCATGAATTCAAGCTAATTTTGAGAAACATTAGTATCATGTCGTTACCTATGCTCAATTACTCTCTACCATAATTTTAACGTTTGATACATTAACTTAATTCTTCTATAATTCGCACATTTTTGTGCATTAACTATATTCATAAAAATAGGAACCAACACACTTCGCTTTTTAAAGCCTCTTCAACTTTAAATTTACCAATACGATGATAAAAATAAAGTTTTTATTTTTTTAGGGTGTTAAGGTTATTAAAGTCAATCATATTCTCACAATCTTCTTTGAAATGTTTATTGAAATATCTCATCCACCTATATTGAATATCTTTTTTAAAAATATATATATATTTTTAATATGCATTTTTAATGCATTTCACTTGGACTAGATCCTTACTTCTTTTACTTTACTTGGCTAACTTATATATATATATATATATATTTCCTCCATAGTATCTAATCTATTATATAAATCATTAAAAACAAAATTCTTCGCATCACATATTGCTTTCTTAAACTCCTTATGAGGCCCTCTATATCTTTCCAAAATTTTCGAACTTTTACATCTAAAATAATTTTTATAACAAAGGTTTTTATTTTTAATTTTCTTATACATTTTAATTCCTCCACCATTTATTTTTACCATTAAGTGCTTTTTCTTTTGATTCTCTTAATACATATTTTACAATATTCTTAATATTACTAGCTATTAACTCCTACATAATATTAGCTTCCTTATGAACAACCTGCATATTGAGATCTTGAATCTTCTTTTTAAAAATATTTTTACTAGTGTTCTTTAAATATCCATGTCTAATTATAGGATAACATTTTATTTCATTTTTTTTTCCTCCCCTTAATCTTAAAGTCCAAAAATGATATGCAATGCTGAGAACATAAACTTTAACTTTGAATAACTTTATAATATTTGCAATCTAGATGATCTTTTTTTGTCTTAAGAAAATAATCAATTTGAATTTTACTATGTTCATTGTTATAAGTAATAAGATGCTTCTCTCCTTTCTTAAATAAGATATTATCAATTACAAAATCATTAATTAGAACAAAATGTAATATGGTCCTATCACTTTCATTAGTCTCTTTAAACCCATAGCCACTATGAATAATTTTAAATTCTTTTAATACTCTATCAACATGTCAATTTAAATATATTATACAACAATAATGCCATCATCAAGACTTTATCCCAATATGTGGGACTTTATCCCAATATGTGGGTTGACTATATGAATTTTTTTTCTCCATTGTGTCTTGTTAAGAGTTAAATTATCATTTAAATTTAATAAAAAATGTCATTTCTAATATTTTATAACCAAGTCTTTTTAGGTCTATCTCTACCTTTCTTAACATTAGGCAAATCTAATATATCTACTCTCCCAATTGGGTCATCAAAGACTGATGTTTTATATGAAAAAACCATCTAAGATGACTCTTTCTAATCTTATATGCTATTGGAGCTACTCCAACTTTTTCACGTATATAATCGTTTTGCATTCTTTCTACGAGTGAAGCCACTCATCCACCTAAGTATCCTCATCTCTGCAACACTTGTCTTAATGTTATGTTTCTCTTTTAACGGCCAACATTATGTGGCATAAAGCATTGCAAGTCTCACCATCATCTTATAGAATTTTCTCTTAAGTTTGACTGGTGCTTTTTTATCACATAACAAGCACAATGCATTCCTCGACTTCAACCATTCAACTTGAATTCTACTAATAATATCCCCATCTATTTCATCATCATTTTGAATAATGGACCTGAGATATCATTTAAATATTATATAATATTTTTTTAAGAAGTGTCATTTGTATTAATTCTTTTAAGTTATTCTAAAAATTTAATTGTGAATACATATCTAAACCTACTTGAGTAGCATAAGTACTTGTAATATTAATAATCTTAGTATCAACAATAATCTTTAATACTATAATTCTATATCCAATTCTATGAATGTCTATAATATTATCCTTCAAACTCTTGTTTATTATCACACCTACCCCATTTCTTGTAAGACTCCTATATAAATATCATAATTTAAAACCTAAACTATCATTCTCCTTAAGCTTTTCTCCAAGCCATTTAGTTTTATAAATATGTAGAATATCTATCTTCCTATGAATCATACTATTTATTAATTCCTTTAAGTTGTATATAAGTGAACATATATTTCAAGTTCCTAACCTAATTCTTCATGGACTAGCTTCTTTGCTCACATCCGTTCATGATGTGGGAAGCATTGCTTATTTAACAATGCATCCAGACTTCAATACAACATCCTTTGCACACTTTTCATTTTATTCAGATGATGCAGCTCGTCGATTTTAGAGAATGTCCTAACATTATCACAATGTATTAAATAATTCATGTCATAATTATTTAACAAGTTTTATGCTAGCTGTCGACGAACTAACACAACCCTCTATTTTTCTCATTTAGGGCTTGGTGCCAGACAACGGCAATATTTATGTATTTATATATCCAACACCTAAATATTTGTATTTATTTATATAATACCATAATTTTTAAATCATATAAAAAATACTACTAACATTAATTTATTAAAGTGAAATACATTTTTTCATGCATAAGTATGGATGTGTTTAGACATTAGGGTGTTATATAAGTAAATATAATGATTCAAGTGTTAAATATATAAATATATAAGAATTTAATGATCATATGTCATTCCCCGAAGAAAATATTAAACTAGGTTACGAGATGAGTTAAATCTAAGCACTCGCAGTACCTTAAACCAAACAAATAAGGAAAAAAACTTAATAATATGTTCAGTTCTCAATAGGTTCATCGCCGTATGTATGCCTTACAACAAAGTAAATTAGAAAAAAGGAAATACAAAATTAAAACTCTTTGCCAAAACTCAAAATGCCACTCCACTCATCCCTATGCTCACATCTTGCATTTATGATGAGTATAGATTTTCAAATTTTCATATAGGATGCCAATCTTTATCTTGCATCCAACAAGATTGACGCGGAATAGATGCTATTACTTTTGAATAAGCTACTTTCCACATGAACCCATATTGTTTAACTTGACTCTGCTAACACCAGATGTTTCTTTTCCTCTTTCCTGTCTCCTTTAGGAACCGATTAGTAATTTTGCTTTCCTATAATTGACTGTTTTGAACGATAATTTTAGATGTTAGGTTATCCATATGGATGTTACCAACTAATCATATCCTGAAGGTACACAGCTGAGATGATTATTGTCCTCTTTTATTTTTCTTAGCATTTAAAGTTTAGTCTATGGCATATCATTGAGAACATCACTTTTGATTATTTATAACATTTTATCAGTTACTCCTTTTCTGTCAGCATGTGAATCTGTGCCAGAAGTGTAGTTTGGAAGGAGTTAAATAAAGTTGAACAATTCATCTTTCCATCACCCAACTATTCTACGTGATTCAAAATTTCTTGGGATTTCAGCCTCTCACTAATGCACTCAATTCTATGTATACATATGATATTGCTTTCATCTTTATTTTTGTCATGTAAGTAATGATTAAATGTAAGAGACAAGGTTTGAGGATAAATTACTTGTGTGTGGGTTTTTGATATCCATAATACCTAAGTATAAAGTTCGATTGAAAGAGCAGCAATACAGCTATGTTATATGTTATTTAAGGGAATCATTTAGCATGCCAGGATAATGTAGTTACTCTTTTCATTACTATATTATATGAAAGTTTTTATTGGACTGCTTACAAAGTTATTTCTTAATCAAGCAAATGAAATTGGCCAAAATTTGATGCAACTAAGTATTCTCGCTGCAGCAAGGCGCTTCATAATTTTGTGGCTGTATTATCTTTTTAGAGGTATCAAAAGATTTAGAGTATATCCTCAGCTTTAGTGATTAATTTTACCAATAATGTTGCATGTTGGTCCTTTGAACTTTAGGGAAGGGATAGTGTATCGTTTGCCTTTTTATGTATAATTTGCTGTTAAGTTTAATATTGAAACATTGATAGAGTTCAAAAAAACACATTCATGAATGCCATTTCACTAACATTGTCGAATGTATTTTACAGGTTGCACTTCTTTCTGCATGTGTTCGTAGAGGTTTGAAAGTTCTTTCTGCAATGGGGGCTGGTGCCAGAGCTGACCCCACAAGAATCCGTGTTGCTGATTTGGGAGAATCAAGCACTGATCCTCTTTCTAGAGCGGTAATAATTGGTCTCTGTCTCAATCAAGTTTTTTAAAGGAATTTTGATGCATAAAATTTCAATAAAGCCTAGCCTCACTCGTCATCTTTGTGTTTAGTACATTCCTAGCTGGGAAGATTCACTTTGTACATGCCATGTGATGAATTAGTAAGCTAAAAGTCTATGCCCATAGTATTTCTTCTCTAGTAATTCATGTTAATGATTTCTCTTGGCTCGATTGAAAATCATCTTTTCATTTTTCTTAAACCATCCATTTATTGTTGCTTTTGGATAAACTATTTCCATCTTTTGTTAATGTTGGTATGCTTAATTTCTAGTTTTGTAGAGCAATGCATATGATCCCAATTCTCCTGAACTTGATTGCTTAAATTGTTAAACCTACCAAGTAAGCACATCATAGTTCAGGATTGGTATCTCCGCGAAAGCAATGCAAACATGTTTGGGTTCGTATTTATATTTTGCCCTCCTGGAATTTATCGTCTTTTAAATTTTGCTCATCTAAATTTGGGAGACTAATTTGTATGGATCAGCACACCATCCCAGAAGAACCTCTTTGGGATGTTTGGTTCTTGTAGAGTACAAGATATTTCTTGTATTCCTCATCTTATGATTCTATCAAAATATTTCATTTGCACTGCTTATATTAATTTTAAAAGGACTTGTTCGTCTAGTAGCCCCTTCCCTTCCTTCACTATAGTTCACTATTGTTTCATCCATGGTTGTGGTTTCTATGCGTTCAAAGGCTGAAGATGATGGCATATTTCGAAGGAATGTATCCATATCTACTATTAGTAAGTATATTAACAATGTCATTACTTATAAGATTAATGCTTCCTCAATTTCAATTTTGAATACAGACCTTTGTATATTGTTTTAGATGGCAATTTTAATGTTTTTTTTTTTAAATTAGCCCTGAATGCTATCCTACTTCAGATCTTACGGCAGACAAATTTCATATGCTGGAACATTCTGTGGTGAGGAGCAGCTTTTTACAACTAGACCTTTTAGTGTGGTAGTTGTGCGAAAGTTATTGTTTGATTTTTTCAAAAAGGGAAGAAATTTTATAATACCCATAACTACTTTAAAAATAGTTGCTCCTCATAACACTTATATAGCTACTTTTACAAACAGTTATAACCACCCTAAATGGACCCTAAAGCTATTCCTTCTTTTTGGGTGCTAATAAATCTGCTGGCCTAGATAACCTTTCTATCATTTTTTTGTAAGAGATGTGGGATTGTATTCATCCTGATTTGATGGAGATGCTTGTAGATATTGTTGAGATATAACCTTTCTTGCTAACTTGAGTTTTGTTACCATTTGCCGTATTCCTACAAAAAAATTGTATATGTAGAGTTTCTTTCTCTCCTCCCCATCACAAATGCATCCTATTCTCTCACACAATCTACCTAAATAAGTAGCATTGACTATGTTGTTTAAAGAGAAAATGATCAAAATGGTCTATCAACTCTTTGTCAGGGATCAAAATAGTCCCCAACTCTTTTGAGGGACCAATTTGGCCTCTCAACTCTTTAAAATGAGATCTTTTTTGTCCTAACATTTAATGCTGGAGTAAATGATATTAAATATAAGGGTATTTTGGTCATTTTAATTAAATATTTATTTAATATAATTTTCAGGTAATTATAATTTTTCTTAAAAAATTTATTAAATATTTTTTTAATAAAAAAATAAATAATAATTTGAATTTTTAATACTTTATAAAATATGATATTTATTGATTTAAAAAAATCAAATGTAAATAGATGTTATTTTCAACTTAGTCACATATATTTTTACAAATCATATTTTATAAAATATGACTACAATTTTTTAAATTAAAACTAAATTTATTATTATTATTTTTCATTAAAAAATGTTTAAAGAAAATTAAAAAATATATAATTACTTAAATATTACATTAAATAAATGTTTAATTAAAAAATAACTAAAATATCCTTATATTTAACATCATTAACTAATATTGGATGTTAGGACCTGTTTGGTCCCTCACAAAGAGTTGAGGAACCATTTTGATCCTTTGCTCGTTTAAATCATTTCATCCACTTCAATCTTTTATACAATGTTGCAAACATGATTTCTTAATCTTTTAATTTGATTTGCCAATTGCCATACTCAAGTTTGTGAATTTCCTAAGATTTTGATCTTTTTTCTGTCGACTGCATCAACTTTGAATAACTGTTAAGTTGCGTATTTTGCCTTCTGCAGGTAAGATATCGTTTGCGCAAGGACCATGGAATTCATGGTGGAGTTCCTGTTGTTTTCTCCGTAGAGAAGCCCAAGGTTAAACTTTTACCATTTAAAGGTTCATCAGGAGAGGAAGAAAACCCATCAGATTATCAGGTTATTATGTGGCTTTCTTATGTACAATTTGCATTCCAAAATGTCGCAGATCATATTAGGGCTGTCATCTACTCAGAAGAACCAAAATTATGACACTATTATTTTGAAGTTCTTTACTTTGATCGACTTTAATTAAATAGAATTATCAAACTCTTATTCGTAACTCTGTAGTGCCACAATAATATGTATATCTTGATTTTAGTTGGCAAAAAGTAATTTGAGTACTTATTTGGTATCTGGAAATTTTTTTGGCTATTTAGCTGCTGTTTATTTTAAAATGCAAATTAACTCTACATGTCAGATTGTGCCAGGCTTCAGGGTACGCATTATACCTGTTATGGGAACCATCCCTGCAATTTTTGGGCAAGTGATGGCATCGTATGTTGTAACCCAGCTTGCTGGACTGCATGTTCTTACTGAACCAGTGGTAAATCTGGACCTGAATCACTACAGGATGCTTCATCAACGCCTTATTGAGCATGAAGAGCTATTATATGGTTCAGCTGAGGAGGTCTTGGTATGGAAATTTCATCTACTTTTGCTTTGCATTGCATTACTTTCACATTTGAATTTCAGTTTTAATAGTGCTCCAGCGTTGTAATTTTTCTTCATTTATCTCAGTGAACCTTTTACTGCCATGTATAGATGACGGTGAGTTATTATCTATAAGTCCCCCTACAGATTGATTTGCCATTAATCAGCTCCACATTTAGAGGTGAAAGGTTCTGGTATATTCATGCCTTGGCGGAGTATGTATTGGTTTAGTTATCTAACTCTCAGGATTGATCCAATTCGTGCCCCTAAATCTCCTATAAATGTATAATGTGAACTTCCGGTTACCAAAAGAGAAGCATATTTGTTGAGGTGGCAACTTTTAATCCTAGGTTATGTGTGAGAACAGCAAATAAGGTCGACTAACAGGTTGTTGTCGCCTTGAAGGATACATTTCATATGTTCCGAAGAAGATTTAGGAGAGGAAAATCACAAAGTATTTTAAGGAAATATAGCTAAGGAGAACAGTAGCTTTGTGCTTTGTAGTTTTTCATGCATATATGGTGAGTGGTGGTGCGGGGAGCTTTAGGTTTTGTTTGGGACGGCTTTCTTTCTGCTTCTTAAACCAGCTTCCTAGTACAAAATGTTTTAATTTTGTACTAATAAGCTGCTTTAAGAAGTACAAAAAAAAGTAGTCCCAAATGAAGCCTTAGTTTCTTACCTGCTTTAAAGTGAAAATTACTGAATATTATTCACCTATTTTATTAGGTTGGTGTTGAGGAGGTGCTCTACATTGTGAAAGAATTGTGGCACGGCCGAAGTGCAAGAGATCAATCAAGCAAAGATGTTGGAAGGAAAATGTGGCGTTCTGTTAATGAGTTGATGCTTGTGAGGTAATTCTATGTTTTGGGGGTGTTCATTTCTCAGTAAGTGTTTTAGCAGTGATATGTACTTGAATAAGCTCCACTAGTGGCAGCATCTGTTATAATTTCCACACCAATTCACCCTATTTTCATTGTCATCTTTGAAATGCAGTCATATGACATTTCCAAAAGCAACCTAGTCTCATAAGAATCTATCTTTACTTATTTTTATAAAAATATTGTCCAACGTAGTTTCTTAAAGTGTAATTTCGCTCTCAAAGCCATTTTTGCAAACAATAGATTATCCACCTTGGCATAAGTTGTCTTAATTCCTGCTGACAATTGTATGGTTTCAGAATCTTTTTACAAGTATGGAAGGTGAAAAGAAATCTGATATAGTTGATGATTCAAAATTGTTTTAGTTAAATACTTTTATTTGACTAGTTAAAAAGTCAACTTTTTGTAATTTCTGCTTGGAATAATGTGCATATCAGGGGTGCTAATTGATCTTTATAGCCAATCTCCTCCTGTTGGCATCCTTCTATGCTAGTATGAATTGGAAAATCCTGTCCAAATCTAGCTCTGCCTTTCAGATTCTGTGAATTAACTTTTGATTTCCATTTTAGTTAAAACTCTCATATTCTCCCTTTTATCTATCTTATTGTGTCCACAGGTGGGATAGAGAGAAACCAGCTTCAGTTTCAAATTTGATTCTTCTGAAATTTGAAGAGGTAATCTCTCGCATACATTACTTGCTACCAACAAAGATTTCAGAAACTTTTTATCTTGCATGTTTAATTTATTATTGATGAGAAAGAGTAAGTGAAGCTTGTGTACATTTCAACATATATTATTAGGATTCGTTTGGGACGGCTTTCTTACTGCCTTTAAAGTAGCTTTTTTAGTACAAAAATTAAAATTAAAAACTTGCTTTAAGAAGCAATAAGAAAGCCGTCCCAAATGAAGCCTTAACCTTATGTTTGGTGGAAATGTCGGCTTCTTATATTTCCTATTAATTCAGTGCTAGCCGTTGTCATGTAAAACATTTTCATTGAATATAATATTCAGCTTGCTCGGTCGCAATGCTGCAAAGAAAAAGGACAGTGCAATAGTTGATTTGAAGCCTTTTTTTAATGTATTGTAAAAATTATTTCATAATTTATGTTTTGAATTTATTTAGGCAGAGGCACACGAAACGACTACTCTTGAAAACATAAAGAAAGAGGAACCTGAATTCTATGATATGGTCGTTGCGGTTCTAAGGAGGGCCATAGTGGACTACATGTTGTAATATGACAGGTCTGTTAGATTGTAGAATTCTGAGATCTGATTAGGTTTTTTTTTTGTTTAATTTAATATTTGTTAAATAAAAATAATATCTAAATAATTATTTTATTTATATAGGATGTTTATCAAATGCAATATGCTTAGCTTTACTTTATCTTGACAATGTAATCTTATGTAGAAAGCTTAATGGTGATTGATCTTTTTTCTTGTCGTTTAAGCCTCGTTTGAGACAGCTTAATTTTGTCATTTCGGTTTCGAAACGGTAATGTTATTTTTGGGTTCTTGTTTGTTTGTGACACTTTTATAAAACTGTTTTTTACGGAACTTCATTTTTTACTGTATTCAAAAGTTTTTTAGTATTGACTTATCTGTTACAAACCTCCATTCTTTCAAATATACTTTTTAAAATCATCGGGTAACCAAATGAAATTTGAAGTTTCATTTGAGATAACTTTTTTACTGCTTCTTAAAGCAATTTTCTAGTGTAAAAATTTTAATTTTTTAACTAAAAAGATGATTTAAGAAGCAAGAAGAAAATCAGACCAAATGAAATTTTATTCTCTTGTTAGATAGTTTGATGTTAAATGTCAGCAAATTTTATCAGCGTCTAAATGCCATCAAAATAGAACAGTAATTGATCATTCAAATATCTGTGAGAATCAAATCTCTATCATTTGTTAATAAAATGACATTATATAACAGATGTTAGTGAATCTGACACCTCCTTTCATGCTTACGAGTATTGATAATGGTAAACTTCTTCACTTTTTGGGTGTTTTTGCATGCATCATTTGTCATTTTGTTTAAACTCAAAGCTATCGGTTCATTTTCTCAAAAGATTACATATTTGATTTATAGAGCAATATTATGCAATCCAATAATTAACGCTCAAAGCTATCGACTTATTTTTTGAAGTACGATAGATGATGATAGTTTCCATTGCAAATAAGATAGAGAAGACTCAACAAATTATAAGATTAGCACTCTTTAAATTTTCATAAAAAATTTAAATGGCTTGATTTACAGTAGCATTAGGAACTTAATTTGTGGTATGTACTGTATCTCAAGAAATGTAGGAAAACTTTTTTTAAAACTGAATCATTGTTCTTTGCATGGTTTGTGTTATTAGTGGGATCCAATATATCATTTACTATTTTGTTTAGGTTCATTGGAAAATATATAAGTTCTACATCAGCGTAGAAATGGAACATTTCCTCATTTATTTATAAACTCACCTTCTTTAATATAATCGATTTGAGCTTGATATTTGCTCAATCAATCTATTAAAACTATAACAATAAACTCTTTCAAAGTTAATATGATCAAAGTAGCTACTAGCTTCCTACGAAAAATTTTCAACTCATACAAACATATTTTACTCACACACACCAAATCCCCCTAGGCAACATGACGAACAACTCGGGGGATAATTGAAAAAGAGGCAAATCCAAATTACTAAAAATACACTCAGGCAAGAAAGAGTTACTAGTGCCCAAATAAATAAGAATACTACAATGTCGCTTTGATATATAAATCATACATGACACTAAACTTAGGCCACTTTCCAGTGATCCACTACTGGAGGGCTGTCATCCAAACCTCCTATTAGCATCCCATCTCTTTTGCATTACTGCCATATCATTATCTACTAGCCTCACTCGCTCTACCAATTTAAAAAAGTCTCCAATGTGGAATTATTGGTACTAAGGGATGTCTCAAGCTGTCTCTCAGTTCTCTCAGGAAATAATAGCACTTTTCCTCTGACATAGTGACATATTGAAGACTGTATAAGGCTAAGGCTGTGAGCTCCGTCTCAAAACTGCATCACTGACATGCTTCCCTAGACTAGCCTCAAGAATTGTTCATGCATCTGCTGTCTCGTAAAAGGTGAAACAAACTAGTCTTTGAAGGTCTCCATAAACTCTTCCCAGTAGATCTCAACATTTTTTACCCTGAAACTTTTCTCTTTTTGTTGGCCTACCTATTTCCACTTTGCTTCACAATAAAAAAAAAATACTGCCAAGGGGACTTCCTTGCCTTCCGGGCACTGCTTCCCATCAAAAGATTTTTCTAGCATTAATAACCAATCCTCGGCAGCCCGAGGATCTACGGCCCCTTGCAAATGAGGAAGCTTCGATCTAAAAAAATGACTACATATGCCAGTCTATATCTTCTCCCCTCGCGCCTAAAATCCTGCACTGAGCTTACCCCATCAACTGCACTACCAGCCTAGCAAACTGCATCATTGAGTCTAATGTTACAACCTTGGTTGTACTATGGACCTTTGTAGCCCTAGAAATTTTCCTATCAATCACCTCAGGATCTTGCTGGTCCATTACAATAACGCTTCAAACTAGCCAAAATAAGGAGAGATTTAATACCAGTCGCATTTATTTTCACTCAAACATACAAAAAAAATACTAGTTCTAATGTGATATCACCTATATTTTCACTCCTAACAATTCATCTCCTAAGACTCTGGTACTAATTAAATTCCTCTCAATTACTACTCTGATACCACTCTGTGACGCCCAAAGAACTAAAGATGAATTTAACCATAATTCCTTAATCAAACTAAGCTAAGCATAAAAAAATGCAAATACACTAAAGCCACTAATTGTTATAAGTATATAAAAATAAACATTCATAGTTCATAAAACATATGCTTCATTTCCCAAAATAATCATATACAATAATCCATATTCCAAATATGTCTAACAAAATATAATATCCTGGAATTCCAAAATCATAAATACTTAATGACCAGGCTTGCTTTCTTTTCTGTCAGATTGAACCTAATCAATAATATCTTAACATTTGACTAAATAACAACAATAGAGTGAATATATAACTCAGTAGGTTAAACTCAATTCTCATCACAACATTCAATTCATAATTATAAAAGACTTAAAAGACCACAATTAAATATTAAAAATAGTTTTAAAACCAAAGATCATAAAAAAATGTTTACTTTAAAATACACTTATAAATGCAAGAATGCAAATGCCTTGATGCCCCTTATAACTCTCAAATTTTAACCTCCCACTTAGTCACCCAAGTGCAGAGCATAGCCATCTCTCACATGTTCGAGACAAGTGCAGAGCAGAAAGAAACTAATACATAATAACTTCTAACACAATGAGTTTTCAATACAGAGTGTTTCTAATATAGAATATTTTCAATACAAAATGTTTCCAATATAAAATGCTTCCAACTTGGGCCCAAGAAAAACTTTCATTGCATTTTCTTTCCAATGAAGAACTTTATGCATGAGATGCATACAAAAATACATTTATGAATTATAATCAAATTCTGCAAAGATTAAAATAATATCCTTACTTGTATACATAATCATCTCATATCCTTACTTGTATAGGAAAACCCCCCAATTTTACATTTTTCAACACAAAATGCTTAGAACCTTACCAAATCTACAGAGATTACATAAAACATAAAAAAGTACTTTCTTAACTTTACTACCAATCAGAAGTGTATCTATTTTCCAAAATCATAAAAAAAAACAATAAAAAAGAAGCCAACCATTGAAAACTTGCATTCTTATAATCGAATCTTCCATAATGAAGAATAAAGTAAGATATAAAAAGAAGCATGGTAAAACATTTTTAAAATTTAAGAAAAATATTTTTAAAAGCATAACTTTCAATTTACTTGTCTGAATTAAAAAAAAAGGGTATGAGTTGCCTACCTCGAGCCTGACGATTTTCCTAATAGTAGTTACAAACAAAAATTGAATTTTGAACTCCAAACCTTAGCTTTCTCTTTCTCTTTCCTTCCTCTCCCTTTCTTCCTTCTCTGGCAAGCTGGGGCGAATTAGATCACGGATAGTGACTTTAGATGTTTATTATTTTTAAAAAGTATTAACTCATAGGAATGCCGCTTAGCTATCCTTTCCAATGCCACAGTGCTACAAAAAAACTCCCTAACTCTTCTTAATTCTCCCTAGCTACTCTAGAGTCTAATTTTCATATGATAAGGATGCTACCTAGCCACAATAATCCTTTAAAATCCCAAAAATGCTATTTTCCTAAGCGAAGAGCGCCAAATTAAATCCAAACTTCACATTTTCACTTTGTTGACTTAAAACTTTTAGCCTTTTACGCTCTAATAACGATCTAACTAACTTAAAGAACATTTATAGTTATCAAATAAATTTAAAACTAACACTTTAAAGCAATTAATTACCTATATTATGGATGGCGGTTATTACAACTTAGGCTACATAAAGAACAATAAGACTTCACTCATTTACTCGATTCACCTATATCATATTGAGATGTTATAATATCTAATGGACACTTTAGTTATAAAATATCTATAGATTCTTCACCCTCTTCATCTTGTTTATCATTATCTTAATTGTTGTCTTATTAAATTAATGCACATTATATCATTAGTAGTTGTTTGATTGATTGATTTTATCATGCTTATTTACAGCTAGAACTTATTCTTTTTGTTTATAATCTAATTGGACTTATTTATAATTTGTTGTTGTATTCATTTTTTTCACAATTCACACACAGACAAGAGAATGATATCAAGGAATGTCTATGTCTTGATGAAAAAAAAAATATACGACCACACTTTATAATTGTTTTGTTTGGAGGAATTGATCTCATCAATTTTGGTCCACTAAAATGATACATCAACTCCAATTTTAAGCATTACAAGAAAATACTGTATCTCATAAAAAAGTAAATTGATAGATATTATACTTAGATTTATATGAAATTAAGTTAAACAAAATAGAGAATACTTATTATTCCTAGAACCCCATGAGTGAAATATTTATGAAAAAAAAGTAGTTGAAGTCGATAATTGAATATAAAAAGTAATTTGATAAAATTCTAATAAAAATATAGCAATATAGCTTTCATCCATACAAATTAGAAAATTTACATTTATATGCCCCATAATGCCTAAAATTATAGAAATGCATCCATCATTTGTTTATGGGAGAAATATGATGAAAATTCCCCCATTTTTTAAAATAGTGTTGAAACTCTCTTTGAACAATTATATGACATTTCATTCATGGGAGTTCTTCATCCTTTCTTCTTCTCAATACTTTATTCATTTAAGGCAGTTGCAGTGTGTTTCTTCTTCTCAATACTTTATTCATTTATGGCAATTTGCAGTGTGTGCATACTTAGGCTATGATGAAGTTTCAATGTGACAATCTCTCTGATCATCTTTGATTAGCGATGCTATGTGTTTGATTATTTTGGGTTAGAATAAGGTGTTCTCACTCTAAACCTAAGTTGTAGAAATTATTAGACATCAAATTAATTAAAGATGATTTGATTATGGTTTAATCTTGGTTTAAATATTGTTTGAATTATGATCGAAGATAGTTATACCACTATATGATCATGATTCCATTGATTCCATCATGATTTAAACCTAGTGCAATGATGCAATCATGTTTAAATTATTATTTGATCATGATCTAATCATTATTCAAAGATTTTTTGAATCATGATCGAAGATGATCCAATTACGAGATCTTTTATTTTTACCTACATTATCTCTTCTGAAAGTTAATTTATTTAAGTTATTTTTCTATAGATGTAGATGTCAACAATTATGTCCATATAATAGATGTCAACAATTATGTCCATATAGAGGCATTATAATACTCTTGTCAGATATAAAATTGGAGATGTAGTGAAAAAATTGGTTAGCCAAGCCAATTTAAGACAAATTACCTCATACTCAAGGTCGAGAGATCCCCCTTCGATTAGTTTTTCTGAACTATTGAATTGTAGTTTTCTAGTGCCCTTGTTCATCATATGTTATTGAGGACGGTTAATGATAATGTGAATAAGAGATACACCTTAAATGCCCATTCTCCACTGACATCTTGTTGATGCTACGCCACCACCTATTATTACTTTCCCACTTCTTTATCGTGGAATGTTCTTCCCATTCCACTAAATCCATCGATGTATTTTTCAAAACAAGATACTATTGGGACTTCATCTTAATACTGTCATAACTGATCATATAGGAATGAAATTAAAGAAATGATTGTTTAGTAAGTAAAAAATTTAGATATAAATATATCAATATGATAATTTTAATTATGTATGTAAATCCACAATTTTATATTTTTCTTCTATGTAGAAAGGAAATTTTGTCAAACCACATGAAAAAAGTTAAGAATATAAATAAATGATTAAGTTTAATTAACACATTTAACCAATGTTTTAAAAATCGGACCGGACCGACCAGTTCAACCGTGAACCGGTCTGATTCATGCTAAGAATCGCTTCTGCATCAAACCGACCAAAACTGCCGTTCAACAGGAAATCGTTGAACCGGTCACGGTTCACTTGAACCGGTTGGTTCAACTTTTGCATTTTTTAATATTTAAATAACTTTTTTAAAATATTAAAAAAATATTTGTACGTGATTTAATTTCAAATTTGAAATGCTTAATTTTAAATTAAAAATTTTCAACCAAGCATTTCATAATGTTTGATCTCTTTACATGATGTACTACTTTTTCAAGTTCAAAAGTCAATACAAAGTAAGAGTTTTACCAAGAGAAAGTCTCCCAAGTGATGTGGGACTAAAAAAACTAAAGCTCCTATGTCTTTCTTCCTAACTTTTAAGTTTACAACATATACTATTCATTTTAAAATAGGTTTTTTAAATAATCTTTTTATGATGTAAATAATATTTATTTTTAATTAATAATATTAAATAAATTATATTCTTCATTTATTTTTTTATGTAGTATAAATATTAATTAATTAATTATTTATTTATAATAAATGATTTAATTTAACCTCAATAATTTATAAATGTAAAATAATAATATGTTTAAATTATATATAAATATTAAACTTATTCATTTATATTAAACTTATTAATTCTTTTGTAAGTTATTTTTTTGTTAAATTTAAATTAAATTTAAAGTTTTGATATGTTTAAATTTAAAATTATATAATATATTAGTCATGTGTGAATTCAATTTATTCTTTAATAAAAAATTTATATTATTATATGTTTTTTATGTCATCTAAATTTTATTTATTACATCATCCATTTCGACCCCGGTTCAAACTGGCCTGGTTCAAACCGATTGAACCGTGAACCGCTCCTACCGATTTATTATCCGGTCCGATTTTCACAACCTTGCATTTAACATAATAATTGCATTTAACATAATAATAATAAAAAAAAGAAAGAAAAAGAAAAAAGCGAAGGCGCGGCCATCGTAGAAATGTGAGCTGAAAGGGAACTTCTCAACGGCTGCGATGGCTTCTAAGGTTTCATGTGGTGTGCGCCTCCGCGAAAACATTCACCGTGGAAGGAGGAAGAGTCCCCAACGACTGCAGATCAAAACCCAGCACGACACTGCTGCGATCCCTAGGGTTTTACCCCATGTTTGCCCCATTGGATCGAGCGCTCATCCTCTTCATCATTTCCGTCTTACTCGTCGTTGGTTCCTTCTGCCTTGTAGCCGGTGTGTCTCTCATCTTTCTCCTCTCTCATTGACCTCTTGCTTCTCTTCTGTCCAACGTTTTGGCTGATTCTCGTTTATTTTTGACCAAACGAAGAGAAGAAAAGTAATGTCAACATGATTGAAGTTTTTTTTTCTGTGATTACTCATTTTTCGTTTCTCTCAATGGGCCTGCTATTAATCTTTATGCTTTTCTATTGTTTGCTACAAATGGGCTCATGATTCTGAAAAAAAAAGTTTTTGCAAGCAAAAAGTTACTATTATTATCTTAGATTGCGATGATAGTCTATCGTGAGGAACTAATTGGAAAAGAGATGCTTTAAAACAGGAAGACAAGGTTTTAGAGAATTATTTGAGAAAGGGAAATATGGAACAGGACAATTCTTGGATAAACTTCTTGTATTGATTGCTGTTATCAGTGATTACTAGGGAAGGTAAAGTTATGCTGGGATTGATTGAGGTAATCCCAGGCTCAGTAGATATGGAACAGATGAGTGAGTGAAATACTCAAAATCGAACAGAAGTTTTATGACTCCGTATGCATGAATAAGGATATTGCATACAAATGTGCACACAAATTTAGCAAGAACTCATACAAAATAAATATATGAAAAATAATACAAATAAACTATTATTTATTGTTCATCAACATTTAAAATATAGTTCTACCAATTTAAAACTTTTGACTAGGTTCGTGCATCCAATATGTGTGCCCATTTGCTTCATTTTGAAAGTGGTGAAAATATGATGCTGGGTATTGGCTTCTGTAGAAGTATATTAGTTAGTGAAAATCATCTAAGGATGATAACATGGTTGCTATCACCAATATTGCATGGTTTTGACATGAGTGGATTTTGATTTTTCTCTAAATTTAAGGTATGCAGACTTGGTGCAATGATACTTGAGTTTGCGAGTAAGATTTATTCTCTAAAAGAATTGATTTTTGTTCCCTTATTTTTATTTTTATTTTTTGGAATGTTCCTCAGGGATGTGTTGGGGATGAATACAGTAGTTAAGTGTTTCTTTGCCACTGAATATGATCTCCTTCCTCAATTAAGTTCTCCTCTTGTTTCCATTACCTTATTTTGTTGCTCAAAACAGCATCGGTACTCTTTGCCACTGTTAGCAGCTAGAAAGACATATTGGTTATTTGGTGATTTGTTGTGGGAAAATACTATAGATCTGAGGGGATGGAATCTTTAATTGTTCAGTCTAAATCTCATGCTTCCTTCGTCATTGCCTTCTTGCTTTTCTTTTAACTTGATTCTGTATTTCCTGTTATTTTTGTTCTCAGTGATGCTGTTCAACTTGTTCTGTTTGTTCTTATCTGCACATTATGAACCATTTAGCTTTATCTAGAGAAGCAGCTCATATACAAGTCACATACTAGAAGGAGGAATTTGAATTGGATACTTGAATGATAAAGGGAACCATTTATCTCACAAACTTTAGCAATTGCTAAAATGCAACTTTTACTCGTGCTTACAAACAACTTGCATGGTTGCTTCTCCAAAGGAAAGTATGTTTCTCTATTTTTCTTAATAATATATAAGTTAGTAGTTATAATTAGTGGTGCGTGCTTGAAGTTGATCATCTTTTCCTATAATCTATTTGATGTATATATGGGTATAACTTGCATGACTGTTTTGACTTTCTTAGTCATTTCTGCTTTTTAAAATTTATATTTAACATTAATTCTTAGGCTTATTAGAGTTAATCTCAAAGAGCAGCTTACCCTAATGTACATTTTCATGCTTCTAGATTCAGTTTGATACTTTAGAGCTAAGAAGAAGAATATCTGGCTAATTTTCTTACTTAAAACTTGAGCGATAAAACTTTAGTTTTCAGTTGTTCTCTTGAATTCAAAATAAGATCTAAATGTTTGTGGTCATTACTTGGTTAGGAACATAGGATTTTACACCTTGAGTTGGTTTTACTGAAATTTATGGCAGCTATTGAAAATGGATATTGTTGATTAGATGGTTTTGTTCGTGCTCAACTTTGATTTATTATTTTTGATGTAAGAAATTCTTTAATACTTGGGATTTTAAATTATTTTTGAACATTCTTTCTGGTGTATTATCCTTTATAAGATAAGGATTGACCTTTTTGTGGTTGTAAGAATCCATCTTTTTGTGCTTTTTTCCTGTTGAGTGACGAGTGTGTTGGACTGAAAGAACCATCTACATTCTAGAGTGACTGTGGCTTACCAAAGGACTTTAATTTTATGAAATACAATATCTTCATTCCCAGATGTTGCCATATGGTTATTAATGCTGTTGGCTTATTGAATGCAATGGGTTTAGATGAAATTTACAATAATGAAGTTTTATTCCTTTTAATTTTCCTCTTTTATGATGCCTGAAACTAATATTAAGGCCAAGTGGACTAAAGTTTGTTATGCTGGAAATTTCCAGGAGAAACTAACACATTGGAGTCAGTACCTGACCTCGAGAAGGCAATGTACATTAATGTCGAAGGATATCCTTGCGTTCGACTTTTGAATCTTTCTGGCGAAATTGGTTGTTCAAGTATGCAAACATAGTTTTCTCTACTTACATTATAATTAAGTTGATTTGTTTTTGAGATATCTTAATATTTAGGGAAAATTATTATAGCTACTTAAAATTGGGTCACATTTATAATTAGATTCACTTTTAGTAGTAATTTGAGGCTCTTCAAGTTTTAGCATGCTAGAAGGCAACTTAATCCATCTTTGTTATGATTTAAGGTATCAGACAATAAACTTTTTAGTTGCAAAATTATATAGTTAGAAGCATAATTTTAATGGCAAGAACCTAATTGCATTGTTTTTTCCAGCTAAGATACCAAGTTTAAGTTCAATAAAGTTTTGGGGCCTATAAGTTTAAAAATTGGAAGTTAGCTAATCAATATGAAACATAATATTTACTTTACTCTAATTAATGTGCTCTTAGCTTGATGCATGTTTCTTGTTGACAGAAAAATTTGAAGGAGTGATTGTGATAAAATAACATTCTAGAGAGGGCTTCACTCCGACACCTCTAAAGTGGCAATAGTCAGAGAAGGCCTAAAATGCATCACGAGTCATTTTCTTACTAAAATGGTCGAAAATTTCCAACAAAACTTATTAACCCCCAACCAACTTGGTCAAAATAGTCAAAAGGATCCGAGACATTAAGAGCTAGATCAAGGAAACTTAATCAAAACTAAGATGATTTAGTTGGGCTCAAATCAACCTAACTCGTCATATATCATCTATATGATCAATTGTGTCATGCCACATTTTGACCCCTCTCGGGCAAGTACATGATGTGGTAGACATGAACAATGCATTAGACAAATTTTCTTCCAACGCACATCCGGACTCCACCAAGCATGATTGAGTGGACAGAAAAACAGTTTGCCGAGCAGCATAAAAATCTTTTCAGAATCGCCCAATATATCTAAGTTAGCCGTTCATATGGAAATGTTTATAATTTAAATCTTCAAAAGAAGTAGATTTCATAGATAATTGATAGATGCTAGGTGTCTTTTATTTATATCATACACATTCTTGTTCGATGATGCACCGAAAACTTACATCAAAACACTAAGATGAAGGACAAAACTCGATCACCTTACTATTGCCCATCCAGCTCTTTCCCATTATCTGAAATAAAAATCATAATAATATTTGGTGATATTTTAAGACATATGGGATAAACAACTTTAATACAGCGTTTAAAATACATGAAAAAGAGAATACTATGCATTTTGATCTTTTAAATTGATATGAGTATGAATAACTATAGATATAAGCTAGCTCATTGCAAGAGACATCGAATTAAGACATAATTAATAATGAACATGTAAAGGACACAATGATGAGCAATAAGCATGAATGTTTACAATGAATTATATATAATTTTCTATTGTCCAATGATTCAATGCACTATGCTAATCAGATGCTATATTAAAATACTTGTTTTACTTTTATTTTCTATTCTCATTCTTACTTGTCATAGTCTTAATAATGTCATAAAATGTCTGTAGAGGTTTTGACATATTTAATCATATGGTCATCACCTTACCTATAGTCTTATGATGAGGACATTGACAGACGTTATCGACGAATCTATCAGTGTAGGAGTCATAGATTGATGGCTACGATTCACAATCTTTATTTTTGACGCATTTATGTATTGTAGTTTATTTATTTGCTATTTACGATTGTACCCTTTCTTTTGAGTTTGCTTCAGTTGTAGCCCAAGGAGCATTTGAGTCATTGTTATTTTATTTCTCTAGGCCTATATATTGTGGCCTCTGTTATTGTAAAAGGATGAGTATTT
Source organism: Dendrobium nobile (assembly GCA_022539455.1). NCBI lineage: Eukaryota > Viridiplantae > Streptophyta > Magnoliopsida > Asparagales > Orchidaceae > Dendrobium > Dendrobium nobile. The sequence continues at coordinate 62,524,581 of CM039721.1, forward strand.
GATGAATGAAATTCTAGCATGTTTTCTTGTTGGTCTCTTTATGAGTTCATGAGAGTAGTGAGACCTAGGAGAGGGCAACGAAATACCCATTAGCCCACCAACGGATGAGCTCTTGGTCCTTTATTTTATTCTTATTCGTCATCCCCCCTTCTTCCCTCTCCAAACCCCCACCCCTCTTCACCCTTCTCCCAAACCGATAGCCCCTCCCTCTCATCACCTTCCCAACCGACGGCCTCCCACATCCTGATCCCCACCGTATGCTCCCTCCCAACTACAGCCAAACCGGCAGCAGTTCACACCACCCTCCGGACCCCTTCCCTACTACAGGCGCCGGCCCCATATGTTTTCCCCCTCCAAATTTGAATTCAAGTCCACCATAAAACCTTTTCTAATTTGGTCCCATTAATTTAGGAAATGGTTTAAATTCAAATTCAATTATTTGAATTTCAAATTTTCTCTTAAATGATCCTCCTCCAATATAGGAAACCTTCCCAATTAATTTAAATCTAAAATCAATTTCAGATTTAAATCATCAATCCCCTTAATTGCATGGGTCCACCTCATTAATACCCAAATCCCTTCCCCCCCTCTCTCCTTGGCCGCCCACCTTAACCGCCCCTCCCCCCTTTTAATTAATTAGATCCCCTAAATTAAGGATCTAATTAATTCAATCCCTTCCCCACTTTCCCTCCTAATTCCCACTTGTTTCAAATTCAAAATTCAAATAAATTAATCTCTAATTACTCACTAGATCTGAAATTATTTTCAGATTTAACCCTTTTCCCTTCTTCCCCTTTGCTTGGCCGAACCTACCCGACTCCTTCCCCTCTCACTCTCTATTTTCTCTCTTAGACAATCATGCATGGCCGACCCGGATGTTGATCATGGGTTCGTAGAGGATCCTTTGGGCCTGACAACATTCTCAGATCTCCATTCTTCGATTTCAACTTGGACGTCGACGACTCCGTGGAAAGCTACATTGAACGCATCATCTTCACGTTGGCACCGTCAATTGAGGAACACCTCCCAACCGGACCTTGGGAGATTGTGGGACGTCAACCAATCCATCCGTCGCCGGCTACCTTTTCAACAACGAAGTTCTTGGGCTCCTTATTCCTAGTGGTGATCTCTTCTCTAGTGTGGAGCATTTTCTTCCGCTAACCCCACGAGTGAATGAGTGAGGTGGTCCTCAAGGTGAAACCTCTCATTATTAAATTGTGAATTTTGTTATTGCGCCGATAACTTTACTCTTGTCTTTGGAGTTTGATTGAATTGTTTTGGTTAATCTAAATTGCACTTCTTTGCCTAAGCAAGTTAAAAACTACGCTTTTTTTTTTAAATCCCTTTGTTGTGATTGATAATTTTATAATTGGAAAACTTTAGACAATTGTTCTTCTTAATTTCTCGCTAACTCCTGATTGTATCACATCATCTTGGTATCAGAGCATGGTTGGCATGCATAACATGTGCTAGAAGTCATCTTAGGGGTTTGTCTACCCATGATCTTTATTATTGCATGCATATCATCATTTAAAATATTTTAATTCTCTGTTATGCTTGCTGTCCACGCATTTCTTGTACTCATTTAGTGAACAATAGGTTAGTTTCTTAAATGTTTAAGTGCTGTTCTCAACCTAGCAATCTTCCTAATTCCCTAGATCACTTAAGTCTCTCTTGTAGCTTGCTTTCCAGTAATTTCCTGCATCATTTAGTGACATTTTAGTGAGTCTAACATTGCATCTAAGTGTTGTCCCCTACCTCTTTACATCCCTAAGTGGTTCCTAGTATCTACCAATGGACCTGGATCAAATTTAGACGACTTTAGACCTTATTTTAGGTCAATTAGGTGCAGCTACTCAATAAATTAGAAACACCCAAACTGATTTAGCGGACTTTCGACGCCAAACTGATGAGCGGCTAGATAACATCGAAAGGATAGGAACTCTTATGATGCATACACCTTCTAGATCTGCCTCTCCTTATGTCGAAGAAGCTCGGGCTGACTACGGACCTTCTTGAGACCCTCACCGTCCACATCATAGACCCAACCAGGAACTGTTAGGACATGACCCGACTTGGAGAGATAATGGCGCTCAGTTGCTTAAGAACATTCGAATAGATGCCCTCTCCTATGATGGCACCCTTGACCCTCAAGTCTTTCTGGATTGGCTCAAAGGGATGGATAACTATTTCAAATGGTATAACATTTTGGAAACTAGGAAAGTTAGGTTCTTCGAGATGAAACTTACAAGTAGAGCTAGCCAGTATTGGACAAACCTTGAAAACATGCACGAAGCTCGAGGTGAGTACCCCATCACCGACTGGCGAACCATGAAGCAAGAGCTCAACCGAAAATATCTCCCTCCGTTGTACTACCCTAAGCTCTTAGATAGATGGAATAGGCTAACATAGGGGAGTAGACCTGTGAAAGATTATATCTCCGCTTTTTATGATTACATGATTCATTGCAATGGCGAGGAGACGACTACCCCTGTTCAAATTCTTTCTATGTTTAGAGCTGGCCTTAGGGAAGACCTTCGAAATGAGTTATTCGCTAGAGGAGTTGATACTTTGGAAGCCGCTTGCAGCTTAGTGCTTGACCTTGAAGAGTCTAGGACCCATTCCCATTCTAAACATCTAGACTCCTGCCCACCCATGTTTAGAGCTTCTTACAGTCAACCTCAAGCCTAACCTACTGGCCCTGTGGTTTGTCGACTGACTGCTGGTCAAACCCAACTTTGACATGACTTTAAGGGAAAGACCCCTAAGCGTGACACTCCCAAAACCCCTTATGACACCAAGTGCTATAGGTGCCACGGTTATGGACACATTGCTTCACAGTGTTCTAGTCCATACAAAGTCACCATAATCGAAGAGGTTGTAGAAGAAGAGGAAGAACCTGACACTGATTTGGTTCATCACATTGAAGACGAGGAAGACTTCTTCTACGAAGAAAATTCTGTTGAGCTTCAAGTTGTTAGATGTGCTTTGTCCCAACCAAAACCTAGCGATGACTGGCGTAGGACTTCCATTTTCCACACTTCACCAAAATTGGAGACAAAAACTGTAAGGTCATTATTGACAGTGGAAGTTGTATTAACGCTGTCTCTTCTACAATGATCTCTAAACTGAACTTGAAAACCACACCTTATCCAAATCCTTATAAGGTTGCTTGGATAAACTCGACCGCGATGGAGATTAAGAAAAGAAGCCTCATCCCTATAGAGTTAGTGAGATATCACGAGAAGATATGGTGTGATGTGTTGACTATGGATGTGGGTCAAATTATCCTTGGCCGCCCTTGGTTATTTGACAACGACGTTCATATCTATGGGAGGACGAACACCTACGTGTTTGAGCATAATGGTAAAAAGATCAAACTCCTTCCTTCCCAACCTAAACCTATCAAGGATGAAGTTAAGCCTACCCCTATCAAACCAAATAAGGGTTTAAACCTTTTGATTGCGAAAGAGATCGATGTTGAACTCAGTCATCGATCCCCAATGTACGCACTAGTAGCTCGAGAAGCAAGTACGGAGTCAGAAGACCCCATCCTGAAGGAGGCCCAATCCCTCCTTGAAACCTATGCTGATGTCTTCCATGAGGATCTCCCAAATCAACTCCCCCCTTGAGGGATATCCAACATGCTATAGACTTAGTGCCGGGAGCTTCGTTACCCAACCTTCCTCACTGTCGTATGAACCCAAAAGAGCATGCCAAGTTGAAAGAACAAGTCAACGACTTGCTCCAAAAGGGATTTATCAAAGAGAGCCTAAGTTCTTGCTGTTCCTGCACTTCTAACCCCCAAGAAGGATGAATCTTAGAGGATGTGTTGATAGTCGCGCTATCAATAAAATTACTGTAAAATATCATTTCCCCATTCCCCGATTAGACGACATGTTGGATATGATGATGGGAGCAACCCTTTTCTCAAAAATCGAACTTAAAAGTGGTTATCATCAAATTAGGATCTGCCATTGTGACGAATGGAAGGTAGCTTTTAAAACTAAGGATGGGTTATACGAATGGATGGTTATGCCCTTTGGCCTTAGCAATGCCCCTAGTACGTTCATGAGAGTTATGACCCAAGTCCTTTGCTTGTTCTTAGGAAAATTCGTGATAGTCTATTTTGATAATATCTTGATTTATAGTAGTTCGGTGGACCAACATCTAAATCATCTTAAACAAGTCAGTGAAGTTTTGAGGAAAGAATAATTGTATGTAAATTCTAAGAATTGTATGTTCCTTACTGATAGTGTCACTTTCGTCGGATTTATCATATCGTCACAAGGGATTTCAGCCGACCCTGAGAAAGTGCAAGCGATTAATGAGTGGCCTGAACCAACGAACATCAGAGACGTTTGGAGTTTTCATGTACTGGCCACCTTTTATCGGAGGTTTATTCGGAATTTATATCACTATTGTGGCCCCTATAATTGACTGTCTCAAGAAGGGAGAATTTCAATGGACTATATCTGCTTCCAAAGCTTTTGAAGAAATAAAAAGGAGAATGGTAGAACCACCCGTTATGTGTTTATCGCATTTTTCCAAGTTTTTGAGGTTACATGTGATGCATTTAACATTTGCATTGGCGGACTCCTATCCCAAGAAGGACATCCTGTAGCATATTTCAGTGAAAAGCTAAATGACATTCGACAATAGTATTCTACCTATGACAAGGGATTCTATGCTATCATTTAATATCTTAGATACTGGAGACACTATCTACTTCCCCAGGAATTCGTCATCTTCTCTTATCACGAAGCCCTGCGGTACATAAATTCTCAGAAGAAATTAAATGTTTGGCACGACCGCTCGGTCGAATTCCTACAGGATTACACGTACACCATACGACACAAAGCCGGGTCAGAAAACAAGGTGGCTGATGCCTTGAGTCGTCGAGTGATGGTGACCCAAGAGATGAGAACTGAAGTGATTGGCTTGGAGCGTATCAAAGAAGATTACAAGGACTGCCTTGATTTTCATGAAATCTATGACTTATTGACCATTGGAAGTGACCGTACTACCAATGATTTCCTCGTAGAGGATGGGTATCTATTTAAGGCACAAAAACTCTGTATTTCTCAAACGTCTCTTCGAGAGTGTCTCGTCTGGGAATTGCATGCGGGCGGTTTAGCTGGCCACTTTGTACGATCCAAGACTATTGCCGGGTTAGAAAATTGATTCTATTGGCCCAGCCTAAAGCGTGACGTTAGTAAACTTTTAAGAAGATGTCACATATGTCAGCTTGCCAAACTACGCAAAAAGCATACGGGACTCTATACTCTACTCCCCGTACCTAATTGCCCTTAGCAGGATGTGAGTATGGATTTCATTCCTAGGCTTACCCAAGACTGTGAGAAAGCACGATTCTATTTGTGTGGTTGTTAATCGTTTCTTGAAAATGGCCCATTTCCTCCCGTCTTCCAAAACTTTTGACGCCTCTCGGATCGCTAAGCTCTATTTTGATCGAGGTCATTAGACTTCATGGCCTACCCAAAACCATCGTTTCCGACAGAAATGTTAAGTTTACAAGCTATTTTTGGAAAACCTTGTGGCACAAAATGGGCACAAAACTCTAGTTTTCAACAGCCTTCCACCCTCAAACTGATGGGCAAACTGAGGTTGTTAATAGAAGTTTAGGAAACCTCCTAAGGACTTTGGTAGGTGAACAAATTAGAGAGTGGGACTCTAAGCTTCCTATCACAGAATTTTCCTATAACAACTCTGTCAACATAACAATTGGCTTTAGTCATGTTGAGATTATGTATGGATACCAACCTAGACAATCCATTGATTTAATTCTTATGAGTCCTAGGGGTAGAACATCAGAGTCTGCATATGCATTTGCATCTCATCTTCAGGAGTTAAAAAAAAAAAATCTCATCTTCAGGAGTAACATAAAGAAATTAAAAAGAAAATTGAACAAAGCAAAAGCAATTATAAAATTATTGTTGATCACAAGAAAATATTTAAGGAATTCTAAGTTGGAGACCTTGTGATGGTACGGATCTGCCCGGAGTGTTTTCCTCCTGGTTCCGTAAAGAAATTGCATGCTAGAAGCACTGCACCTTTTAAGATAATTTTCAAGATAAATAGTAATGCTTATATGCTGGACCTTCCCAAAGGTTTAATAGTAATCCTATATTTAATATAGAAGATTTAGTAGCCTTCGAGGGACCTGAGTTTAACCCCAATAATCCACTTCATAATAAACCTTATATGACCCCACCTGGTGAGATCCCTTGCCTACCCCCACTCTCCAATTTGCCTCATTTACCCAATGCGGAGAAGATCGTAGCAATCCTAGATTATGAGATCATTTCTACGAAAGGAGGAGGGTGCGAATATACTTAGTTCACTAGAAAGGAACACTAGAGACAGATGATACATGGGTTGATCGAGAGGAGCTATAGAGTTTAGACTCAGATCTCCTAGTGCTGTACGAGAGCTCCAGAGACACTTACTCGACGGGGTCGAGATTTCTCCCACCTGGGGAGAATGATGAGGACATCGACAGATGTTATCAACGAGTCTATCAGCATAGGAGTCGTAGATCGATGACTACGATTCACAGTCTTTATTTTTGACGCATTTATGTATTGTAGTTTATTGATTTGCTATTTACGATTGTACCCTTTCTTTTGAGTTTGCTTGAGTTGTAGCCCAAGGGGTATTTGAGTCATTGTTATTTTATTTCTCTAGGCCTATATATTGTGGCTTATTGTAAAAGGATGAGGATTTGATGAATGAAATTCTAGCTTGTTTTCTCGTTGATCTCTTTGTGAGTTCATGAGAGTGGTGAGGCCTATGAGTGGCCAACGGAATACCCAACAACCCAACAATGGGTGAGCTCTTAGTCCTTTATTTTATTCTTATTGTCATCCCCACTTCTTCCCTCTCCAAACCCCTGCCCCTCTTCCCCCTTCTCCCAAACCGATATCCCCTCCCTCTCATCACCTTCCCAACTGACGGCCTCCCACATCCTGATCCCCACCATCTGCCCCTCCCAACCACAGCCCAATAGGCTGGTGAACCGCCTGGTTCACCCCACCCGTCGAACCCCTTCCCTTCTACAGCCGCCGGCCCCATACATTTTCCCCCTCCAAATTTGTATTCAAGTCCACCATAAAACCTTTCCTAATTTGATCCCATTAATTTAGGAGTTGGTTTAAATTCAAATTCAATTATTTGAATTTCAAATTTTCTCTTAAATGATCATCCTCCAATATAGGAAACTTTCCCAATTAATTTAAATCTGAAATCAATTTCAAATTTAAATCATCAATCCCCTCAATTGCGTGGGTCCACCTCATTAAACCCAAATCCCTTCCCCCCTCTCTCCTTGGCCGCCCACCTTAATAGCCCCCCTCCCCCCTTTTAGTTAATTAGATCTCCCAAATTAAGGATCTAATTAATTCAATCCCTTCCCCACTTTCCCTCCTAATTCCTACTTGTTTCAAATTCAAATTTCAAAGAAATTAATCTCTAATTATTCACTAGATCTAAAATTATTTTCAGATTTAACCCTTTTCCCTTCTTCCCCTTTGCTTGGCCGAACCTACCCGACCCCTTCCCCTCTCACTCTCTATTTTCTCTCTTAGACAATCATGCATGGCCGACCCGGATGTTGATCATGGGTTCGTAAAGGATCCTCTGGACTGGACTGACATTCTTCGATCTCCATTCTTCAATTTAAACTTGGACGTCGATGACTCCGTGGAAAGCTACATTGAACGCATCATCTTCACGTTGGCACCGTCAATTGAGGAACACATCCCAACTGGATCGTGTGCGATCATGGGACGTCAACTAATCCATCCGTCGCCGGCTACCCTTCCAACAATGAAGTTCTTGAGCTCCTTTTTCCTAGTGGTGATCTCTTCTCTAGTGTGGAGCATCTTCTTCCGCTAAACCCACGAGTGAATGAGTGAGTAGGTCCTCAAGGTAAAACTTCTCATTATTAAATTGTGGATTTTTTTATTGCGCACATAACTTTACTCTTGTCTTTGGAGTTTGATTGAATTGTCTTGGTTAATCTAAATTGCAATTCTTTGCCTAAGCAAGTTAAAAACTACGATTTTTTTAAATGCCTTTGTTGTGAACGATAATTTTATAATTGGAAAATTTTAGACAATTGTTCTTCTTAATTTCTCGTTAACTCTTGGTGGTATCACATCATCCTATTATCACCTTTGATAAGGGTTGAACTCACTCCAACATAGCAATTGTTGAACAATCCCTTGATAAAGATTGGACTTCTCCAACATAGCATTTATTAAGAGTTGAGAATCATAAGCTTTTTTTGAGACTTATCTTGAAAGTACTTTTGCCCCTCTCATCAAATGTCATCATAATCCACCAATCTATCTCGAAAATACCTTTGTCACTCTCATTTATTTTATATAAGAACAAGTTTCTTACTAAAATGAATAAAAGATACCTAGTTACCTCGCACACATGCTTTCCATCATTGGGCTTAAAGAAACTTTGGTCTAGTATGAACTTGCGAACAAGCTTTGCTAAAATTTTGTGAGAAATCAAAGATTTAGACGTAATGCTGCTTTGCGCACTCCACAAAATGCCATTGGACTTATATAAAGAACTTTGAGACCTCCATCCACAAAAAAAACTTAGTAAGAACAATTTCTTTCTAAAATGAATAAAAAAAACCTAGTTACCTCACCCACATGCTTTCCAACATTGGACTTAAAAGCTTTGCTAAAATTTTGCATGAAATCAAAGAATTAGCCATAATGCTTCTTTGTGCGTTCCACAAAAACGCTGTTAGACTTATATAATGTACTTGGAGTCCTCCATCCACAATTAAACTTATTAAGAACAAATTTCTTACAAGAAGGGAATAAAAAAAAAAAACTAGTTACCTTGTCGACATTGTCTCCATCGTTGGACTTGAAACATTGGTCTAGCATGAACTTGCTCCCATCCATTTTCTAAGTTTGCATGAAAAATGAGTTTAGAAGTCCTAAAATAGATCAAATAGACTATTGATCATATATAAAACCCATGATATGATCGCCATTGTTGATGTGATCCTCCAATTCAATCAACAATAAGTGAGCAATGTTGTTTTTGTATCTAGCATCTCCATGTCATATTTAATTGCCAAAAATATACATACTGTGCATTTCTTGGTTTCCTACCTTAATAATATATACTAACCAAGATGATCAGATTTATGATCAGTTCTTTTTTGTCCTACATATGCAGTCTTTATGATCTACAAGACCATAGGTATATTCAGTTGCCTATGTACAATCTTTTTGTACAGGTGATGTGACCCTTCAACAACCTAAAAGTGATATGTGATGGTAAAAAAAAGTAACCCTTTTTCAATTTGGACCCAACTTTTCATAATTGCAACTCTATTCCAGGAAATTGCAAGATGGTCAATAAACTTTTTTGAAACTTCATTTCAACCATTGGAAATTATTAAAATGCCCTTTTATTCAGAGCATTCATAAAATATCCTATTACATAAAAAATTCTCAAACTTGAGGGAGTCTTGTTTTATGATTGGAGTATGAGTGTTGAATCTCTAACTCGGCCCATATACCCTTTATGGGCTATGAATTACCAAAATACCCTAAGAATTTGAAATGTATATAGATTCTTGATAGGTCAAAAAATTATGAAATTGCAAGGAGATGATCTGTTTAACTATCTCAAGGCATTAGGCCATCTATCGGGTTAAATTAAATAATTCTTAAAAAATGATTTAAAGACATTTAACACTTTCAATTATTTTTAGAATACAACAACAACAACAACAACAACATCAAGCCTTTGTCCCACTACGTGGGGTCGGCTACATGAATTCTTTTTTTGCCATTGTGTCATGTTAAAAGTCAAATTCTCATTTAAATCTAATAAAGAAAGTTATTTTCTAATATTTTCTAACTAAGTCTTTTTAGGTTTACCTTTATCTTTTTTAACATAAGTCAAATCTAATACCTCAACTTTCCTAACCGGGTCATCGGAAGGCCTCCGTTTAATGTGACCAAACCATCTAAGGCGACTCTCTAATCTTATCTTCAACTGGAGCTACTCCAGCCTTTTCATGTATATGCTAATTTCGTATCTTATCTCTAAGGGTAAAACCACTCATCCACCTAAGCATTTTTATCTCTGCAACACTTAACTTAGTATTATGCTTCTCTTTTAATGGCCAACATTCCACACCATAAAGCCTTGCAGGACTCACCACCATCTTATAGAATTTTTCCTTAAGTTTGAGGGGGACTTTTCTATCGCACAAAAAGCTCGATGCATTCCTTCACTTCAACCATTAAACTTGAATTCTGCTGATAATATCCCCATCTATTTCACCATCACTCAGAATAATAGATCCAAGATATCTAAAACGTGTACTCTTATTAATGACTTGATCGCCCAAAGTCACAATCCCCTCACTAGGTCTATTGCTACTAAAATTACACTCTATATATTTAGTTTTAGATCTACTCAAGCGAAAACCTTTAACCTCCATAATTCAAGTTTACCTTCAACTCCCTCTCTAGTCTTATCAACAAGAAGAGTATCATCAGCAAAAAACATACCCCAAGGTACATCCTCTTGCAAATGTCTAGTGAGAACATCCATGACTAAAGCAAAAAAGATATGGGCTTAAGGCTGATACTTTATTTAATCCAATCGAAATAGGAAAATACTTGGTCAAACCACCTTGTGTTTGAACACAAGTAATAGCTCTTGCATACATATCTTTAATGATTTGAATGTAAACATTATTAACTCCTTTCTTTTCAAGAAATCTCAATAGCACTTCTCTTGGAACTTTATCATATGCTTTTTCTAATTCAATAAATATCATATGTAGATCCTCTTTATTCTCTCTATATTTCTCCATCAAACGTCTCAATGTATGGCTTCCATAGTAGACCTACCCGGCATGAATCCAAATTGATTTTGAGAAACATTTGTATCACGCCGCAACCTACTTTCCATAACTCGCTCTCATAGTTTAAAGTATGACATGCTACATGAATTTCTTTTTGCCATTGCAACCTGTTAAAAGTCAAATTCTCATTTAAATCTAATAAAGAAAGATCATTTCTGTATTTTCTAACCAAATAATTCTTAAAAAATGATTTAAAGACATTTAAGACTTTCAATTATTTTTTCAATATTCCAAAAAAACCCAAATTCAAGGTGTAAGATTGTTACCTAAATTCCAAGGAAAATGCTCTTGGATAAATTCTTCTAAATTGCTCATTTGCATCCAGAACCTTTTAAAGCATCTTGTAAAATAAACTAGCCAAGTCGATAGAGCAACTGAAGGATAAAGACCTTCAATATCAGAGGACATTTAATTCCAATTCTAGAACATGTTTCCAAGGATCTTGGTGGCTGGATGCAGTGCACTAATTGATATAGTGCATATCGAGTATTATTGGCTTGATGATAGGCTTCATCATGTTATTTGACATTGCATTTGTGCAAGGCCTTTAAACCTGCTAATAATTGAGTGAAATAAATTATTTGGGCCTCCCCTAGGGTACAAGGCCTATCATTTAAATCAACTAGGCATTCTGGAAAGATAAAAGTCCCGTCAACTAAATCAGTTAGGCCTTCTCCAAGGATGCAGGATCCAATACTAGGCTATTCAACTCTGTAAACTAACTTTGACGCTTGAAATAATAATGCTGTGAATCTAACACTTCAAACCAATTAGGCATGCACAAAGCCCAAGTTCGGTAGTTCAAATCAATAGGGCAGGCTTTTATGCCATTAAGCCCATTAATCAAGCTCACGTGCCATCAAGCTACCAAATTAATTGGCTTAGGCTCCCATGCTATATAAGTCCATCAAATCAATTAGGCAGGTTACTCTTGCCATCAAGCCAATCAAATTAATTAGATTGACATCCATTCCATTAAACCCAGGCAAAATTTTCAAATGGAGAAGAGTTGGTAAAAGTTTTAGGAATAGGAGCATTAAAAAAAATTTAAAAAGGAGCATCCAAGTGAACAAAAATCCCATTTTTTAAACAAAATGCAAAGGAGGAGAGCGTTTTGCATTGAAAATGCGATGGGGCTCTGAGTTTTCCATGCAAAACGCAAAGCTGCTTTGCATTTTCTATGAAGATGCGATAGTAGCTTGAGTTTTCTTCATGGCGGACCTCTCCACCCTAGAAAATTTGGCGAAAAGGAAGGAAGAAAGTCACGGGCATGGTTACCCGTGACATGCATGTTCGGCACGTGAAGCACCAAGCCAAAACCGAAATTTTTTTTTTAAATGCATTAGTTTGCCTACAAATACCAGCAAATAAAGAACATAAGGCTTTGCTGTTTAAAGTTGAGGCTACGGTTGAATCAAATAAGGTTAGTATTAATAGAAATTTTTTAGTTGTTTTAATGTTCAAGTAACGATTATTTTTGGAATACAGAAATCCTAGCAATTTGTTTTTATTAGTATTGGTGAAATATTGATGTATTATTATTCCAAAACATATGTGGATATTGTTGAAATATTGTTTCAAATATTGTTTAATTTTTGTTGTTGAGAGCAAATATTGTTGAAATATTAATGTTAAATTTTTTGCCAATATTGTTGAAGGAAATAAATTTGTTAGAATTACAATTTGTTTGTTTAAGATTATTGTGCAGTTATTTCCATATATTTCAAATTTTTGCACTTTTTCCCCCTCATGTATATTTATCAAAATAGTGAAATTAAGTAGCTCATTGGAATAAGAGAAATAAGACTGTATGATCCACGTTTCTTACGCACATCTTTATGCTATATGCTATATTTTTCAGCAAAATTTTTTGTTTTGTTTTGGGAAATACAAAATTTATATGTTAAGTAGAAATAACAGAGTATAGTTTACAATAAAACCATCGTGTTGTTCCATTAGACTTTAAAAATGCCATTGTAACATTCTGCCAACCCTTTAAGACATGTAATTTTTGAAACAAAAATATTCTTTTAGATAGAGAGAGAGGTAGAGAGAGAGTAAGAGAGACACAGAGAGTTAGATAAAATATTCTCCGGGCTTAATACGAAACTATATGTAATTAAGTTAATGAAAATATAGTATTGAAATATAGTAATAAATAAAATAAATATTGGAGAATAGAAAAATTAATTATAAGTAAAAGTTATTAAATAATTAAGTGTATATATATGTATTTATAAGTTAATGAAAATTTATTTAAATAAAATTAATATTAGTAAGTTAATTTATAGAGAAAAATTTGACGTAGAAAAGGAATTATAACTTAATTTATATAGAAAAAATGTTTAGAGATATTTAATAGATGAAAATAGTTAGTGAAATAAATAATTATAGTTGGATAAGATTTAATATTGTTTGAAAATTAAGTAGATAATACAAAATTAAGTAATAATTAAAACCATTTTGATTAATTAGTAATATTTGAAAGCATATTATTTAAATAAGTATAATATATATATATATATATATATATATATATATATATATATATATATATATGTATGTATATGTAGAAGTTCAGCAAATTTACACATTTTAAGTTAAATTTAATTTAAATTAAATTACATAGGATTTAATATTTATATTAATGAGTGAATTAATTTAATATAAGTTATATTTATAGAAAATATAATTATTAGAAGTTAAAAATTCATATATAACTTAAATTTTTTTTTTTTAAATTTGGAGATATTAACTATTTGAGAATTGATTTTGAAATATATTTTATTAAGTTGTGTAAGAATTAATATTAATTTAATAAATTTGGTAAGACTTAAAACCATATGTGTGTGTGTGTGTGTGTGTAAAATATTAGTTTAAATAATTAAAAAAAAACAAATTTGATTTTTTTTAATTTAATATTGAATATAAGTATATTATTAGTGAAATGTTTTTATTTTTTTATTATTTATCTAATTTTACTTTTCTTGTTTATTTTATAAATAAATAATATCGCTATATTTAATAATATGAAATATTAAACTTATATATAATTCAAAATTAATAGATTAATCTTATATAATAGTAAGAATGAAATAGTAACATTTTTTAATATTATTTAAACCTTTATAAATTAATAACTAAATTTTAAATTTGATTTATTTATAAGTTAATAAATATTACATGGTTTAGAAATAAATATAGAGGTGTAGAGGTAGAGAGATGAATAGTTTTTTTCAGCTCTCTACCTCTACTCCTCTATATTTATTTCTAAACCATGTGTAGAGGTAGAGAGGTAGAGAGAGTAAGAGAGGGACAGATAATTAGAGAGAAAATATATATATTTATGTATATATTTATAATTGCATAAGATATATTATTAATTTTAAATTTATTAGATAATAAATAATTAAGTAATAATTAAAACCAATTAGAATAATTAAGTAAATGAAATTTATATAATTAATAAGTTAAATAATTGAAGATATCAGTTGAAAAATATTTTCATAAGTTAATTAAATTAAATTATTAGATAATAACAAATCCCATCAGGTAGGCTCTCATGCTATCAAGCCTATCAAATCAATTGATGAATTTCCATGTCATCAAGATGATCAGGAATTTTATCATGCCATCAAGCCCATTAATTAAATTTAGCATGCTTTTCTACCATCAAGTATACTGGGCAATTTTGTATGCCATCAAGCCTATCAAATCAATCAGGAAGGTTCCCATTCCATCTAGCCAATTGGGTTGGTTCGCTTTTCCACGAAGCCCATCAATTCAATCAATCATACTTATATTCCTTTCCAGCCCATTGGACCAGTTTCCATACCATCAAGCCCACAACTCAATTTATTTGGGTATGTCTTAAGCCTTTTAAATAAATCAAATGCTAGGAGTATTTCTATGAAGTGAATCGTGCTTTAACACGACACTTGAGCCTTACTTAGAGACCCTTTGCAAGACAACCCATGCATAACACACAAAGACTTTTACGATAGGGCTTTATCATATCTTAAAATATGGGATTAGTCCCCAGGATAATTAATTGTGTTAAATGTACAATATTCGTTAAGGCTTCATGACACAAATCTGTCCTGAGCATGAAATTCACCTTGATTTGCTTAGGATGCTTGTAATGAGGCAACCAATGGCTATTAATCAAGCCCAATATTGTCATAACATCAAGCCCTTTGATTTTAGCAAATTAGGATCTTAAAGCAAAATTGTAATGAAGGAACAATGGGACCTTGATTGAATTAACTATCCATCTTCCAATTGATGTTTGTTGACCTCATGCATACGCAATGTCCTTAGTAAAAAGTGTTCTCTACCTACAAGGTCATACCGTAATTAATTTTAGGAGCTTGCATCCAAGAAAACCTTAATTCCTCATATCTAAATAAGCCCTTGCCATTGGTTGGGGGAATGTTTGGGAAAAGAAAGACAATCTATCCCTTGAAGATATGTTTGCCCAAGTTCATTAAAGGAGCAAGGAAGCATTTCAAAGTCCTCATTTCTCTCCATTAGTTTTGACTTTTTTCACAACTCCAGACATTCATAGATATGATTTATATAAATGGCAGTGTCAGTGAATACTTAATTTTTACTATGTTTCTTCCCTATTGATATATTCTTATTGACATTTACAGATCCAGGCCAGAAAAAGATTGTTGCACCAGTTTTCAGATTGGGGAAGATTGACAAACTGTTGTTTCATTCGTTTGCAGTTCTAGTCCCTTTGGAAGAGTTGGAAAGTTTTCTTTTGAGGCATGATTTTTTTTTAAATTCCATGTAGCTATGGCATATAATATGGCATCATAAATGTCATAAATAGCCAATTGTTTTTGATTTCGTATGCTCTTCGCAAGTCTAACTTCATACTAGTTTGTAATGTTATTTAATTTGTTTGCTACATGATTGGTGTATGCGACTTTCTTGAAGGTGCCTTATGATTATGCAGTCTGACCTCTTGGCTTCTAGGTAGACTAGGGAATCTTGAATTTTTTATTTTTAACTTTAAGCATGAGATGTCTTCTCACTATGACAATTGAAGGATATGTAGTTATAGTCATTTTTATTGGGATATGATTTGTAACTCAGTCCATTTTTCTAGTACTAGTGCAGCAGTCTGTGCTCTCATGTGCTTGACATACTTGTGTAATTTTGTCTGCTTATTCTTTACAAGGAATATAGAATTAGTTTTACTTTTGGGTATTTGGTAAGGAGCATGCCAACTGTTGTTAGATAAACTCAGCTTTATGAAACCAAAAAACCTCTTTATTAGAATAATGGTTCAAAACAGCCTGTCTTATTGAAATTTTTTTTCACTTTTTTGGATGAAACTGCTGCCTTCGATTTCCTTTGTAGGACTTGGTTAAAAAATAGATTTTAAATAAGCTAATTGATTAATTAATTAAATATCTTGATTCAGCGGTTTGGGATTAGTTAATAATTTTGCTATTAAATTTAATCGATTAATGATTAATTATATAATTAATTGTTTGTTAGGGATAATATAATAAATTAGTCTAATTAGTAATAGATTGTTTAATTAAAAGATTAGTTAGCGTAAATATTGATTAGTTAGAATTACTGAGTAGATTATGAGGTTTTCTAATTACTTGTGCATTAATTAATTAAATATTAAGTAGTGTTCTAATTTATTATATTTATTACTTTGTTGTAGTGCTATGGAGAGTTCTTGAAAAGAAAGGAGTTAATAATGCTTTTATTCAAATCATTAAAGATATGTATGCAGGAGCTATTACTTGTGTTCAAACACAAGGTGATTTGACTAAGTATTTTCTATTTCGGTTGGATTACATCAAGGATTAGCCTTAAGTCCATATCTTTTTGCTTTAGTCATGAATGTTCTCACTAGAAAGTTGTTAGAGGATGTGCCTTGGTGTATGCTTTTTGCTGATGATATTCTTCTTGTCGATAAGACTAGAGAGGGAGTTGAAGGTAAACTTGAATTATGGAGGTCAACCTTAGAGTCTAAAGGTTTTTGCTTGATTAGATCTAAAACTGAATATATGGAGTGTAATTTTAGTAGCAATAGACCTAGTGAGGGAATTGTGACTTTGGATGATCAAGTCATTAATAAGAGTACACGTTTTAGATATCTTGGATTTATTGTTCAAAGTGATGGTGAAATAGATGGGGATTTTTTCAGTAGAATTCAAGTTGGATGGTTGACGTGGAGGAATGCTTCGGGCTTGTTGTGCGATAGAAAAGTCCCCCTCGAACTTAAGGAAAAATTTTATAAGATGGTGGTGAGACCTGCAATACTTTATGGTGCCGAATGTTGGCCATTAAAAGAGAAGCATAATACTAAGTTAAGTGTTGCAGAGATGAGGATGCTTAGGTGGATGAGTGGCTTTACCCTTAGAGATAGGATACGAAATGAGCATATACGTGAAGAGGTTGGAGTAGCTCCAGTGGAAGATAGGATTAGAGATAGGCCTTAGATGGTTTGGTCACATTAAACAAAGGCCTTCCGATGACCCTGTTAGGAAAGTTGAGGTATTAGATTTTGACTTATGTTAAGAAAGGTAGAGGTAGACCTAAAAAAACTTGGTTAAAAAATATTAGAAATGATCTTTCTTTATTAGATTTAAATGAGAATTTGACTTTTAATAGGACACAATGGCGATAAATGATTCATGTAGCTGACCCCACGTAGTGGGACAAATGCTTGATGTTGTATTATTTTTGTTGTAGTGGTATAATTTCTAGATTCTTAGCTGAAAATAAGAAAGTTCTTGTTATTTTGTATGCTATTAATTTTTCATGGTCTTATGCAGATAAGCTTAATGCCAAAGTTTGTGGTAAATAAATAGGAAATTTCCAGCATAACACTCAAATAAATACGTCTTGATTTTAGCTGGCAATAAGGTTTCATGTGCGTGGTGTTGAACTTACTCCTGTAAGAATTAGCAGCTTAGTGGAAAAGACCAAAGAAATAGTCAAATACGAGGATCACCTATGTAAATATTGATTTCATAAAATTTTCTGATG
This sequence comes from Dendrobium nobile, assembly GCA_022539455.1. Taxonomy (NCBI): domain Eukaryota; kingdom Viridiplantae; phylum Streptophyta; class Magnoliopsida; order Asparagales; family Orchidaceae; genus Dendrobium; species Dendrobium nobile. Next base: position 62,542,546 of record CM039721.1, read on the forward strand.
TCAACATGGTTTAATTATGTACCCTCCAGCGGGATTTGCCATAGACTTACCAACAAGTTTAAGGGAAAATGAAAAGAGAATACCACTGAGAAATGTATAAAAATAAAGAAAATACCTGTAAGGCAAATGTATCAATTTGATAGTGTAGATTGTAGAATATTTTGTTGACCCAGTTATGGCTTGTCTGATGCATCCATTATAGGAATTTGATGCATATGAACACTAATGCAATGTCCTAGGCACCTGCCATGAGCATTAGTCCCTTTTGCATCCATATGCCCATTGGGATAAAAGATGGAAGCATCTCATGTTTCATGTCTACCAATTGTAGTGCCCTTGTTGACAGTGTGTGAAACTTGATCTAATGACAGCTGGAGATGAGTTCGTATAATGTGAATTGCTCTATGCCAATGTTATGGTTTCCTATCTTGTGGACATATTAATGGTGGCATTCAGGAATGAAAGATAAGAAATTACTTGATTCTTTAGCTAAATCTGCTCTCTAATTGTCATTCCTGAGGGTTACAAGTAGTAGCATTGCAGAACTTTCCCCTTTGCACCTTGCATTTCCAATCCTGTTAACTTATGTTTTTGCATTACTCCCATTTGCATATTTTTTCTGCATGAATTCTCTAAATTAAATTTAGTATTGTTTTAGATACATGCTAATTAATTACATTCGAATAATCCTTGACTGTCATGGACATAGTGATGTAGAACGGGTAGGAGGGGTTGGCTTTGCTAGGGAGACGTGGAGACAACAACTTTCTTCAAGTTGTGATGAAGAAACAACCTCAAATTTCCTTCCCAAAATCTGAGAGAAATCTCAGATTTTTTATGTTTAGGAAATAGAGATGGGGGAGGGAGAGCCAACCCAAGGTGAGATCTTGGGGAAGGATCGGTCAACAGCAGATTGCAAATCCCAAGCTTCCTTTCAAAATTCTGGGAAGGATTTCAAAAATTTTTTGAACCAAAATCTGAGAAGAATCTCAGGTTTCTTAGGCTTGGGAGCAAGGGAATTGAAAGGAGTGTTCAAGCTTTCATCCCAACCAGGTAGTGACGTGGGAGAGAGGGAATTTGAGAGGGAGAGGTGGTCGGGTAAGAGAGGATTCTAAGATCTAATTCCAGAAATAAAACAAGCAGAATTTGGAAGGAATTCAAGAGTTTGGGTTGTGGGAGATTTCGGCCAAAGGAAATTAATAAGGCCCATATGCAAACCCAACAGGGAAGAGGGAGGTGGGGAGGCGGGTTCCAGCAGGGAGGATGTAAAGAGGGGAAGCCTTCAAAAGGCGGTGACAGGGAGATGATTTCACGGGATTGAGAGGGTGGCAGGAGGAATTAGGGAGGGATTTGAAAATTCCTTAATTAATTCCTTGGATATGGGAATTAATGGAGGAGTTATGGTAGGGAGAGGGAGCTCGGGTGGGAGGAAAGGAGGGAAGAAAATTGAATTCCAATGTTCAGATTTGAAATCTGAAATAAAATCTAAGAAAAAAAAAAACTGAAATCAAATAATGAGGGGAAAGGTATTTAGGAGGCATTTAAGAGGTGGTGATGTGGCAAATAAATAGAAAACACTAAAGGGAAGGTGGCCGGTCATATGGGGAGAGAGGGGAGAGGAAATTAAGGAGTAATTAATGCTAATTTAAATTCAAATTTTGAATTTGAATTTTCATTAATTGAGAGCATTAAGTGATTAATTGATTTAAATCTGAAATTAAATTTCAAATTTAAATTAATGGTTATTGGCTTAATTGGAGGGACGAATTTAAGGAGTAATTAATGCTAATTCAAATTCAAATTTTGAATTTGAATTGTCATTAATTGTGAGCCTCTCCTAATTAGGAAACTTCAATGGGATGATGAAGGGAGGTGGCCGGCGGGATTGTGAAGAGGTGGCCGGCGGGATTGTGAAGAGGTGGCCGGTGGCTTGGGTGGAGGATGGGGATGTCGACAAGGAGAAAGTGAATAACAAAAAAAAAAAAAAAAAAAAGAATAAAACCACGAACCGGCCGTCTCCAAGGTTGGTGGGTGATACGATTTCCCTCTCCAAGGGATCTCAAATCACGAGCCCGGACCCATCCTGCGGCTGGTGAAGACTTCGATTCCTCTCATAGGAATCTCACTAACGCTCTCTTACAAGAAGAACAAAAGTGTGGAAAACAATTTTTCATATTAATCAACCATCCATTACAATAGCTTAAGGCCCTTATTTATAGGCCATAACATGAGAAAATAGAAAATTACAAAAATGCCCCTTGGGCCACAACACTCAAATAAATTAAACTAGGGGTAAAAAAATAGAAAATAACATAAAATAAAAGCTAAAATGCAGAAAATAATTCATAAATGACAACTTAAATTAGAGCCGTCGATTTACGACGACTCCTGTGATAGATGCGCCAGATCTTCGTGCCGATGTCCGCATCACATAGCATCACGTCTAATCTTAAATTCCCCATCCCACCCCCCCCCCACCCCACCCCCACCCCCACCCGCCTAGGAATAATTAAAAAAAAAAAGAAATACATTACAATGTTTATTGGATATCCACTAGAAATTTATTGGGCTTTTATGTTTTGGAGATCCATGTGGCGCATTTCAGTAAGCTATTAACACTAATTAAGATTTCACCAGATTTCCACTGATTCCTTTGATCAACCCCTTTCTCTCTTTAGCTCTCAGATATTTGCCAAAAGCTCCCTAAACTTCTCTGTCCTCTAAAAAAAGAAACCCAAAATGATGGCCGCCTTGAATGTATCCAGTAACCTTTTTTGACTAAGCGTGCATAGGATTCCATATGAAATATTGATTGCTGAATACTTCACATATTAAGTATGATTGCTTAATGCTTATCATGTTGATCTGCAGGTTTGTAATAAATTAAATTCTTCTAGTGGTTTTGCAAATCATCCCATTGTTTTAACCATATTCTTCCGAACCTGGATCTTCAAATTGGATATCTATGTTAAATTTTCCATAGTTTTTTGCATAAAATATTTAGTACCATTCAATAATAAGCAAATGTGTGCCTGTCAGAGTTTCAAGTAATCCAAAATTTGCACAAAGGATTGCTGGTGTCTTGGTAGAGGCAACTGGGTTCAAAAATAGGTCATTAGGTCAGTTTTGGAATTCCAATTAATAATTTTTGTTTATCTCAATATATGACTTGATTCTTAGCATCGATGTAATGTGTAGGGTTTTCCCCAGATGAAAAGTTCCCACAAGCTGAGTTTGCTCCATATCCGAATGTCAGTTTTCAATGGAACCCTCGTGTAAGTTGTTTAATTAAAAATGTAGATCATTGTGATATATTTTTCCATAGAACGAACCATAATATATTTGGTCGTACAGGGTTCTGGTATAATGTGGAATCACTATGATTTCCAGTATTTTTACTTTCTGCTGAGAGCGCTAAACTGCTGCAAGAGGTAACTGGGTGTTGCTTATGGATCTTTTGTTATATTGGTCTCTTCTTTTTGTGAGGACTTCTTTATTTTCACATAATGGTATGTGCATTTTAAGTTTAATCATGTTTCTGCATCTTTTTATAAAGATATGTCTTAATAATACGCCTTAATTATTGATTTTGTTAATTATGATTAGAAATCTATTAATCAATTGGTATAGCTATTAATATTTAGCTCTTAAGAATATAATTAATTGTTTGAGAACATCAAAATGGTCTTTTGAACTATTTATGGGGAGCTGTTTTATTGCTAGTTTATCTAATATGTTCAATTTAGTTAACTCCATAAATTTGATTCAAAATAGTCTCTTAATTTCTCAAATGTAATCTAAAAATAATCTAACAAATGGACTATTTGATTATATTTGAGTCGCCGGGGGACTAAAATACACCTATACAAATACCAATGACTATTTCAACCTTTTTCTCTTAAAAGTTTCTTATTAGGATAGATCTAATTGATTACACAATCATTGCCTTCTATTATTCTTTTCTAAGTAATGAGTAGAGCCCTTTAGAGAAGGTCAAGCAGTTTATGCAACGAGCTTTTTTGTTAGCAGTGCTCTAAGCCTTCATCTTCACATCCTATCTCGAAGGTCCGGTGAAGAGTCCATGATGATCTCATCTCATCAAGCTTTTTCTTGGTCTTGCTCAATGAACAATGATTCATCTTTATCTCATGTCTCAAAAGAACTTATCAAGATTGTTCGCTCAAGAAAAATAGCTTAAAAGCACGAACCTCACCTTCTAGGCTTAGGATTCCATTTTGCTTAATATAGATTGATTTTTAATTAACCAAAATTTCCCCAATGTTCATATCGAGCTTTGTTTAAGTCTGGGGTCCTTACTTTCATCAATGCTAGCTCTCATAGTTAATTACCCTTTCCATTTCTTATGAGAACACTCTCGATTAAGGATGAGTCATTTTAGCATAGCTTTGGAATTTTGAGTTTAGTTGTCTCGTTTGGATAGAGATAAACCCGATCAACATTCCATGGTTCTGTCATCCGGGAATACCATAGATCTTAGTCTACCAACATTAACGAACTATTGGTTGCACGTCTAGGAAATCTGATTAGCAACCATGGGTTGCCTTCTTTTAGAGATACCGAGTATATTGAGGTGGTTAGATGTTGGCTTAGTTTTGTTGTGTTGTAGTTGTAGTTTGAGATTTTGTATGTTAGAATGTTCGCAAGTTTGTTTAGTTTGTGCTTGTGGCTCCTCTTAAGTTACACAAAATAGAGATATCTTATTATTCTAGACCCCACTGAGTGAAATATTTTATGAAAAAAAAGTAGTTGAAGTCGATATTGAATATAAAAAGTACTTTGATAAAATTCTAATAAAAAATATAGCAATATGCTTTCATCCATACAAATTAGAAAATTTAAATTTATATGCCCCATAATGCCTAAAATTATAGAAATGCATCATCATTTGTTTATGGAGAAATATGTGAAAATTTCCCCCATTTTATAAAATAGTGTTGAACTCTCTTTGAACAATTATATGACATTTCATTCATGGAGTCTTCATCCTTCTTCTTCTCAATCTTTATTCATTTAAGGCAGTTGCAGTGTGTTTCTTCTTCTCATACTTTATTCATATAGGCAATTTGCAGTGTGTGCATACTTAGGCTATGATGAAGTTTCAATTGGACATCTCTTGATCATCTTGATTAGCGATGCATGTGTTTGATTATTTGGGTTAGAATAAGGTGTTTCTCACTCTAAACTAAGTTGTAGAAATTATTAGACATCAAAAATTAATTAAAGATGATTTGATTATGGTTTATATCTGGTTTAATATTTGTTGAATTATGATCGAAGATAGTTATACCCTAATGTCATGATTCCATTGATTCCATCATGATATAAAACTAGTGCAATGATGCAATCATGATTTTAAATTATTATTTGATCATGATCTAATCATTATTCAAAGATTTTTGAATCATGATCGAGAATGATCCAATTACGAGATCTTTTATTTTTACCTACATTACTCTTCTGAAAGTTAATTTATTTAAGTTATTTTTCTATGATGTAGATGTCAAAAATTATGTCCATATAATAGATGTCACACAATTATGTCCATATAGAGGCATTATGTACTCTTTCAGATATAAAATTGGAGATGTAGTGAAAAAATGGTTAGCCAAGCCAATTTAAGACAAATTACCTTCACTCAAGGTCGAGAGATCCCCCTTCGATTAGTTTTTTCTGAACTATTGATTGTAGTTTTCTAGTGCCCTTGTTCATCATATGTTATTGAGGACGGTTAATGATAATGTGATAAGAGATACACCTTAAATGCCCATTCTCACTGACATCTTGTTGATGCTACGCCACCACATATTATTACTTTCCCACTTCTTTATCGTGGAATGTTCTTCCATTCCACTAAATCCATCGATGTATTTTTCAAAACAAGTACTATTGGGACTTCATCTTAAATACTGTCATAACTGATCATATAGGAGAAATTAAAGAATGATTGTTTAGTAAGTAAAAAAATTTAGATATAAATATATCAATATGATAATTTTAATTATGTATGTGTAATCCCAATTTTATATTTTTCTTATTGTAGAAAGGAAATTTTGTCAAACCACATGAAAAGTTAAGACTATAAATAAAATGATTAAGTTTAATTAAACACATTTAACCAATGTTTTAAAAATCGGACCGGTACCGACCAGTTCAACCTGAACGGTCTGATTCATGCTAAGAATCGCTTTCTGCATCAACCGACCAAAACTGCGTTCAACAGGCAAATCGTTGAACCGGTCACGGGTTCACTTGGACGCGTTGGTTTCAACTTTTGCATTTTTTTAATATTTAAATAACTTTTTTATAATTTAAAAAAATATTTGTACGTGATTTAATTTCAATTTGAAATGCTTATTTTAAATTTAAAAATTTTCAACCAAGCATTTCATAATGTTTGATCTCTTTACATGATGTACTACTTTTTCAAGTTCAAAAGTCAATACAAAGTAAGAGTTTTTACCAAGAGAAGTCTCCAATGTGATTGGACTAAAAAAACTAAAGCTCCTATGTCTTTCTTCCTACTTTTAAGTTTACAACATATTACTATTCATTTTAAAATAGGTTTTTAAATAATCTTTTTATGATGTAAAATAATATTTATTTTTATTAATAATATTAAATAAATTTATATTCTTCATTTATTTTTTTTAAGAGTATAAATTTAATTAATTAATTATTTATTTTAATAACTGATTTACTTTAACCTCAATAATTTATAAATTGTAAAATAATAATAATGTTTAAATTATATATTAAATATTAAACTTATTCATTTATATTAAACTTATTAATTCTTTTGTAAGTTATTTTTTTTGTTAAATTTAATTAAATTTAAAGTTTTGATTGTTAATTAAAATTATATAATATATTGTCATGTGTGAATTCATATATCTTATAAAAAAAATTTATTATTATATTTTTTTATGTCTCTAAATTTTATTTATTACATCATCCATTTCGACCCCGGTTCAAACTGGCCTGGTTCAAACCGATTGAACCGTGAACCGCTCCTACCGATTTATATCCGGTCCGATTTTCACAACCTTGCATTTCAATACATAATTGCATTTAACATAATATAAAAAAAAAAAAGAAAAAGAAAAAGCGAAGGCGCGGCCATCGTAGAAGTGAGCTGAAAGGGAACTTCTCAACGGCTGCGATGGCTTCTAAGGTTTCATGTGGTTGTGTCGCCTCGCTCGAAAACATTCACCGTGGAAGGAGGGAAGAGTCCCCACCGACTGCAGTCACAAACCCAGCACGACACTGCTGCGATCACCTAGGGTTTTACCCCATGTTTGCCCCAATTGGATCGAGCGCTCATCCTCTTCATCATTTCCGTCTTACTCGTCGTTGGTTCCTTCTGCCTTGTAGCCGGTGTGTCTCTCATCTTTCTCCTCTCTCTTGACCTCTTGCTTCTCTTCTGTCCAACGTTTTGGCTGATTCTCGTATATTTTTGACCAAACGAAGAGAAGAAAAGTAAGTCCAACATGATTGAAGGTTTTTTTTTCGTGTGATTACTCATTTTTCGTTTCCTCATGGGCCTCTATTAATCTTTATGCTTTTCTATTGTTTGCTACAAATGGGCTCATGATTCTGAAAAAAAAAGTTTTTGCAGCAAAAAGTTACTATTATATCTTAGATTGCGATGATAGTCTATCGTGAGGAACTAATTGGAAAAGAGATGCTTTAAAAACAGGAAGACAAAGGTTTTAGAGAATTATTTGAGAAGAGGAAATATGGAACGACATTCTTGGATAAAACTTCTTGTATGATTGCTGTTATCCAGTGATTCTAGGGAAGGTAAAGTTATGCTGGGCATTGATTGAGGTAATCCCAGGCTCAGTAGATATGAACAGATGATGGTGAAATACTCAAATCGAACAGAAGTTTTATGACTCCTATGCATGAATAAGGATATTGCATACAAATGTGCACACAAATTTAGCAAGAACTCATACAAAAATAAATATATGAAAATATATACAAATAAACTATTATTTATTGTTCTCAACATTTAAAATATAGTTCTACCAATTAAAACTTTTGACTAGGTTCGTGCATCCAATATGTGTGCCCATTTGCTTCATTTTGAAAGTGGTGAAAATTGATGCTTGGTATTGGCTTCTGTAGAAGTATATTAGTTAGTGAAAATCATCTAGGAAGATAACATGGTTGCTATCACCAATATTGCATGGTTTTGACCTGAGTGGATTTTGATTTTTTCTCTAAATTTAAGGTATGCAGACTTGGTGCAATGAACTTGAGTTTGCGAGTAAGATTTATTCTCTAAAAGAATTGATTTTTGTTCCCTTATTTTTATTTTATTTTTTGGAATGTTCCTCAGGGATTGTGTTGGGGATGATACAGTAGTTACAGTTTCTTTGCCACTGAATATGATCTCCTTCCTCATTAGTTCTCCTCTTGTTTCCATTACCTTATTTTGTTGCTCAAAACTAGCATCGGACTCTTGCCACTGTTAGCAGCTAGAAAGACATATTGGTTATTTGGTGATTTGTGTGGGAAAATACTATAGATCTGAGGGGATGGTCTTTAATTGTTCAGTCTAAATCTCATGCTTCCTTCGTCATTGCCTTCTTGCTTTTTCTTTAACTTGATTCTGTATTTCCTGTATTTTTGTTCTCAGTGATGCTGTCAACTTGTTCTCGTTTGTTCTTATCTGCACATTATGAACCATTGCTTTATCTAGGAAGCAGCTCATATACAGTCCCATACTAGAAGGAGGAATTTGAATTGGAATACTTGAATGATAAAGGGAACCATTTATCTCACAAACTTTAGCAATTGCTTAAATGCAACTTTACTCGTGCTTACAAACAACTTGCATGGTTGCTTCTCCAAGGAAAGTATGTTTCTCTATTTTTCTTAATAATATATAAGTTAGTAGTTATAATTGTGGTGCGTGCTTGAAGTGATCTCTTTTCCTAAATCTATTTGATGTATATATGGGTATAACTTGCATGACTGTTTTGACTTTCTTAGTCATTTCTGCCTTTTTAAAATTATATTTAACATTAATTCTTAGGCTTATTAGAGTTAATCTCAAAGGCAGCTTACCCTATGTACATTTCTGCTTCTAGATTCAGTTGATACTTTAGAGCTAAGAAGAAGAAATATCGGCTATTTTCTTACTTAAAACTTGGCGATAAAACTTAGTTTTCAGTTGTTCTCTTGAATTCAATAAGATCTATGTTTGTGGTCATTACTTGGTTAGGAACATAGGATTTTACACCCTTGAGTGGTTTTACTGAAATTATGGCAAGCTATTGAAAATGGATATTGTTGATTAGATGGTTTTGTTCGTGCTCAAACTTTGATTTATTATTTTTGATGTAAGAACTTCTTTAATACTGGGATTTTAAATTATTTTGAACATTCTTTCTGGTGTATTATCCTTATAAGATAGGATTGACCGTTTTGTGGTTGTAAGAATCCATCTTTTTGTGCTTTTTTTCCTGTTGAGTGACGAGTGTGTTGGACTGAAAGAACCATGCTACATTCTAGGTGTGACTGTGGCTTACCAAGGACTTTAATTTTATGAAATACAATATCTTCATTCCCAGATGTTGCCCATATGGTTATTAATGCTGTGGCTATTGAATGCAATGGGTTTAGATGAATTTACAATAATGAAGTTTTATATCTTTTAATTTTCCTCTTTATGATGCCCTGAAAACTAATATTAAGGCCAGTGGACTAAAGTTTGTTATGCTGGAAATTTCCAGGAGAAACTAACACATTGGAGTCAGTACCTGACCTCGAAGAGGCAATGTACATTAATGTCGAAGGATATCCTTGCGTTCGACTTTTGAATCTTTCTGGCGAAATTGGTTGTTCAAGTATGCAAACATAGTTTTCTCTACTTACAATTATAATTAAGTTGATTTGTTTTTGAGATTCTGATATATTAGGGAAAATTATTATAGCTACTTAAAATTGGGTTCACATTTATAATTAGATTCACTTTTAGTAGTAATTTGAGGCTCGTCAAGTTTTCAGCATGTAGAAGGCCAACCTTAAATCCATCTTTGTTTGATTTAAGGTATCAGCACAATAAACGTTTTTAGTGCAAAAATTTATGTTAGAAGCATAATTTTAATGGCAAGAACCTCATTGCCTTGTTTTTTCCAGCTAAGATACCAAGTTTAGTTCAATAAAGTTTTGGGGCCTATAAGGTATTAAAAATTGGAAGTTAGCTAATCAATAATGAACATATATTTACTTACTCTAATTAATGTGCTCTTAGCTTGATGGCATGTTTTCTTGTTGACAGAAAAAATTTGAAGGGAGTGATTGTGATAAAATAACATCTAGGAGAGGGCTTCACTCCGACACCTCAAAGTGGCAATAGTCAGAGAAGGCCTAAAATGCATCACGAGTCATTTTCTACTAAAAGGTCGAAAATTTCCAACAAAACTTATTAACCCCCAACCAACTTGGTCAAAATAGTCAAGGATCCGAGACATTAAGAGCTAGATCAAGGAAACTTAATCAAAACTAGAATGATTTAGTTGGGTCTCAAATCAACCCTAACTGTCCTATATCCTCTATATGATCAATTGTGTCATGCCACATTTTGACCCCTCTCGGGCAGTACATGATGTGGTAGACATGTACAATGCATTAGACAAATTTTCCTCCAACGCACATCCGGACTCCACCAAGCATGATTGAGTGGACAGAAAAAACAGTTTGCCGAAGCAGCCTAAAAATCTTTTCAGAATCGCCCATATATCTATGTTAGCCGTTCATATAGAAATGTTTATAATTTAAATCTTCAAAAGAAGTAGATTTCCTAGATAATTGATGATGCTCAGGTGTCTTTTATTTATATCATACACATTATTGTTCGATGATGCACCGAAAACTTACATCAAAACACTAAGATGAAGGACAAAACTCGATTCCCCTTTACTATTGCCATCCAGCTCTTTCCCATTATCTGAAATAAAAATCTAAATAATATTTGGTGATATTTTAAGACATATGGGATACAACTTTAATACAGCGTTTAAATACATGAAAAAGAGAATAACTATGCATTTGATCTTTTAAATTGATATGCGTATGAATAAACTATAGATATAAGCTAGCTCATTGCAAGAGGAACATCGAATTAAACATAATTAATAATGAACATGTAAAGGAACCAATGATGAGGCAATAAGCATGAATGTTTACAATGCATTATATATAATTTTCTATTGTCCAATGATTCAATGCACTAGTCTAATCAGATGCTATATTAAAATACTTGTTTACTTTTATTTCTATTCTCATTCTTACTTGTCATAGTCTTAATAATGTCATAAAAGTCTGTGTAGAGGTTTGACTATTTAATCATATGGTCATCACCTTACCTATGTCTTATGATGAGGACATTGCAGACTTTATCGACGAATCTATCAGTGTAGGAGTCATAGATTGATGGCTACGATTCACAATCTTTATTTTTGACGCATTTATTTGTATGTGTTATTTATTTGCTATTTACGATTGTACCCATTTCTTTGAGTTTGCTTCGTGTGGCCCAGGAGCCTTTGAGTCATTGTTATTTATTTCTCTAGGCCTATATATTGTGCCTCTGTTATTGTATAAACGGATGAGTTTTGATGAATGAATTCTAGGCTGTTTTTTGTTGGTCTCTTTATGAGTTCATGAGAGTAGTGAGACCTAGGAGAGGCAACGAAATACCCATTAGCCACCAACGGATGAGCTCTGGTCCTTTATTTTATTCTTAATCGTCATCCCCCCCTTCTTCCCTCTCCAAACCCCCACCCCTCTTCACCCTTCTCCCAAACCGATAGCCCCCTCCTCTCTTCACACTTCCCAACCGATCGGCTCCTCCCACATCCTGATCCCACACGTATGCCCTCCCTCCAACTACAGCAAACCGCAGCTTCACCCACCCCGGACCCCTTCCTCTACTACAGGCGCCGGCCCCATATGTTTCCCCCTCCAAAAGTTGAATTCAAAGTCCACCATAAAACCTTTTCTAATTTGGTCCATTAAATTTAGGAAATGGTTTAAATTCAAATTCACTTATTTGAATTTACAATTTTCTCTTAAATGGATCCCCTCCAATATAGGAAACCTTCCCAATTAATTTAAATCTAAATCAATTCAGATTTTAAATCATCCATTCCCTTAATTGCATGGGTCCACTCATATAATACCAAATCCTCCCCCCCTCTCTCCTTGGCCGCCCCACCTTACCGCCCCTCCCCCCTTTTAATTTAATTAGGTCCCTAAATTAAAGTCTATTATTCAAATCCTCCTTCCCATTTCCCTCCTAATTCCACATGTTTCAAATTCAAAATTCCAATAAATTAATCTCTAATTACTCACGAGATCTGAAATTATTTTCAGATTAACCTTTTCCCTTTTCCCCTTGCTTTGGCTCGAACCTACCCGACCACTCCTCCCCTCTCACTCTCTATTTTCTCTCTTAGGCACTCATGCTGGCCGACCCGGATGTTGCTATGGGTTCGATAGAGGATCCTTTGGGCCTGACAACATTTCTCAGATCTCCATTCTTCGATTTCAACTTGGACGTGACGACTCCGTGGAAAGCTACATTTAACGATCATCTTCACGTTGGCACCGTCAATGAGGAACACCTCCCAAACCGGACCTGGGAGTATTGTGGGCGTCAACCAATCCATCCGTCGCCGGCTACCTTTTCAACACGAAGTTCGGCTCGCTTATTCCTAGTGGTGATCTCTTCTCTAGTGTGGAGCATTTTCTTCCGCTAACCCCACGACCGCGTGAATGAGTGAGGTGTGTCCTCAAGGTGTGAACTCTCATTATTAAATTGTGAATTTTGTATTGCCGATAACTTTACTCTGTTTTGGAGTTTGTTGAAGTTTTGGTTAATCTAATTGCACTTCGTTGCCTAAGCAAGTTAAAAACTACGTTTTTTTTTTAAATCCCTGTTGTGATTGAAATTTTCTAATTTGAAACTTAGCAATTGTTCTTCTTAATTTCTCCTAACTCTGATTGTATCACATCATTTGTATCAACCTGGTTGGCTGCATAACATGTGCTAGAAGTCTCTTAGGGGTTTGTCTACCATGATCTTTATTAATTGCATGCATATCATCATTTAAAATATTTTAATTCTCTTGTTATTGCTTGCTGTCCAACGCATTTCTTGTACTCATATAGAGAACAATGGTTTTGTTTCTTAATGTTTAAGTGCTGTTCTCAACCTAGAGCATCTTCCTAATTCCCTAGATCACTATAAGTCTCTCTGAGCTTGCTTTCAGTATTTCCTGCATCATTAGTGACATTTTAGTGGTCTAACATTGCATCTAAGTGCTGTCCCCTACTTCATACTCCTAAGTGGTTCCTAGTATCTACCATGGACTGGATCAAATTTGAGGACTTTTAGACCTTATTTTAGGTCCATTAGTGCAGCTACTCAAATAAATTAGAAACACCCAAACTGATTTAGCGGACTTTCGACGCCAAACTGATGAGCGGCTAGATAACATCGAAAGGATAGGAACTCTTATGATGCATACACCTTCTAGATCTGCCTCTCCTTATGTCGAGAAGCTCGGGCTGACTACGGACTTCTGAGACCCTCATCCGTCCACATCATAGACCCAACCAGGAACTGTTAGACCTGACCCGACTGGAGAGATAATGGCGCTCGTTGCTAAGAACATTCGAATAGAGCCTCTCCCTCTATGGCACCCTTGACCCTCAAGTCTTTCTGGATTGGCTCAAGGGATGATAATTATTTCAAATGTATAACATTTTGGAAACTAGGGAAGTTAGGTTCTTCGAGATGAAACTTACAAGTAGAGCTAGCCAGTATTGGACAAACCTTGAAAACTGCACGACAGCTCGAGGTGAGTACCCCATCCCCGCTGGCGACATGAAGCAAGAGCTCAACCGAAAAATATCTCCCTCCGTTGTACTACCCAAGCTCTTAGATAGATGGAATAGGCTAACATAGGGTAGAACGACCTGTGAAAGATTATATCTCGCTGTTATGATTACATGATTCATTGCAATGGCCGGAGACGATTACCCTGTTCAATTCTTTCTATGTTTAGAGCTGGCCTTAGGGGAGCCTTCGTAAGGTTATTCGCTAGAGGAGTTGATACTTTGGAAGCCGCTTGCAGCTTAGTGCTTGACCTTGAAGAGTCTAGGACCATTCCCATTCTAAACATCTAGACCTCCTGCCACCACACCATAGTTTAGAGCTTCCTTACAGTCAACCTCAAGCCTAACCTACTGGCCCTGTGGTTTGAGTCGACTGACTGCTGGTCAAACCCAACTTTGACATGACTTAAGGAAAAGACCCCTAAGCGTGACACTCCCAAAAAAACCCCTTATGCACCAAGTGCTATAGGTGCCACCGGTTATGGACCACTTGCTTCACAGTGTTCTAGTCCATACAAAGTCACCATAATCGAAGAGGTTGTTGAAAAGGAAGAACCTGACAAGATTTGGTTCATCATCATTGAAGACGGGAAGACTAAGACTTCTATTCCGAATAATTTGTTGGCTTCAAGTTGTTAGATGTGCTTTGTCCCAACCAAAACCTAGCGATGACTGGCGTATGAGGCTTCCATTTTCCACACTTCACCCAAATTGGAGAGACAAAAACAGTAAGGTCCATTATTGACATGGAAGGTGTATTAACGCTGTCTCTTCTACAATGACTCTAAACTGAACTTGAAAACCACACCTTATCCAAATCCTTATAAGGTTTGCTTGGATAACTCGACCGCGCGATGGAGATTAGGAAAGAGCCTCATCCCTATAGAGTTAGTGAGATATCACGAGAAGATATGGTGTGATGTGTTGACTATGGATGTGGGTCAAATTATCCTTGGCCGACCTTGGTTATTTGACAACGTGCGTTCATATCTATGGGAGGCGAACAACCCTACTGTTTGAGCATAATGGTCTAAAAAAGATCAAACTCCTTCCTTCCCAACCTAAACCTATCAAGATGAAGTTAGCCTACCCCTATCAAAACCAAATAAGGGTTTAAACCTTTTGATGCGAAGAGATCGATGTTGACACAGTCATCGATCCCCAAATGTACGCATAGTAGCGAGAAGCAAGTACGAGTCAGAAGACCCCGATCCTGAAGGAGGCCCAATCCCTCCTTGAAACCTTATGCTGATGTCTTCCATGAGGGATCTCCCAAATCAACCCCCCTTGGGGATATCCAACATGCTATAGACTTAGTGCCGGGAGCATTCGTTACCACCTTCCTCACTGTCGTATGAACCACAAGAGCGATGCCAAGTTTGAAGAACAAGTCAACGACTTGCTCCAAAAGGGATTTATAAAAGAGACTAAGTTCTTGCGTTTCCTGCACTTCTAACCCCCAAGAAGGATGAATCTTGAGGATGTGTGTGATAGTCGCGCTAGTCAACTAAAATTATGTAAAATATCATTTTCCCCATCCCCGATTAGACGGACATGTTGGATATGATGATGGGGAGCAACCCTTTTCTCAAAAATCGACTTAAAAGTGGTTATCATCAAATTAGGATCTGCCCTTGTGACGAATGGAAGTAGCTTTTAAAACTAAGGATGGGTTTATACGAATGGATGGTATTATGCCCTTTGGCCCTTAGCAATGCCCCTAGTACGTTCAATGAGAGTTAGACCCAAGTCCTTTGCTTGTTCTTAGAAATTCGTGATAGTCTATTTTGATAATATCTTGATTTATTATAGTTAGTATCGGTGGACCAACATCTAAATCATTCTTAACAAGTCAGTGAGTTTTGAGGGAAAGAATAATTGTATGTAAATTCTAGAATTGTATGTTCCTTACTGATTAGTGTCACTTTCGTCGGATTTATCATATCGTCACAAGGGATTTCAGCCGACCTCGGAAGTGCAAGCGATAATGAGTGGCGCCTGAACCAACGAACATCAGAGACGTTTGGCGTTTTCCTGTACTGGCCACCTTTTATCGGTAGGATTTTTCGGATTTATATCACTATTGTGGCCCCTTAAATTGACTGTCTCAGAAAGGGAGATTTCAATGGACTTATCTGCTTCCAAAGCTTTTGAAGAAATAAAAAGAGGATGTAGTAGAACCACCCGTTTGTGTTTTCCATTTTTCCAAGTTTTTGAGGTTACTGTGATTGCATTTAACCTTTGCATTGGCGGAATCTTATCCCAGAAGGACATCCTGTAGCATATTTCAGTTGAAAAAAGCTAAATGACATTCACAATATATTCTAACCTATGACAGGGATTCTATGCTATCATTTAAATATCTTCAGATACTGGAGACACTATCTACTTCCCCAGGAAATTCGTCATCTTCTCTTATCCGAAGCCCTGCGGTACATAATTCTCAGAAGAAATAAATGTTTGGCACGACGCTCGGCGAATTCCTACAGGATTACACGTACACCCTACGACACAAAGCCGGGTCAGAAAACAAGGGGCTGATGCCTTGAGTCGTCGAGTGATGGTGACCCAAGAGATGAGAACTGAAGTGATTGGCTTGGAGCGTATCAAAGAAGATTACAAGGAGTCTTGATTTTCATGAATCTATGACTTATTGACCATTGGAAGTGACCGTCTACCAATGATTTCCTCGTAGAGGATGGGTATCTATTTAAGGCACAAAAACTCTGATCTGTTCATTTCTCAAACGTCTCTTCGAGAGTGTCTCGTCTGGGAATTGCATGCGGGGGTTTAGCTGCATACTTGTGACGATCCAAGACTATTGCGGGGTATAGAAAAATGTTCTATTGGCCCAGCCTTAAAGCGTGACGTTGTAAACTTTTAAGAAGATGTCATCAATTGTCAGCTTGCCAAACTACGCAAAAAGCATACGGGACTCTATACTCTACTCCCCGTACCTAATTGCCCTTAGCAGGAGTGAGTAAGGATTTCAGTCCAGGGCTTACCCAGACTGTGAGAAAGAAAGCACGTTTATTGTGTTGGTTGTTAATCGTTTCTTTGAAAATGGCCCATTTCCTACCCGTCTTCCAAACTTTTGACGCCTCTCGGATCGCTAAGCTCTATTTTGATCGAGGTCATTAGACTTCCTGGCTACCCAAAAACCTATGTTTCGACAGAAAGTTAGTTTACAAGCTTTTTTGGAAAACCTGTGTCACAAAATGGGCACAAAACTCTAGTTTTCAACAGCCTCCACCCTCAAAACTGATGGGCAAACTGAGGTTGTTAATAGAAGTTTAGGAAACCTCCTAAGGACTTTGGTAGGTGAACATTGAGGTGGGACTCTAAGCTTCCTATCACAGAAATTTTCCTATAAAAACTTGTCAACATTAACAATTGGCTTTAGTCATGTTGAGATATGTATGGATACCACCTAGACAATCCCTTGATTTAATTTCTGAGTCCTAGGGGTTGAAACATCAGAGTCTGCATATGCATTTGCATCTCATCTTCAGGAGTTAAAAAAAAAATCTCATCTTCAGGAGTAACATAAAGATTAAAAGAAAATTGAACAAAGCAAAAAGCAATTATAAAAATTATTGTTGATCACAGAGAATATTTAAGGAATTCTAAGTTGGAGACCTTGTGATGGTACGGATCTGCCCGGAGTGTTTTCCCTGGTTCCGTAAAGAAATTGCATGCTAGAAGCACTGCACCTTTTTAAGATAATTTTCAAGATAAAATAGTAATGCTTATGTGCTGGACCTTCCACAGGTTTAATAGGAATCTATATTTAAATGAAGATTTAGTAGCCTTCGAGGGACCTAGGTTTAACCCCAATAATCCACTTCATAATAAACCTTATATGACCCACCTGGTGAGATCCCTTGCCTACCCCCCACTCTCAATATTGCCTCATTTACCCAATGCGGAAGAAGATCGTACAATCCTAGATTATGAGTCCTTTCTACGAAAGGAGGAGGGTGGAATATACTTGTTCACTAGAAAGGAACCTAGAGACAGATGACTACATGGGTTGATCGAGAGGGCTTATAGAGTTTAGACTCAGTCTCCTAGTGCAGTACGGAGCTCCAGGACACTTACTCGACTGGGTCGAGATTTTCTCCACCTGGGGGAGATGGTGAGGACATCGACAGATGTTATCAACGAGTCTATCAGATAGGAGTCGTAGATCGATGACTACGATTCACAGTCTTTATTTTGACGCATTTATGTATTGTAAGTTTATTGATTTGCTATTTCCGATTGTACCCTTTCTTTTGGTTTGCTGTGAGTTGTCGCACCCAAGGGGTATTTGAGTCATTGTTATTTGTATTTCTCTGGCCTATATATTGTGGCTATTGTAAATAAGGTTGAGGATTTGTGATGAATGAAATTCTAGCTTGTTTTCCGTTGATCTCTTTGTGGTTCATGAGAGTGGGGAGGCCTCTGAGGTGGCCACGAAATACCAACAACCCAACAATGGGTTGAGCTCTTCGTCCTTTACTTTTATTCTTATTGTCATCCTCCCCACTTCTTCCCTCTCCAAACCCCCCTGCTCTCTTCCCTCTCGCCCTTCTCCACCTATAACCCCGATATCCCTCCCTCTCATCACCTCCCAACTGACGGTCTCCCACATCTGATCCCCACCATCTGCCCCCTCCCAACCCACAGCCAAAGGCTGGTTGAACCGCCTGGTTTCACCCCACCCGTCGAACCCCTTCCCTTCTACAGTCGCCGGCCCCATACATATTTTCCCCTCCTCCAAATTTGTATCAAGTCCACCAATAAAACCTTTTCCAATTTGATCCCATTAATTTAGGAGTTGGTTTAAATTCAAATTCAATTATTTGAATTTCAAATTTTCTCTTTAAATGATCATCCTCCAATAAGGAACTTTCACCATTAATATAAATCTGAAATCAATTCAAATTTAAATCATCAATCCCCTCAATTGGCGTGGTCCCCTCATTAACCCAAAAACTCCTTCCTCCACTCTCTCGTGGCCGCCCACCTTAATAGCCCCCGCCTCCCCCTTTTAGTTAATTAGATCTCCCGAATTAAGGATCTAATTAATTCAATTCCCTTTCCCCACTTTCCCTCCTAATTCCTACTGTGTTTCAAATTCAAAATATTCAAAGAATTAATACTCTAATTATTCACTAGATCTAAAATTATTTTCAGATTTAAACCCTTTTCCCTTCTTCCCCTTTGCTTGGCCGAACCTACCCGAACCCCTTCCCCTCGCACTCTCTATTTTCTCTCTTAGACAATCATGCATTGGCCGACCCGGCTTGTTGATCCTGGGTTCGTTAAAGGATCCTCTGGACTGGACTGACATTCTGCGATCTCCATTCTTCAATTTAAACTTGGCGTCCGATGACTCCGTGGAAGCTACATTTGAACGCATCATCTTTCAGTGTCACCGACACTGAGGAACACATCCCAACGGATCGGTGCGATCATGGGACGGTCAACTAATCCACCGTCGCCGGCTACCCTTCCAACAATGAAGTTCTTGAGCTCCTTTACCTAGTGGTGACCATCTTCTCTTTGCTTCGTGGTAGCATCTCTCTTCCGCTAAACCCACGAAGTGAATGGTGAGTAGGTCCTCAAGGATAAAACTTCTCATTAATTTGTGGATTTTTTTTTATTGCGCACATAACCTTTACTCTTGTCTTTGGCGTTTGAGATGAATTGTCTTGGTTAATCTAAATTGCAATCTTTGCCTAACAAGTTTAAAACTACGATTTTTTAAACTAATGCTTTGTTGTGAACGATAATTTTATAATTGGAAAATTTTAGACATTGTTCTTCTTAAGTTTCTCGTTTAAACTCTTGGTTGGTATCACATCATCCTTTTATCACCTTTGATAAGGGTTTGAAGCTCACTCCAACATGGCAATTGTTAAACAATCCCTTGATAAAGATTGGACTTCTCCAACATAGCATTTTATAAGAGTTGAGATCATAAGCTTTTTTGAGACTTATCTTGAAAAGTACTTTTGCCCTCTCAACAAATGTCATCAGTAATCACCAATCTATCTCGAAAAACCTTTGTCACTCTCATTTATTTTATATAAAGGACAAGTTTCTTACTAAAAATGAATAAAAGATACCTGTACCTCGCACACAAGCTTTCCATCATTGGGCTTAAAGAAGAAACTTTGGTCTAGTATGAAAACTTGGCGAAACATGCTGTTGCTAAAATTTTGTGAGAATCAAAGATTTAGACGTAATGCTGCTTTGGCTGCACGTCCACAAGAATGCCATTGGACTTATATAAAGAACTTTGAGACTCCATCCAAAAAAAAACTTAGTAAGACAATTGTTCTTCTCTAAAATGAATAAAAAAAACTAGTTACCTCACCCACATTGCTTTCCAAACATTGGACTTAGAGAAAGCTTTGCTAAAATTTGTGCATGAAATCAAAAGATTAGCCATTAAGCTTCTTTGTGCGTCCACCAAAACGTTGTTAGACTTATATAGTACTTGACTGGCCTCCATTCACAATTAAACTTATTAAGCACAAATTTGCTTTACAAGAAGGGTAATATAAAAAAAAAACTAGTACCTTGTCGACATTGTCTCCATCGTTGGACTTGAAAACATTGTCTAGCATTGAACTTGCTCCCATCCATTATTTCTAAGTTTCGCATGAAAAATGTGTTTAGAAAGTCCTAAATAGATCAAATAGACTATTGATCTATATAACCCATGATTGATCGCCATTGTTGATTGATCCTCCAATTCAATCAACATAAGTGAGCAATGTGTTGTTTTTGTCTCTAGCTCATCTCCATGTCATATTTATTGCCAAAAATATACATATGTGCATTTCTTGGTTTCCTACCTTAATAATATATACTAACAGAGATGCTCGATTTTATGATCAGTTCTTTTTTGGCCTACATATGCAGACTTTATGATCTACAAAGACCATAGGTTATTTCAGTTGCCTATGTACAATCTTTTTGTACTGGTGTGTGACCCTTCAACAAACTAAAAGTGATATGTGATGGTAAAAAAAGTAACCCTTTTTCAATTTGGACCCAACTTTTCATAATTGCAACTCTATTTTCCAGGATGTGCAAGTGGTCAATAACTCTTTTTTGAAACTTCATTTTCAACCATTGGAAAATTATTAAAATGCCCTTTTATTCAGAGCATTCATAAAATATCCTATTACATAAAAAATTCTCAAACTTGAGGGTCTTGTTTTTGATGGATGGAGTATGAGTGTTGATCTCTAACTCGGCCCATATACCTTTATCGGGTATGAATTACCAAAATACCCTAAGAATTTGAAATGTATATAGATTCTGATAGGTCAAAAAATTATGAAATTGCAAGGAGGATGATCTGTATAACTATCTCAGGCAATTAGGCATCTATCGGGTTAAATAATAATTCTTAAAAAATGATTAAAGACATTTAACACTTCAGATTATTTTTAGTAATACAACAACACACACAACAACAAACATCAAGCCTTTGTCCACTACGTGGGGTCGGCTACATGAATTCTTTTTTTGCCATTGTGTCATGTTAAAAGTCAAATTTCTCATTTAAATCTATAAAGAAAGTTATGTTCTAAATATTTTAACTAAGTTTTTTAGGTTTTACCTTTATCTTTTTAACATAAGTCAAATCTTATACCTCAACTTTCCTACCGGGTCATCGGAAAGGCCTCCGTTTAATGTGTGACCAAAACCATCTAAAGGGACTCTCTAATCTTATCTTCAACTGGAGCTACTCCAGCCTATTCATGGTAAATGCTTATTTCGTATCTTTATCTCTAAGGGTAAAATCCACTCATCCACCTAAGCATTTTTATCTCTGCAACACTTAAATTAGTATTATGCTTCTCTTTTAATGCAACATTTCCACACCATAAAAGCCTTGCAGGATCTCACCACCATCTTATAGATTTTTTCCTTAAGTTTGAGGAGGGATTTTCTATCGCACAAAAAAGCTCGATGCATTCCTTCACTTCAAACCATTAAACTTGAATTCTGCTGATAATATCCCCATCATTTCACCATCACTCAGAATAAATAGATTCCAAAGATATCTAAAACGTGTACTCTTATTAATGACTTGATCGCCAAAGTCACAATCCCTCCACTAGGTCTATTGCTACTAAAATTAAACTCTTTATATTTAGTTGTTAGATCTACTCAGCGAAAACCTTTAACCTCCATAATTCAAGTTTACCTTCAAATCCCTCTCTAGTCTTATCAACAAGAAGAGTATCATCAGCAAAAAACATACCCCAAGTACATCCTCTGCAAATGTCTAGTGAGAACATCCATGACTAAAGCAAAAAAGATATGGGCTTAAGGCTGATACTTTATAATTCATCGAAATAGGAAAATACTTGGCAAACCACCTTGTGTTTGAACACAAGTAATAGCTCTTGCATACATTCTTTAATGTTTTGAATGTAAACATTATAACTCTTTCTTTTCAAGAAATCTCAATGCACTTCTCTTGGAATTTATCTTATGCTTTTCTAATTTAATAAATATCTATGTAGATCTCTTTATTTCTCTATATTTCTCCATCAACACTCTCAATTGATGGCTTCCATAGTAGACCTACCCGGCATGTCAAATTGATTTTGAGAAACATTTGTATCACGCCGCAACCTACTTTCCATAACTCGCTCCTCATAGTTTAAGTATGACATGTTACATGAATTTTCTTTTGCCATTGCTCACCTGTTAAAAGTCAAATCTCATTTAAATCTAATAAAGAAAGATCATTTCTGTATTTCTAACCAAATAATTCTTAAAAAATGATTTAAGACATTTAAGACTTTTCAATTATTTTTTCCATATTCCAAAAAAAACCAAATTCAAGGTGTAAAGATTGTTACCTAAATTCCAAGGAAATGCTCTTGGATAATTCATTCTAAATTGCTCATTTGCATCCAGAACCTTTTAAAGCATCTGTAAAATAAACTAGCCAAGTCGATAGAGCAACTGAAGGATAAAGACTTCAATATCAGAGGACATTTAATTCAATTCTAGAACATGTTTCCAAGGATCTTGGTGGCTGGATGCAGTGCATAACTAGATATAGTGCATATCGAGTATTATTGGCTTGAAGATGGCTTCATCATGTTATATTGACATTGCAGCATTTGTGCAAGGCCTTTAAACCTGCTAATAATTGAGTGAAATAAATTATTTGGGCACCCCTCGGGTACAAGGACCTATATTTAAATCAACTAGGCATTCTGGAAAGATAAAAGTCGTCAACTAAATCAGTTAGGCCTTCTCCAAGGGTGCAGGATCCCCTACTAGGTATTCAACTCTGGAAACTAACTGACGCTTTTGAAATATAATGCTGTGAATCTAACACTTTCAAACCAATTAGGCATGCACAAAGCCCAAGTTTCGTAGTTCAAATCAATAGGGCAGGTTTATGCCATAAGCCCCTTAATCAAGCTCACGTGCCATCAACTCCAAATTAATTGGCTTAGGCTCCCATGCTAATAGTCCATCAAATCAATTAGGCAGGTTACTCTTGCCATCAAGCCAATCAAATTAATTAGATTGACATCCATTCCATTAAACCCCAGGCAAAATTTTCAAATGGAGAAGAGTTGGTAAAAGTTTTAGGAATAGGGCATTAAAAAAATTATAAAAGGAGCATCCAAGTGAACAAAAATCCCATTTTTTAACAAAATGCAAAGGAGGGAGGCGTTTTGCATTGGAAATGCGATGGGGGCTCTGAGTTTTCCATGCAAAACCAAAGCTGCTTTGCCTTTCTATGAAGATGCGATAGTTAGCTTGGTTTTCTTCATGGCGGACCTCTCCACCCTAGAAAATTTGGCGAAAAGGAAGGAAGAAAGTCACGGGCATGGTTACCGGTGACATGCATGTTCGGCACGTGAAGCACCAAGCCAAAACCGATTTTTTTTTTAAATGCAATTAGTTTGCCTACAAATACCAGCAAATAAAGAACATAAGGCTTTGCTGTTTAAAGTTGAGGCTACGGTTGAATCAAATAGGTTAGTATTAATAGAAATTTTTTAGTTGTTTTATGTTCAAGTAACGAATATTTTGGAATACAGAAATTCCTAGCAATTTGTTTTTATAGTATTGGTGAAAATATTGATGTATTATTATTCCAAAACATATGTGGATATTGTTGAAATATTGTTTCAAATATTGTTTATTTTTGTTGTTGAGAGCAAATATTGTTGGAAATATTAATGTTAATTTTTTGCCAATTGTTGAAGGAAAACTAAATTGTTAGAATTACAATTTGTTTGTTTAAGATTATTGTGCAGTTATTTCCATATATTTCAAATTTTTGCACTTTTTCCCCCTCATGTATATTTATCAAAATAGTGAAATAAGTAGGTCATTGAATAAGAGAATATAGACAGTATGATCCACGTTTCTTACAACATCTTTATCTATATGCTATATTTTTCAGCAAAATTTTTTGTTTTGTTTTGGGAAATACAAAATTTATATGTTAAGTAGAAATAACAGAGTATAGTTTACAATAAACCCCTCGTGTTGTTCCATTTAGACTTTAAATATGCCATTGAACATTCTGCCAACTTTAAGACATGTTAATTTTTGAAACAAAAATATTCTTTTAGATAGGAGAGAGGTTAGAGAGAGAGTAGAGAGACACAGAAGAGTTAGATAAAATATTTCCGGGCTTAATACGAAACATATGTAATTAAGTTATGAAAATATAGTATTGAATATAGTAATAATAAAATAAATATTGGAGAATAGAAAAATTAATTATAAGTAAAAAGTTATAAATATTAAGTGTATATATATGTATTTATAAGTTAATGAAAATTTATTTAAATAAAATTAATATTAGTAAGTTAATTTATAGAGAAAAATTTGACGTAGAAAAGGATTATGAACTTAATTTATATAGAAAAAATGTTTAGAGAATATTTAATAGATGAAAATGTTAGTGAAAAAAATAATTATAGTTGGATATAAGATTTAATATTGTTTGAAAATTAAGTAGATATCATAAAATTAAGTAATAATTAAAACCATTTTGATTAATTAGTATATTTGAAGCATATTATTTAAATAAGTATAAATATATATATATAATTATATATCTATATAATATATATATATATATTGTATCTGTATATGTAGAAGTTCAGCAAATTTACACATTTTAAGTTAAATTTAATTTAAATTAAATTACATAGGATTAAATATTATATTAATGAGTGAATTAATTTATATAAAGTTAATTTATAGGAAAAAATAAATTATTAGAAGTTAAAAATTCATATATAACTTAAATTTTTTTTTTTAATTTGGAGATATTAACTATTTGAGAATTGATTTGAATATTTATTATTAGTTGTGTAAGAATTAATATTAATTTAATAAAAATTGGTAAGACTTAAAAAACATATGTGTGTTGGGTGTGTGTGTAAAATATTAGTTTAAATAATTAAAAAAAAAACAAATTTTGATTTTTTTTAATTTAATATTGGATATAAGTATATTATTAGTGAAATGTTTTATTTTTTTATTATTTAGTCTAATTTTTACGTTTTCTGTTTATTTTATAAATAAATAATATCGCTATATTTAATAATATGAAATATTAAATTATATATAATTCAAAAAATAGATTAATCTTATATAATAGTAAGAAAGAAATAGTAACATTTTTTAATATTATTTAAAACCTTTATAAATTAATAACTAAATTTTAAATTTGATTTATTTATAAGTAATAAATATTACATGGTTTAGAAAAATATAGAGGTTAGAGTAGAGATGAATAGTTTTTTCAGCTCTCTACCTCTACTACCTCTATATATGTTCTAAACCATGTGTAGAGGTGAGAGGTAGAGAGAGTAAGAGGGGACAAATAATATAGAGAGAAAATTATATATTTATGTTATATTATATATGCATAAGATATTTATTGTTTTAAATTATTAGATAATAAATAATTAAGTATAATTAAACCAATTAGAATTATTAAGTAAATGAAATTTATATAATTAATAAGTTAAATAATATGAGATATCAGTTGAAATATTTTCATAAGTTAATTAAATTAAATTATTAGATAAAACAAATCCCATCGGTAGGCTCTCTGCTATCAAGCCTATCAAATCAATTGATGAATTTCCATGTCATCAGATGTCAGGAAAATTTTATCATGCCATCAAGCCCATTAATTAATTTAGCATGCTTTCTACCATCAAGTATACTGGGCAATTTTGTATGCCATAAGCCTATCAAATCAATAGGAGGTTCCTTCCATTGCTAGACCATTGGGTTGGTTCGCTTTTCCACGAAGGCCCATCAATTTCAATCATCATACTTATATTCCTTATCCAGCCCATTGGACCAGTTTCCATACCTCAAGCCACACTACTCAAATATTATTTGGTGTATGTCTTAAGCCTTTTAACAATAAATCAAATGCTAGGAGTATTTCTATGAAGTGAATCGTGTTTAACAGACACTGAGCCTTACTTAGAGACCTTTGCAAGACAACCCATGCTAAACCACAAAGACTTTTACGATAGGGCTTTATCATATCTTAAAAATGGGATTAGTCCCCAGGTAATTAATTGTGTTAAATGTACATATTCGTTAAGGCTTCATGACACAAAACTGTCCTGAGCATGAAATTCACTTGATTTGCTTAGGAATGCTTGTAATGAGGGCAACCAATGGCTATTATCAACCCATATTTGTCATAACATCAGTCCTTTGATTTTAGCAAATTAGGATCTTAAAGCAAATTGTAATGAGGAAATGGGACCTTGATTGAATTAACTATCCATCTCCAATTGTGTTTTTGACCTCTGCATACGCAATGTCCTTAGTAAAATGTGTTTCTCTACCTACAAGGTCATACCGTAATTAATTTTAGGGCTTGCATCCAAGAAAACCTTAATTCCTCCACTATTAAATAGCCCTTGCCCTTGGTTGGGGGAATGTTTGGGAAAGAAAGACATCTATCCCTTGAAGATATGTTTGCCCAAGTTCATTAGGAGCAAGGAAGCCTTTCAAGTCCTCATTTCTCTCCATTAGTTTGACTTTTTCACACTCCAGACATTTCATAGATATGATTTATATATGGCAGGTCAGTGAATACTTAATTTTACTAGTTTTCTCCTATTGATATATCTATTTGACATTTACAGATCCAGGCCGAGAAAGATTGTATGCACCAGTTTTCAGATGGGGGAAGATTGACAACTGTTGTTCATTCGTTTGCAGTTCTAGTCCCTTTGGAAGAGTTGGAAAGTTTTTTTTGAGCAAGATTTTTTTTAAAATTCCATGTCAGCTATGGCATAATAGGCATCATAAATGTCATAAATAGCCAATTGTTTTGATTTCGTATGCTCTTCGCAAGTCTAACTTCATACTAGTTTGTAATGTTATTTATTGTTTGCTACATGATTGGTGTATGCGACTTTCTTGAAGGTGCCTTATGATTATGCAGTTGACCTCTTGGTTTCTAGGTAGACTAGGAATCTTGAATTTTTATTTTTAACTTAAGCATGAGATGTTCTTCTCACTATGACATTGAGGATATGTAGTTATAGTCCTTTTATTGGGATTGATTTGTAACTCAGTCCATTTTCTTAGTACTAGTGCAGGTCTGTGCTCTCTGTGTTGACATACTGTGTAATTTTGTTCTGCTATTCTTTCAAGGAATATAGTTGTTTTACTTTTGGGATTTGGTAAGGCATGCCAATGTTGTTAGATAACTCAGCTTTATGAAACAAAAAAACCTCTTATTAGAATAATGGTTCAAAAACAGCTGTCTTAATGAAATTTTTTTTCACTTTTTTGGATGAAACTGCTGCCTTCGATTTTCCTTGTTAGGACTTGGTTTAAAAAATAGATTTATAAATAAGCTAATTGATTAATTAATTAATATCTTGATTCAGCGGTTTGGATTTGTTAATATTTTGCTATTAAATTAATCGATTAATGATTAATTATTAATTAATTGTTTGTTAGGGATATATAATAAATTAGTCTAATTAGTAATAGATTGTTTATTAAAAGATTAGTTAGCGTAATTGATTAGTTAGAATTACTGAGTGATTATGAGGTTTTCTAATTACTGTTGCATTAATAATTAATAATTAAGGTGTTCTACATTTATTTAATTATACTTTGTTGTAGTGCTATGGAGAGTTCTTGAAAAGAAAGGAGTAATATGCTTTTATTCAAATCATTAAAAGATATGTATGCAGGAGCTATTACTTGTGTTCAAACACAAGGTGATTTGACTAAGTTTTTCTATTTCGGTAGATTACATCAGGATTAGCCTTAAGTCCATATCTTTTTGCTTTAGTCATGAATGTTCTCACTAGAAAGTTGTTAGAGGATGTGCCTTGGTGTATGCTTTTGCTGATGATATTCTTCTTGCATAAGACTAGAGAGGGGGTTGAAGGTAAACTTGAATTATGGAGGTCAACCTTAGATTGTCAAAGGTTTTTGCTTTATTAGATCTAAAACTGAATATATGGAGTGTAATTTTAGTAGCAATAGACCTAGTGAGGGAAATGTGACTTTGGACTAAGGCATTATTAAGAGTACACGTTTTAGATATCTTGGAATTAGTTCAAATGATGGTGAAATGATGGGGATTTTTTCAGTAGAATTCAAGTTGGATGGTTGAGTGGGGAATGCTATTCGGGCTTGTTGTGCGATAGAAAAGTCCCCCTCGAACTTAAGGAAAAATTTTATAAGATGGTGGTGTGAGACCGCAATACTTTATGGTGCGAATGTTGGCCTTAAAAAGAAGCAGCTAATACTAAGTTAAGTGTTGCAGAGATGGAGGATGCTTAGGTGGATGAGTGGCTTTACCCTAGAGATAGGATACGAAATGAGCAATACGTGAGAGGTTGGAGTAGCTCAGTGGAAGGAAGGATTAGAGATGGCCTTAGATGGTTTGGTCTCATTAAACAAAGGCCTTCCGATGACCCTGTTAGGAAAAGTTGAGTATTAGATTTTGACTCTTATGTTAAGAAGGTAGAGGTAGACCTAAAAAAAACTTGGTTAAAAAATATAGAAATGATCTTTCTTTATTAGATTTAAATGAGAATTTGCTTTAATAGGACCACCAATGGCGATAAATGATTCATGTAGCTGAACCCCCACGTAGTGGGGGGACAAATGCTTGATGTTGTATTTTTTGTTTTGTAGAGGTATAATTTCTAGAAGCTAGCTGAAATAAAGAAAGTTCTTGTTATTTTGTATGCTATTAATTTTTCATGGTCTTATGCAGATAAGTAATGCCAAAGTTTGTGGTAAATAAATAGGAAATTTCAGCATAACACTCAAATAATACGTCTTGATTTTAGCGGCATAAGGTTTCATGTGCGTGGTGTTGACTTACTCCTGTAAGAATTAGCAGCTAGTGGAAAAGACCAAAGAAATAGTCTAATACGACGGATCACCTATGTAAAATATTGATTTCATAAAATTTTCTGATGTCAACATGGTTTAATTATGTACCCTCCAGCGGGATTTTGCCATAGACTTACCAACAAGTTTTAGGGAAAATGAAAGAGGAATACCACTAGAAATGTATAAAAAATAAAGAAAAATACCTGTAAGGCAAATGTATCAATTTGATAGTGTAGATTGTAGAATATTTTGTTGAGCCAGTTAGGCTTTGTTTGATGCATCCATTATAGGAATTTGATGCATATGAATCACTAATGCAATGTCCTAGGCACCTGCCATGAGAGCATTAGTCCCTTTTGCATCATATGCCATTGGGATTAAATAGTGGAAGCATCTATGTTTCATGTCTACCAATTGTAGTGCCCGGTTGACGAGTGAGAAACTTGGATAATGACAGCTGGAGATGAGTTCGTATAATGTGAATTGCTCTATGCCAATGTTATGGTTTCCTATCTTGTGGACTATTAATGGTGGCATTCAGGAATGAAGATAAGAATTACTGATTCTTTAGCTAATCTGCTCTCTAATTGTCATCCTGAGGGTTACAATATGAGTAGCATTGCAGAACTTCCCCTTTGCACCTTGCATTTCCAATCCTGTTAACTTATGTTTTTGCATTACTCCCATTTGCATATTTTTTTCTGCATGAATTCTTAAATTAAATTTTAGTATTGTTTTAGATACATGCTATTAATTACATTCGAATAATCCTTGACTGTCATGACATGATGATGTAAGAAGGGTACGGAGGGGTTGGCTTTGCTAGGGAGACGGGAGACAACACTTTCTTCAAGTTGTGATGAAGAAACACCTCAAATTTCCTTCCCAAAATCTGAGAGAAATCTCAGATTTTTTTATGTTTAGGAAAATAGAGATGAGGGGGGAGGGAGAGCAACCCAAGGTGAGCTCTTGGGGAAGGATCGGGTCAAACAGCAGATTGCCGAATCCCAAGCTCCTTTCAAAATTCTGGGAAGGATTTCAAAATTTTTTGAACCCAAACTCTGAGAAGAATCTCAGGTTTCTTGCTTGGGAGCAGGGGAATTGAAGGAGGTGTTCAAGCTTTCATCCCAACCAGGTAGTGACGTGTGGAGAGAGGAATTTGAGAGGGAGAGGTGGTCGGGTTAGGGGATTCTAAGATCTAATTCCCGAAATAAAACAAGCAGAATTTGGAAGGAATTCAAGAGTTTGGGTTGTGGGAGATTTCGGCCAAAGGAAATTAAATAAGGCCCCTTGCAAACCCAACAGGGAGAGGGAGGTGGGGAGGAGGCGGGTTCCAGCAGGGAGGATGTAAAGAGGGGAGCCTTCCAAGCGGTGACAGGAGATGATTCACGGGATTGAGAGGGTGGCAGGAGGGGAGGAATTAGGGAGGGATTTGAAATTCCTTAATTAATTCCTTGGATATGGGGATTAATGGGGGTTATGGTAGGGAGAGGGGCTACGGGTGGGAGGAAAGGAGGGAAGAAAATTGAATCCAATGTCAGATTTGAAATCTGAAATAAAACTAAGAAAAAAAAAAAAACTGAATCATAATGAGGGGAAAGGTATTTGGAGGCATTTAAGAGTGTGGTGATGTGGCAAATAAATAAGAACACTAAAGGGGAAGGTGGCCGTCATATGGGGAGAGGGGGAGAGGAAATTAAGGAGGTAATTATGCTATTTAAATTCAAATTTGAATTTGAATTTCATTAATTGAGAGCATCTAAGTGATTAATTGATTTAAAATGGGAAATTAAATTTCAAAATTTAAATTAATGGTATGGGCTTTAATTGGAGGGACGAATTTAAGGAGTAATTAATGCTAATTCAAATTACAATTTTTGATATTTGAATTGTCATTAATTGTGAGCCTCTCCTAATTAGGAAAACTTCATGGGATGATGAAGGGAGGCGGCGTGGTGGAAGAGGGCGGGGGGCGGGGGGGGGGCGGGATTGTGAAGAGGTGGCCGGCGGCGGGATTGTGAAGAGGTGGCCGGTGGCTTGGGTGGGGTGGGGATGTCTGGACAAGGGAGAGAAAGTGAATAATAAAAAAAAAAAAAAAAAAAGATAAAATCACCGAACCCGGCCGTCTCCAGGTGTTGGTGGGTGATACGATTTCCCTTCCAAGGGATCTCAAATCACGAGCCCGGACCATCTGCGGCAGATGAAGACTTTCGATTCCTCTCAATAGGATCTCACTAACGCTCTCTTACAAGAAGAACAAAAAGTGTGGAAAACAATTATTTTCATATTAATCAACCATCCATTTTACAATAAATTTTCCTATCAATCACCTCAGGATCTTGCTGGTCCATTTACAATAACGCTTCAAACTAGCCAAAATAAGGAGAGATTTAATACCAGTCGCATTTATTTTCACTCAAACATACAAAAAAATAATACTAGTTCTAATGTGATATCACCTATATTTTCACTCCTAACAATTCATCTCCTAAGACTCTGGTACTAATTAAATTCCTCTCAATTACTACTCTGATACCACTCTGTGACGCCCAAAGAACTAAAGATGAATTTAACCATAATTCCTTAACAAACTAAGCTAAGCATAAAAAAATGCAAATACACTAAAGCCACTAATTGTTATAAGTATATAAAAATAAACATTCATAGTTCATAAAACATATGCTTCATTTCCCAAAATAATCATATACAATAATCCATATTCCAAATATGTCTAACAAAATATAATATCCTGGAATTCCAAAATCATAAATACTTAATGACCAGGCTTGCTTTCTTTCTGTCAGATTGAACCTAATCAATAATATCTTTACATTTGACTAAATAACAACAATAGAGTGAATATATAACTCAGTAGGTTAAACTCAATTCCCATCACAACATTCAATTCATAATTATAAAAGACTTAAAAGACCACAATTAAATATTAAAAATAGTTTTAAAACCAAAGATCATAAAAAAATGTTTACTTTAAAATACACTTATAAATGCAAGAATGCAAATGCCTTGATGCCCCTTATAACTCTCAAATTTTAACCTTCCACTTAGTCACCCAAGTGCAGAGCATAGCCATCCCTCACATGTTCGAGACAAGTGCAGAGCAGAAAGAAACTAATACATAATAACTTCTAACACAATGAGTTTTCAATACAGAGTGTTTCTAATATAGAATATTTTCAATACAAAATGTTTCCAATATAAAATGCTTCCAACTTGGGCCCAAGAAAAACTTTCATTGCATTTTCTTTCCAATGAAGAACTTTATGCATGAGATGCATACAAAAATACATTTATGAATTATAATCAAATTCTGCAAAGAATAAAATAATATCCTTACTTGTATACATAATCACCTCATATCCTTACTTGTATAGGAAAACCCCCCAATTTTACATTTTTCAACACAAAATGCTTAGAACCTTACCAAATCTACAGAGATTACATAAAACATAAAAAAGTACTTTCTTAACTTTACTACCAATCAGAAGTGTATCTATTTTCCAAAATCATAAAAAAAAAACAATAAAAAAGAAGCCAACCATTGAAAACTTGCATTCTTATAATCGAATCTTCCATAATGAAGAATAAAGTAAGATATAAAAAGAAGCATGGTAAAACATTTTTAAAATTTAAGAAAAATATTTTTAAAAGCATAACTTTCAATTTACTTGTCTGAATTAAAAAAAAAGGGTATGAGTTGCCTACCTCGAGCCTGACGATTTTCCTAATAGTAGTTACAAACAAAAGTTGAATTTTGAACTCCAAACCTTAGCTTTCTCTTTCTCTTTCCTTCCTCTCCCTTTCTTCCTTCTCTGGCAAGCTGGGGCGAATTAGATCACGGATAGTGACTTTAGATGTTTATTATTTTTAAAAAGTATTAACTCATAGGAATGCCGCTTAGCTATCCTTTCCAATGCCACAGTGCTACAAAAAAACTCCCTAACTCTTCTTAATTCTCCCTAGCTACTCTAGAGTCTAATTCTCATATGATAAGGATGCTACCTAGCCACAATAATTCTTTAAAATCCCAAAAATGCTATTTTCCTAAGCGAAGAGCGCCAAATTAAATCCAAACTTCACATTTTCACTTTGTTGACTTAAAACTTTTAGCCTTTTACGCTCTAATAACGATCTAACTAACTTAAAGAACATTTATAGTTATCAAATAAATTAAAAACTAACACTTTAAAGCAATTAATTACCTGTATTATGGATGGCGGTTATTACAACTTAGGCTACATAAAGAACAATAAGACTTCACTCATTTACTCGATTCACCTATATCATATTGAGATGTTATAATATCTAATGGACACTTTAGTTATAAAATATCTATAGATTCTTCACCCTCATCATCTTGTTTATCATTATCTTAATTGTTGTCTTATTAAATTAATGCACGTTATATCATTAGTAGTTGTTTGATTGATTGATTTCATCATGCTTATTTACAGCTAGAACTTATTCTTTTTGTTTATAATCTAATTGGACTTATTTATAATTTGTTGTTGTATTCATTTTTTTCACAATTGACACACAGACAAGAGAATGATATTAAGGAATGTCTATGTCTTGATGAAAAAAAAAAATACACGACTACACTTTATAATTGTTTTGTTTGGAGGAATTGATCTCATCAATTTTGGTCCACTAAAATGATACATCAACTCCAATTTTAAGCATTACAAGAAAATATTGTATCTCATAAAAAGTAAATTGATAGATATTATACTTAGATTTATATGAAATTAAGTTAAACAAAATAGAGAATACTTATTATTCCTAGAACCCCATGAGTGAAATATTTATGAAAAAAAAGTAGTTGAAGTCGATAATTGAATATAAAAAGTAATTTGATAAAATTCTAATAAAAATATAGCAATATAGCTTTCATCCATACAAATTAGAAAATTTACATTTATATGCCCCATAATGCCTAAAATTATAGAAATGCATCCATCATTTGTTTATGGGAGAAATATGATGAAAATTCCCCCATTTTTTAAAATAGTGTTGAAACTCTCTTTGAACAATTATATGACATTTCATTCATGGGAGTTCTTCATCCTTTCTTCTTCTCAATACTTTATTCATTTAAGGCAGTTGCAGTGTGTTTCTTCTTCTCAATACTTTATTCATTTATGGCAATTTGCAGTGTGTGCATACTTAGGCTATGATGAAGTTTCAATGTGACAATCTCTCTGATCATCTTTGATTAGCGATGCTATGTGTTTGATTATTTTGGGTTAGAATAAGGTGTTCTCACTCTAAACCTAAGTTGTAGAAATTATTAGACATCAAATTAATTAAAGATGATTTGATTATGGTTTAATCTTGGTTTAAATATTGTTTGAATTATGATCGAAGATAGTTATACCACTATATGATCATGATTCCATTGATTCCATCATGATTTAAACCTAGTGCAATGATGCAATCATGTTTAAATTATTATTTGATCATGATCTAATCATTATTCAAAGATTTTTTGAATCATGATCGAAGATGATCCAATTACGAGATCTTTTATTTTTACCTACATTATCTCTTCTGAAAGTTAATTTATTTAAGTTATTTTTCTATAGATGTAGATGTCAAAAATTATGTCCATATAATAGATGTCAACAATTATGTCCATATAGAGGCATTATAGTACTCTTTTCAGATATAAAATTGGAGATGTAGTGAAAAAATTGGTTAGCCAAGCCAATTTAAGACAAATTACCTCATACTCAAGGTCGAGAGATCCCCCTTCGATTAGTTTTTCTGAACTATTGAATTGTAGTTTTCTAGTGCCCTTGTTCATCATATGTTATTGAGGACGGTTAATGATAATGTGAATAAGAGATACACCTTAAATGCCCATTCTCCACTGACATCTTGTTGATGCTACGCCACCACCTATTATTACTTTCCCACTTCTTTATCGTGGAATGTTCTTCCCATTCCACTAAATCCATCGATGTATTTTTCAAAACAAGATACTATTGGGACTTCATCTTAATACTGTCATAACTGATCATATAGGAATGAAATTAAAGAAATGATTGTTTAGTAAGTAAAAAATTTAGATATAAATATATCAATATGATAATTTTAATTATGTATGTAAATCCACAATTTTATATTTTTCTTCTATGTAGAAAGGAAATTTTGTCAAACCACATGAAAAAAGTTAAGAATATAAATAAATGATTAAGTTTAATTAACACATTTAACCAATGTTTTAAAAATCGGACCGGACCGACCAGTTCAACCATGAACCGGTCTGATTCATGCTAAGAATCGCTTCTGCATCAAACCGACCAAAACTGCCGTTCAACAGGAAATCGTTGAACCGGTCACGGTTCACTTGAACCGGCTGGTTCAACTTTTGCATTTTTTTAATATTTAAATAACTTTTTTAAAATATTAAAAAAATATTTGTACGTGATTTAATTTCAAATTTGAAATGCTTAATTTTAAATTAAAAATTTTCAACCAAGCATTTCATAATGTTTGATCTCTTTACATGATGTACTACTTTTTCAAGTTCAAAAGTCAATACAAAGTAAGAGTTTTACCAAGAGAAAGTCTCCCAAGTGATGTGGGACTAAAAAAACTAAAGCTCCTATGTCTTTCTTCCTAACTTTTAAGTTTACAACATATACTATTCATTTTAAAATAGGTTTTTTAAATAATCTTTTTATGATGTAAATAATATTTATTTTTAATTAATAATATTAAATAAATTATATTCTTCATTTATTTTTTTATGTAGTATAAATATTAATTAATTAATTATTTATTTATAATAAATGATTTAATTTAACCTCAATAATTTATAAATGTAAAATAATAATATGTTTAAATTATATATAAATATTAAACTTATTCATTTATATTAAACTTATTAATTCTTTTGTAAGTTATTTTTTTGTTAAATTTAAATTAAATTTAAAGTTTTGATATGTTTAAATTTAAAATTATATAATATATTAGTCATGTGTGAATTCAATTTATTCTTTAATAAAAAATTTATATTATTATATGTTTTTTATGTCATCTAAATTTTATTTATTACATCATCCATTTCGACCCCGGTTCAAACTGGCCTGGTTCAAACCGATTGAACCGTGAACCGCTCCTACCGATTTATTATCCGGTCCGATTTTCACAACCTTGCATTTAACATAATAATTGCATTTAACATAATAAAAAAAAAAAAGAAAGAAAAAGAAAAAAGCGAAGGCGCGGCCATCGTAGAAATGTGAGCTGAAAGGGAACTTCTCAACGGCTGCGATGGCTTCTAAGGTTTCATGTGGTGTGCGCCTCCGCGAAAACATTCACCGTGGAAGGAGGAAGAGTCCCCAACGACTGCAGATCAAAACCCAGCACGACACTGCTGCGATCCCTAGGGTTTTACCCCATGTTTGCCCCATTGGATCGAGCGCTCATCCTCTTCATCATTTCCGTCTTACTCGTCGTTGGTTCCTTCTGCCTTGTAGCCGGTGTGTCTCTCATCTTTCTCCTCTCTCATTGACCTCTTGCTTCTCTTCTGTCCAACGTTTTGGCTGATTCTCGTTTATTTTTGACCAAACGAAGAGAAGAAAAGTAATGTCAACATGATTGAAGTTTTTTTTTTCTGTGATTACTCATTTTTCGTTTCTCTCAATGGGCCTGCTATTAATCTTTATGCTTTTCTATTGTTTGCTACAAATGGGCTCATGATTCTGAAAAAAAAAGTTTTTGCAAGCAAAAAGTTACTATTATTATCTTAGATTGCGATGATAGTCTATCGTGAGGAACTAATTGGAAAAGAGATGCTTTAAAACAGGAAGACAAGGTTTTAGAGAATTATTTGAGAAAGGGAAATATGGAACAGGACAATTCTTGGATAAACTTCTTGTATTGATTGCTGTTATCAGTGATTACTAGGGAAGGTAAAGTTATGCTGGGATTGATTGAGGTAATCCCAGGCTCAGTAGATATGGAACAGATGAGTGAGTGAAATACTCAAAATCGAACAGAAGTTTTATGACTCCGTATGCATGAATAAGGATATTGCATACAAATGTGCACACAAATTTAGCAAGAACTCATACAAAATAAATATATGAAAAATAATACAAATAAACTATTATTTATTGTTCATCAACATTTAAAATATAGTTCTACCAATTTAAAACTTTTGACTAGGTTCGTGCATCCAATATGTGTGCCCATTTGCTTCATTTTGAAAGTGGTGAAAATATGATGCTGGGTATTGGCTTCTGTAGAAGTATATTAGTTAGTGAAAATCATCTAAGGATGATAACATGGTTGCTATCACCAATATTGCATGGTTTTGACATGAGTGGATTTTGATTTTTCTCTAAATTTAAGGTATGCAGACTTGGTGCAATGATACTTGAGTTTGCGAGTAAGATTTATTCTCTAAAAGAATTGATTTTTGTTCCCTTATTTTTATTTTTATTTTTTGGAATGTTCCTCAGGGATGTGTTGGGGATGAATACAGTAGTTAAGTGTTTCTTTGCCACTGAATATGATCTCCTTCCTCAATTAAGTTCTCCTCTTGTTTCCATTACCTTATTTTGTTGCTCAAAACAGCATCGGTACTCTTTGCCACTGTTAGCAGCTAGAAAGACATATTGGTTATTTGGTGATTTGTTGTGGGAAAATACTATAGATCTGAGGGGATGGAATCTTTAATTGTTCAGTCTAAATCTCATGCTTCCTTCGTCATTGCCTTCTTGCTTTTCTTTTAACTTGATTCTGTATTTCCTGTTATTTTTGTTCTCAGTGATGCTGTTCAACTTGTTCTGTTTGTTCTTATCTGCACATTATGAACCATTTAGCTTTATCTAGAGAAGCAGCTCATATACAAGTCACATACTAGAAGGAGGAATTTGAATTGGATACTTGAATGATAAAGGGAACCATTTATCTCACAAACTTTAGCAATTGCTAAAATGCAACTTTTACTCGTGCTTACAAACAACTTGCATGGTTGCTTCTCCAAAGGAAAGTATGTTTCTCTATTTTTCTTAATAATATATAAGTTAGTAGTTATAATTAGTGGTGCGTGCTTGAAGTTGATCATCTTTTCCTATAATCTATTTGATGTATATATGGGTATAACTTGCATGACTGTTTTGACTTTCTTAGTCATTTCTGCTTTTTAAAATTTATATTTAACATTAATTCTTAGGCTTATTAGAGTTAATCTCAAAGAGCAGCTTACCCTAATGTACATTTTCATGCTTCTAGATTCAGTTTGATACTTTAGAGCTAAGAAGAAGAATATCTGGCTAATTTTCTTACTTAAAACTTGAGCGATAAAACTTTAGTTTTCAGTTGTTCTCTTGAATTCAAAATAAGATCTAAATGTTTGTGGTCATTACTTGGTTAGGAACATAGGATTTTACACCTTGAGTTGGTTTTACTGAAATTTATGGCAGCTATTGAAAATGGATATTGTTGATTAGATGGTTTTGTTCGTGCTCAACTTTGATTTATTATTTTTGATGTAAGAAATTCTTTAATACTTGGGATTTTAAATTATTTTTGAACATTCTTTCTGGTGTATTATCCTTTATAAGATAAGGATTGACCTTTTTGTGGTTGTAAGAATCCATCTTTTTGTGCTTTTTTCCTGTTGAGTGACGAGTGTGTTGGACTGAAAGAACCATCTACATTCTAGTGTGACTGTGGCTTACCAAAGGACTTTAATTTTATGAAATACAATATCTTCATTCCCAGATGTTGCCATATGGTTATTAATGCTGTTGGCTTATTGAATGCAATGGGTTTAGATGAAATTTACAATAATGAAGTTTTATTCCTTTTAATTTTCCTCTTTTATGATGCCTGAAACTAATATTAAGGCCAAGTGGACTAAAGTTTGTTATGCTGGAAATTTCCAGGAGAAACTAACACATTGGAGTCAGTACCTGACCTCGAGAAGGCAATGTACATTAATGTCGAAGGATATCCTTGCGTTCGACTTTTGAATCTTTCTGGCGAAATTGGTTGTTCAAGTATGCAAACATAGTTTTCTCTACTTACATTATAATTAAGTTGATTTGTTTTTGAGATATCTTAATATTTAGGGAAAATTATTATAGCTACTTAAAATTGGGTCACATTTATAATTAGATTCACTTTTAGTAGTAATTTGAGGCTCTTCAAGTTTTAGCATGCTAGAAGGCAACTTAATCCATCTTTGTTATGATTTAAGGTATCAGACAATAAACTTTTTAGTTGCAAAATTATATAGTTAGAAGCATAATTTTAATGGCAAGAACCTAATTGCATTGTTTTTTCCAGCTAAGATACCAAGTTTAAGTTCAATAAAGTTTTGGGGCCTATAAGTTTAAAAATTGGAAGTTAGCTAATCAATATGAAACATAATATTTACTTTACTCTAATTAATGTGCTCTTAGCTTGATGCATGTTTCTTGTTGACAGAAAAATTTTGAAGGAGTGATTGTGATAAAATAACATTCTAGAGAGGGCTTCACTCCGACACCTCTAAAGTGGCAATAGTCAGAGAAGGCCTAAAATGCATCACGAGTCATTTTCTTACTAAAATGGTCGAAAATTTCCAACAAAACTTATTAACCCCCAACCAACTTGGTCAAAATAGTCAAAAGGATCCGAGACATTAAGAGCTAGATCAAGGAAACTTAATCAAAACTAAGATGATTTAGTTGGGCTCAAATCAACCTAACTCGTCATATATCATCTATATGATCAATTGTGTCATGCCACATTTTGACCCCTCTCGGGCAAGTACATGATGTGGTAGACATGAACAATGCATTAGACAAATTTTCTTCCAACGCACATCCGGACTCCACCAAGCATGATTGAGTGGACAGAAAAACAGTTTGCCGAGCAGCATAAAAATCTTTTCAGAATCGCCCAATATATCTAAGTTAGCCGTTCATATGGAAATGTTTATAATTTAAATCTTCAAAAGAAGTAGATTTCATAGATAATTGATAGATGCTAGGTGTCTTTTATTTATATCATACACATTCTTGTTCGATGATGCACCGAAAACTTACATCAAAACACTAAGATGAAGGACAAAACTCGATCACCTTACTATTGCCCATCCAGCTCTTTCCCATTATCTGAAATAAAAATCATAATAATATTTGGTGATATTTTAAGACATATGGGATAAACAACTTTAATACAGCGTTTAAAATACATGAAAAAGAGAATACTATGCATTTTGATCTTTTAAATTGATATGAGTATGAATAACTATAGATATAAGCTAGCTCATTGCAAGAGACATCGAATTAAGACATAATTAATAATGAACATGTAAAGGACACAATGATGAGCAATAAGCATGAATGTTTACAATGAATTATATATAATTTTCTATTGTCCAATGATTCAATGCACTATGCTAATCAGATGCTATATTAAAATACTTGTTTTACTTTTATTTTCTATTCTCATTCTTACTTGTCATAGTCTTAATAATGTCATAAAATGTCTGTAGAGGTTTTGACATATTTAATCATATGGTCATCACCTTACCTATAGT
This sequence comes from Dendrobium nobile, assembly GCA_022539455.1. Classification (NCBI taxonomy): domain Eukaryota; kingdom Viridiplantae; phylum Streptophyta; class Magnoliopsida; order Asparagales; family Orchidaceae; genus Dendrobium; species Dendrobium nobile. Next base: position 62,583,452 of record CM039721.1, read on the forward strand.
CTTATGATGAGGACATTGACAGACGTTATCGACGAATCTATCAGTGTAGGAGTCATAGATTGATGGCTACGATTCACAATCTTTATTTTTGACGCATTTATGTATTGTAGTTTATTTATTTGCTATTTACGATTGTACCCTTTCTTTTGAGTTTGCTTCAGTTGTAGCCCAAGGAGCATTTGAGTCATTGTTATTTTATTTCTCTAGGCCTATATATTGTGGCCTCTGTTATTGTAAAAGGATGAGTATTTGATGAATGAAATTCTAGCATGTTTTCTTGTTGGTCTCTTTATGAGTTCATGAGAGTAGTGAGACCTAGGAGAGGGCAACGAAATACCCATTAGCCCACCAACGGATGAGCTCTTGGTCCTTTATTTTATTCTTATTCGTCATCCCCCCTTCTTCCCTCTCCAAACCCCCACCCCTCTTCACCCTTCTCCCAAACCGATAGCCCCTCCCTCTCATCACCTTCCCAACCGACGGCCTCCCACATCCTGATCCCCACCGTATGCTCCCTCCCAACTACAGCCAAACCGGCAGCGGTTCACCCCACCCTCCGGACCCCTTCCCTACTACAGGCGCCGGCCCCATATGTTTTCCCCCTCCAAATTTGAATTCAAGTCCACCATAAAACCTTTTCTAATTTGGTCCCATTAATTTAGGAAATGGTTTAAATTCAAATTCAATTATTTGAATTTCAAATTTTCTCTTAAATGATCCTCCTCCAATATAGGAAACCTTCCCAATTAATTTAAATCTAAAATCAATTTCAGATTTAAATCATCAATCCCCTTAATTGCATGGGTCCACCTCATTAATACCCAAATCCCTTCCCCCCCTCTCTCCTTGGCCGCCCACCTTAACCGCCCCTCCCCCCTTTTAATTAATTAGATCCCCTAAATTAAGGATCTAATTAATTCAATCCCTTCCCCACTTTCCCTCCTAATTCCCACTTGTTTCAAATTCAAAATTCAAATAAATTAATCTCTAATTACTCACTAGATCTGAAATTATTTTCAGATTTAACCCTTTTCCCTTCTTCCCCTTTGCTTGGCCGAACCTACCCGACTCCTTCCCCTCTCACTCTCTATTTTCTCTCTTAGACAATCATGCATGGCCGACCCGGATGTTGATCATGGGTTCGTAGAGGATCCTTTGGGCCTGACAACATTCTCAGATCTCCATTCTTCGATTTCAACTTGGACGTCGACGACTCCGTGGAAAGCTACATTGAACGCATCATCTTCACGTTGGCACCGTCAATTGAGGAACACCTCCCAACCGGATCTTGGGAGATTGTGGGACGTCAACCAATCCATCCGTCGCCGGCTACCTTTTCAACAACGAAGTTCTTGGGCTCCTTATTCCTAGTGGTGATCTCTTCTCTAGTGTGGAGCATTTTCTTCCGCTAACCCCACGAGTGAATGAGTGAGGTGGTCCTCAAGGTGAAACCTCTCATTATTAAATTGTGAATTTTGTTATTGCGCCGATAACTTTACTCTTGTCTTTGGAGTTTGATTGAATTGTCTTGGTTAATCTAAATTGCACTTCTTTGCCTAAGCAAGTTAAAAACTACGCTTTTTTTTTTAAATCCCTTTGTTGTGATTGATAATTTTATAATTGGAAAACTTTAGACAATTGTTCTTCTTAATTTCTCTCTAACTCCTGATTGTATCACATCATCTTGGTATCAGAGCATGGTTGGCATGCATAACATGTGCTAGAAGTCATCTTAGGGGTTTGTCTACCCATGATCTTTATTATTGCATGCATATCATCATTTAAAATATTTTAATTCTCTGTTATGCTTGCTGTCCACGCATTTCTTGTACTCATTTAGTGAACAATAGGTTAGTTTCTTAAATGTTTAAGTGCTGTTCTCAACCTAGCAATCTTCCTAATTCCCTAGATCACTTAAGTCTCTCTTGTAGCTTGCTTTCCAGTAATTTCCTGCATCATTTAGTGACATTTTAGTGAGTCTAACATTGCATCTAAGTGCTGTCCCCTACCTCTTTACATCCCTAAGTGGTTCCTAGTATCTACCAATGGACCTGGATCAAATTTAGACGACTTTAGACCTTATTTTAGGTCAATTAGGTGCAGCTACTCAATAAATTAGAAACACCCAAACTGATTTAGCGGACTTTCGACGCCAAACTGATGAGCGGCTAGATAACATCGAAAGGATAGGAACTCTTATGATGCATACACCTTCTAGATCTGCCTCTCCTTATGTCGAAGAAGCTCGGGCTGACTACGGACCTTCTTGAGACCCTCACCGTCCACATCATAGACCCAACCAGGAACTGTTAGGACATGACCCGACCTGGAGAGATAATGGCGCTCAGTTGCTTAAGAACATTCGAATAGATGCCCTCTCCTATGATGGCACTCTTGACCCTCAAGTCTTTCTGGATTGGCTCAAAGGGATGGATAACTATTTCAAATGGTATAACATTTTGGAAACTAGGAAAGTTAGGTTCTTCGAGATGAAACTTACAAGTAGAGCTAGCCAGTATTGGACAAACCTTGAAAACATGCACGAAGCTCGAGGTGAGTACCCCATCACCGACTGGCGAACCATGAAGCAAGAGCTCAACCGAAAATATCTCCCTCCGTTGTACTACCCTAAGCTCTTAGATAGATGGAATAGGCTAACATAGGGGAGTAGACCTGTGAAAGATTATATCTCCGCTTTTTATGATTACATGATTCATTGCAATGGCGAGGAGACGACTACCCCTGTTCAAATTCTTTCTATGTTTAGAGCTGGCCTTAGGGAAGACCTTCGAAATGAGTTATTCGCTAGAGGAGTTGATACTTTGGAAGCCGCTTGCAGCTTAGTGCTTGACCTTGAAGAGTCTAGGACCCATTCCCATTCTAAACATCTAGACTCCTGCCCACCCATGTTTAGAGCTTCTTACAGTCAACCTCAAGCCTAACCTACTGGCCCTGTGGTTTGTCGACTGACTGCTGGTCAAACCCAACTTTGACATGACTTTAAGGGAAAGACCCCTAAGCGTGACACTCCCAAAACCCCTTATGACACCAAGTGCTATAGGTGCCACGGTTATGGACACATTGCTTCACAGTGTTCTAGTCCATACAAAGTCACCATAATCGAAGAGGTTGTAGAAGAAGAGGAAGAACCTGACACTGATTTGGTTCATCACATTGAAGACGAGGAAGACTTCTTCTACGAAGAAAATTCTGTTGAGCTTCAAGTTGTTAGATGTGCTTTGTCCCAACCAAAACCTAGCGATGACTGGCGTAGGACTTCCATTTTCCACACTTCACCAAAATTGGAGACAAAAACTGTAAGGTCATTATTGACAGTGGAAGTTGTATTAACGCTGTCTCTTCTACAATGATCTCTAAACTGAACTTGAAAACCACACCTTATCCAAATCCTTATAAGGTTGCTTGGATAAACTCGACCGCGATGGAGATTAAGAAAAGAAGCCTCATCCCTATAGAGTTAGTGAGATATCACGAGAAGATATGGTGTGATGTGTTGACTATGGATGTGGGTCAAATTATCCTTGGCCGCCCTTGGTTATTTGACAACGACGTTCATATCTATGGGAGGACGAACACCTACGTGTTTGAGCATAATGGTAAAAAGATCAAACTCCTTCCTTCCCAACCTAAACCTATCAAGGATGAAGTTAAGCCTACCCCTATCAAACCAAATAAGGGTTTAAACCTTTTGATTGCGAAAGAGATCGATGTTGAACTCAGTCATCGATCCCCAATGTACGCACTAGTAGCTCGAGAAGCAAGTACGGAGTCAGAAGACCCCATCCTGAAGGAGGCCCAATCCCTCCTTGAAACCTATGCTGATGTCTTCCATGAGGATCTCCCAAATCAACTCCCCCCTTGAGGGATATCCAACATGCTATAGACTTAGTGCCGGGAGCTTCGTTACCCAACCTTCCTCACTGTCGTATGAACCCAAAAGAGCATGCCAAGTTGAAAGAACAAGTCAACGACTTGCTCCAAAAGGGATTTATCAAAGAGAGCCTAAGTTCTTGCTGTTCCTGCACTTCTAACCCCCAAGAAGGATGAATCTTAGAGGATGTGTTGATAGTCGCGCTATCAATAAAATTACTGTAAAATATCATTTCCCCATTCCCCGATTAGACGACATGTTGGATATGATGATGGGAGCAACCCTTTTCTCAAAAATCGAACTTAAAAGTGGTTATCATCAAATTAGGATCTGCCATTGTGACGAATGGAAGGTAGCTTTTAAAACTAAGGATGGGTTATACGAATGGATGGTTATGCCCTTTGGCCTTAGCAATGCCCCTAGTACGTTCATGAGAGTTATGACCCAAGTCCTTTGCTTGTTCTTAGGAAAATTCGTGATAGTCTATTTTGATAATATCTTGATTTATAGTAGTTCGGTGGACCAACATCTAAATCATCTTAAACAAGTCAGTGAAGTTTTGAGGAAAGAATAATTGTATGTAAATTCTAAGAATTGTATGTTCCTTACTGATAGTGTCACTTTCGTCGGATTTATCATATCGTCACAAGGGATTTCAGCCGACCCTGAGAAAGTGCAAGCGATTAATGAGTGGCCTGAACCAACGAACATCAGAGACGTTTGGAGTTTTCATGTACTGGCCACCTTTTATCGGAGGTTTATTCGGAATTTATATCACTATTGTGGCCCCTATAATTGACTGTCTCAAGAAGGGAGAATTTCAATGGACTATATCTGCTTCCAAAGCTTTTGAAGAAATAAAAAGGAGAATGGTAGAACCACCCGTTATGTGTTTATCACATTTTTCCAAGTTTTTGAGGTTACGTGTGATGCATTTAACATTTGCATTGGCGGACTTTTATCCCAAGAAGGACATCCTGTAGCATATTTCAGTGAAAAGCTAAATGACATTCTACAATAGTATTCTACCTATGACAAGGGATTCTATGCTATCATTTAATATCTTAGATACTGGAGACACTATCTACTTCCCCAGGAATTCGTCATCTTCTCTTATCACGAAGCCCTGCGGTACATAAATTCTCAGAAGAAATTAAATGTTTGGCACGACCGCTCGGTCGAATTCCTACAGGATTACACGTACACCATACGACACAAAGCCGGGTCAGAAAACAAGGTGGCTGATGCCTTGAGTCGTCGAGTGATGGTGACCCAAGAGATGAGAACTGAAGTGATTGGCTTGGAGCGTATCAAAGAAGATTACAAGGACTGCCTTGATTTTCATGAAATCTATGACTTATTGACCATTGGAAGTGACCGTACTACCAATGATTTCCTCGTAGAGGATGGGTATCTATTTAAGGCACAAAAACTCTGTATTTCTCAAACGTCTCTTCGAGAGTGTCTCGTCTGGGAATTGCATGCGGGCGGTTTAGCTGGCCACTTTGTACGATCCAAGACTATTGCCGGGTTAGAAAATTGATTCTATTGGCCCAGCCTAAAGCGTGACGTTAGTAAACTTTTAAGAAGATGTCACATATGTCAGCTTGCCAAACTACGCAAAAAGCATACGGGACTCTATACTCTACTCCCCGTACCTAATTGCCCTTAGCAGGATGTGATTATGGATTTCATCCTAGGCTTACCCAAGACTGTGAGAAAGCACGATTCTATTTGTGTGGTTGTTAATCGTTTCTTGAAAATGGCCCATTTCCTCCCGTCTTCCAAAACTTTTGACGCCTCTCGGATCGCTAAGCTCTATTTTGATCGAGGTCATTAGACTTCATGGCCTACCCAAAACCATTGTTTCCGACAGAAACGTTAAGTTTACAAGCTATTTTTGGAAAACCTTGTGGCACAAAATGGGCACAAAACTCTAGTTTTCAACAGCCTTCCACCCTCAAACTGATGGGCAAACTGAGGTTGTTAATAGAAGTTTAGGAAACCTCCTAAGGACTTTGGTAGGTGAACAAATTAGAGAGTGGGACTCTAAGCTTCCTATCACAGAATTTTCCTATAACAACTCTGTCAACATAACAATTGGCTTTAGTCATGTTGAGATTATGTATGGATACCAACCTAGACAATCCATTGATTTAATTCTTATGAGTCCTAGGGGTAGAACATCAGAGTCTGCATATGCATTTGCATCTCATCTTCAGGAGTTAAAAAAAAAAAAATCTCATCTTCAGGAGTAACATAAAGAAATTAAAAAGAAAATTGAACAAAGCAAAAGCAATTATAAAATTATTGTTGATCACAAGAAAATATTTAAGGAATTCTAAGTTGGAGACCTTGTGATGGTACGGATCTGCCCGGAGTGTTTTCCTCCTGGTTCCGTAAAGAAATTGCATGCTAGAAGCACTGCACCTTTTAAGATAATTTTCAAGATAAATAGTAATGCTTATATGCTGGACCTTCCCAAAGGTTTAATAGTAATCCTATATTTAATATAGAAGATTTAGTAGCCTTCGAGGGACCTGAGTTTAACCCCAATAATCCACTTCATAATAAACCTTATATGACCCCACCTGGTGAGATCCCTTGCCTACCCCCACTCTCCAATTTGCCTCATTTACCCAATGCGGAGAAGATCGTAGCAATCCTAGATTATGAGATCATTTCTACGAAAGGAGGAGGGTGCGAATATACTTAGTTCACTAGAAAGGAACACTAGAGACAGATGATACATGGGTTGATCGAGAGGAGCTATAGAGTTTAGACTCAGATCTCCTAGTGCTGTACGAGAGCTCCAGAGACACTTACTCGACGGGGTCGAGATTTCTCCCACCTGGGGAGAATGATGAGGACATCGACAGATGTTATCAACGAGTCTATCAGCATAGGAGTCGTAGATCGATGACTACGATTCACAGTCTTTATTTTTGACGCATTTATGTATTGTAGTTTATTGATTTGCTATTTACGATTGTACCCTTTCTTTTGAGTTTGCTTGAGTTGTAGCCCAAGGGGTATTTGAGTCATTGTTATTTTATTTCTCTAGGCCTATATATTGTGGCTTATTGTAAAAGGATGAGGATTTGATGAATGAAATTCTAGCTTGTTTTCTCGTTGATCTCTTTGTGAGTTCATGAGAGTGGTGAGGCCTATGAGTGGCCAACGGAATACCCAACAACCCAACAATGGGTGAGCTCTTAGTCCTTTATTTTATTCTTATTGTCATCCCCACTTCTTCCCTCTCCAAACCCCTGCCCCTCTTCCCCCTTCTCCCAAACCGATATCCCCTCCCTCTCATCACCTTCCCAACTGACGGCCTCCCACATCCTGATCCCCACCATCTGCCCCTCCCAACCACAGCCCAATAGGCTGGTGAACCGCCTGGTTCACCCCACCCGTCGAACCCCTTCCCTTCTACAGCCGCCGGCCCCATACATTTTCCCCCTCCAAATTTGTATTCAAGTCCACCATAAAACCTTTCCTAATTTGATCCCATTAATTTAGGAGTTGGTTTAAATTCAAATTCAATTATTTGAATTTCAAATTTTCTCTTAAATGATCATCCTCCAATATAGGAAACTTTCCCAATTAATTTAAATCTGAAATCAATTTCAAATTTAAATCATCAATCCCCTCAATTGCGTGGGTCCACCTCATTAAACCCAAATCCCTTCCCCCCTCTCTCCTTGGCCGCCCACCTTAATAGCCCCCCTCCCCCCTTTTAGTTAATTAGATCTCCCAAATTAAGGATCTAATTAATTCAATCCCTTCCCCACTTTCCCTCCTAATTCCTACTTGTTTCAAATTCAAATTTCAAAGAAATTAATCTCTAATTATTCACTAGATCTAAAATTATTTTCAGATTTAACCCTTTTCCCTTCTTCCCCTTTGCTTGGCCGAACCTACCCGACCCCTTCCCCTCTCACTCTCTATTTTCTCTCTTAGACAATCATGCATGGCCGACCCGGATGTTGATCATGGGTTCGTAAAGGATCCTCTGGACTGGACTGACATTCTTCGATCTCCATTCTTCAATTTAAACTTGGACGTCGATGACTCCGTGGAAAGCTACATTGAACGCATCATCTTCACGTTGGCACCGTCAATTGAGGAACACATCCCAACTGGATCGTGTGCGATCATGGGACGTCAACTAATCCATCCGTCGCCGGCTACCCTTCCAACAATGAAGTTCTTGAGCTCCTTTTTCCTAGTGGTGATCTCTTCTCTAGTGTGGAGCATCTTCTTCCGCTAAACCCACGAGTGAATGAGTGAGTAGGTCCTCAAGGTAAAACTTCTCATTATTAAATTGTGGATTTTTTTATTGCGCACATAACTTTACTCTTGTCTTTGGAGTTTGATTGAATTGTCTTGGTTAATCTAAATTGCAATTCTTTGCCTAAGCAAGTTAAAAACTACGATTTTTTTAAATGCCTTTGTTGTGAACGATAATTTTATAATTGGAAAATTTTAGACAATTGTTCTTCTTAATTTCTCGTTAACTCTTGGTGGTATCACATCATCCTATTATCACCTTTGATAAGGGTTGAACTCACTCCAACATAGCAATTGTTGAACAATCCCTTGATAAAGATTGGACTTCTCCAACATAGCATTTATTAAGAGTTGAGAATCATAAGCTTTTTTTGAGACTTATCTTGAAAGTACTTTTGCCCCTCTCATCAAATGTCATCATAATCCACCAATCTATCTCGAAAATACCTTTGTCACTCTCATTTATTTTATATAAGAACAAGTTTCTTACTAAAATGAATAAAAGATACCTAGTTACCTCGCACACATGCTTTCCATCATTGGGCTTAAAGAAACTTTGGTCTAGTATGAACTTGCGAACAAGCTTTGCTAAAATTTTGTGAGAAATCAAAGATTTAGACGTAATGCTGCTTTGCGCACTCCACAAAATGCCATTGGACTTATATAAAGAACTTTGAGACCTCCATCCACAAAAAAAACTTAGTAAGAACAATTTCTTTCTAAAATGAATAAAAAAAACCTAGTTACCTCACCCACATGCTTTCCAACATTGGACTTAAAAGCTTTGCTAAAATTTTGCATGAAATCAAAGAATTAGCCATAATGCTTCTTTGTGCGTTCCACAAAAACGCTGTTAGACTTATATAATGTACTTGGAGTCCTCCATCCACAATTAAACTTATTAAGAACAAATTTCTTACAAGAAGGGAATAAAAAAAAAAAACTAGTTACCTTGTCGACATTGTCTCCATCGTTGGACTTGAAACATTGGTCTAGCATGAACTTGCTCCCATCCATTTTCTAAGTTTGCATGAAAAATGAGTTTAGAAGTCCTAAAATAGATCAAATAGACTATTGATCATATATAAAACCCATGATATGATCGCCATTGTTGATGTGATCCTCCAATTCAATCAACAATAAGTGAGCAATGTTGTTTTTGTATCTAGCATCTCCATGTCATATTTAATTGCCAAAAATATACATACTGTGCATTTCTTGGTTTCCTACCTTAATAATATATACTAACCAAGATGATCAGATTTATGATCAGTTCTTTTTTGTCCTACATATGCAGTCTTTATGATCTACAAGACCATAGGTATATTCAGTTGCCTATGTACAATCTTTTTGTACAGGTGATGTGACCCTTCAACAACCTAAAAGTGATATGTGATGGTAAAAAAAAGTAACCCTTTTTCAATTTGGACCCAACTTTTCATAATTGCAACTCTATTCCAGGAAATTGCAAGATGGTCAATAAACTTTTTTGAAACTTCATTTCAACCATTGGAAATTATTAAAATGCCCTTTTATTCAGAGCATTCATAAAATATCCTATTACATAAAAAATTCTCAAACTTGAGGGAGTCTTGTTTTATGATTGGAGTATGAGTGTTGAATCTCTAACTCGGCCCATATACCCTTTATGGGCTATGAATTACCAAAATACCCTAAGAATTTGAAATGTATATAGATTCTTGATAGGTCAAAAAATTATGAAATTGCAAGGAGATGATCTGTTTAACTATCTCAAGGCATTAGGCCATCTATCGGGTTAAATTAAATAATTCTTAAAAAATGATTTAAAGACATTTAACACTTTCAATTATTTTTAGAATACAACAACAACAACAACAACAACATCAAGCCTTTGTCCCACTACGTGGGGTCGGCTACATGAATTCTTTTTTTGCCATTGTGTCATGTTAAAAGTCAAATTCTCATTTAAATCTAATAAAGAAAGTTATTTTCTAATATTTTCTAACTAAGTCTTTTTAGGTTTACCTTTATCTTTTTTAACATAAGTCAAATCTAATACCTCAACTTTCCTAACCGGGTCATCGGAAGGCCTCCGTTTAATGTGACCAAACCATCTAAGGCGACTCTCTAATCTTATCTTCAACTGGAGCTACTCCAGCCTTTTCATGTATATGCTAATTTCGTATCTTATCTCTAAGGGTAAAACCACTCATCCACCTAAGCATTTTTATCTCTGCAACACTTAACTTAGTATTATGCTTCTCTTTTAATGGCCAACATTCCACACCATAAAGCCTTGCAGGACTCACCACCATCTTATAGAATTTTTCCTTAAGTTTGAGGGGGACTTTTCTATCGCACAAAAAGCTCGATGCATTCCTTCACTTCAACCATTAAACTTGAATTCTGCTGATAATATCCCCATCTATTTCACCATCACTCAGAATAATAGATCCAAGATATCTAAAACGTGTACTCTTATTAATGACTTGATCGCCCAAAGTCACAATCCCCTCACTAGGTCTATTGCTACTAAAATTACACTCTATATATTTAGTTTTAGATCTACTCAAGCGAAAACCTTTAACCTCCATAATTCAAGTTTACCTTCAACTCCCTCTCTAGTCTTATCAACAAGAAGAGTATCATCAGCAAAAAACATACCCCAAGGTACATCCTCTTGCAAATGTCTAGTGAGAACATCCATGACTAAAGCAAAAAAGATATGGGCTTAAGGCTGATACTTTATTTAATCCAATCGAAATAGGAAAATACTTGGTCAAACCACCTTGTGTTTGAACACAAGTAATAGCTCTTGCATACATATCTTTAATGATTTGAATGTAAACATTATTAACTCCTTTCTTTTCAAGAAATCTCAATAGCACTTCTCTTGGAACTTTATCATATGCTTTTTCTAATTCAATAAATATCATATGTAGATCCTCTTTATTCTCTCTATATTTCTCCATCAAACGTCTCAATGTATGGCTTCCATAGTAGACCTACCCGGCATGAATCCAAATTGATTTTGAGAAACATTTGTATCACGCCGCAACCTACTTTCCATAACTCGCTCTCATAGTTTAAAGTATGACATGCTACATGAATTTCTTTTTGCCATTGCAACCTGTTAAAAGTCAAATTCTCATTTAAATCTAATAAAGAAAGATCATTTCTGTATTTTCTAACCAAATAATTCTTAAAAAATGATTTAAAGACATTTAAGACTTTCAATTATTTTTTCAATATTCCAAAAAAACCCAAATTCAAGGTGTAAGATTGTTACCTAAATTCCAAGGAAAATGCTCTTGGATAAATTCTTCTAAATTGCTCATTTGCATCCAGAACCTTTTAAAGCATCTTGTAAAATAAACTAGCCAAGTCGATAGAGCAACTGAAGGATAAAGACCTTCAATATCAGAGGACATTTAATTCCAATTCTAGAACATGTTTCCAAGGATCTTGGTGGCTGGATGCAGTGCACTAATTGATATAGTGCATATCGAGTATTATTGGCTTGATGATAGGCTTCATCATGTTATTTGACATTGCATTTGTGCAAGGCCTTTAAACCTGCTAATAATTGAGTGAAATAAATTATTTGGGCCTCCCCTAGGGTACAAGGCCTATCATTTAAATCAACTAGGCATTCTGGAAAGATAAAAGTCCCGTCAACTAAATCAGTTAGGCCTTCTCCAAGGATGCAGGATCCAATACTAGGCTATTCAACTCTGTAAACTAACTTTGACGCTTGAAATAATAATGCTGTGAATCTAACACTTCAAACCAATTAGGCATGCACAAAGCCCAAGTTCGGTAGTTCAAATCAATAGGGCAGGCTTTTATGCCATTAAGCCCATTAATCAAGCTCACGTGCCATCAAGCTACCAAATTAATTGGCTTAGGCTCCCATGCTATATAAGTCCATCAAATCAATTAGGCAGGTTACTCTTGCCATCAAGCCAATCAAATTAATTAGATTGACATCCATTCCATTAAACCCAGGCAAAATTTTCAAATGGAGAAGAGTTGGTAAAAGTTTTAGGAATAGGAGCATTAAAAAAAATTTAAAAAGGAGCATCCAAGTGAACAAAAATCCCATTTTTTAAACAAAATGCAAAGGAGGAGAGCGTTTTGCATTGAAAATGCGATGGGGCTCTGAGTTTTCCATGCAAAACGCAAAGCTGCTTTGCATTTTCTATGAAGATGCGATAGTAGCTTGAGTTTTCTTCATGGCGGACCTCTCCACCCTAGAAAATTTGGCGAAAAGGAAGGAAGAAAGTCACGGGCATGGTTACCCGTGACATGCATGTTCGGCACGTGAAGCACCAAGCCAAAACCGATTTTTTTTTTAAATGCATTAGTTTGCCTACAAATACCAGCAAATAAAGAACATAAGGCTTTGCTGTTTAAAGTTGAGGCTACGGTTGAATCAAATAAGGTTAGTATTAATAGAAATTTTTTAGTTGTTTTAATGTTCAAGTAACGATTATTTTTGGAATACAGAAATCCTAGCAATTTGTTTTTATTAGTATTGGTGAAATATTGATGTATTATTATTCCAAAACATATGTGGATATTGTTGAAATATTGTTTCAAATATTGTTTAATTTTTGTTGTTGAGAGCAAATATTGTTGAAATATTAATGTTAAATTTTTTGCCAATATTGTTGAAGGAAATAAATTTGTTAGAATTACAATTTGTTTGTTTAAGATTATTGTGCAGTTATTTCCATATATTTCAAATTTTTGCACTTTTTCCCCCTCATGTATATTTATCAAAATAGTGAAATTAAGTAGCTCATTGGAATAAGAGAAATAAGACTGTATGATCCACGTTTCTTACGCACATCTTTATGCTATATGCTATATTTTTCAGCAAAATTTTTTGTTTTGTTTTGGGAAATACAAAATTTATATGTTAAGTAGAAATAACAGAGTATAGTTTACAATAAAACCATCGTGTTGTTCCATTAGACTTTAAAAATGCCATTGTAACATTCTGCCAACCCTTTAAGACATGTAATTTTTGAAACAAAAATATTCTTTTAGATAGAGAGAGAGGTAGAGAGAGAGTAAGAGAGACACAGAGAGTTAGATAAAATATTCTCCGGGCTTAATACGAAACTATATGTAATTAAGTTAATGAAAATATAGTATTGAAATATAGTAATAAATAAAATAAATATTGGAGAATAGAAAAATTAATTATAAGTAAAAGTTATTAAATAATTAAGTGTATATATATGTATTTATAAGTTAATGAAAATTTATTTAAATAAAATTAATATTAGTAAGTTAATTTATAGAGAAAAATTTGACGTAGAAAAGGAATTATAACTTAATTTATATAGAAAAAATGTTTAGAGATATTTAATAGATGAAAATAGTTAGTGAAATAAATAATTATAGTTGGATAAGATTTAATATTGTTTGAAAATTAAGTAGATAATACAAAATTAAGTAATAATTAAAACCATTTTGATTAATTAGTAATATTTGAAAGCATATTATTTAAATAAGTATAATAAATAAATAAATAAATAAATATATATATATATATATATATATATATATATATATATGTATGTATATGTAGAAGTTCAGCAAATTTACACATTTTAAGTTAAATTTAATTTAAATTAAATTACATAGGATTTAATATTTATATTAATGAGTGAATTAATTTAATATAAGTTATATTTATAGAAAATATAATTATTAGAAGTTAAAAATTCATATATAACTTAAATTTTTTTTTTTAAAATTTGGAGATATTAACTATTTGAGAATTGATTTTGAAATATATTTTATTAAGTTGTGTAAGAATTAATATTAATTTAATAAATTTGGTAAGACTTAAAACCATATGTGTGTGTGTGTGTAAAATATTAGTTTAAATAATAAAAAAAAAAACAAATTTGATTTTTTTTTAATTTAATATTGAATATAAGTATATTATTAGTGAAATGTTTTTATTTTTTTATTATTTATCTAATTTTACTTTTCTTATTTATTTTATAAATAAATAATATCGCTATATTTAATAATATGAAATATTAAAATTATATATAATTCAAAAATAATAGATTAATCTTATATAATAGTAAGAATGAAATAGTAACATTTTTTAATATTATTTAAACCTTTATAAATTAATAACTAAATTTTAAATTTGATTTATTTATAAGTTAATAAATATTACATGGTTTAGAAATAAATATAGAGGTGTAGAGGTAGAGAGATGAATAGTTTTTTTCAGCTCTCTACCTCTACTCCTCTATATTTATTTCTAAACCATGTGTAGAGGTAGAGAGGTAGAGAGAGTAAGAGAGGGACAGATAATTAGAGAGAAAATATATATATTTATGTATATATTTATAATTGCATAAGATATATTATTAATTTTAAATTTATTAGATAATAAATAATTAAGTAATAATTAAAACCAATTAGAATAATTAAGTAAATGAAATTTATATAATTAATAAGTTAAATAATTGAAGATATCAGTTGAAAAATATTTTCATAAGTTAATTAAATTAAATTATTAGATAATAACAAATCCCATCAGGTAGGCTCTCATGCTATCAAGCCTATCAAATCAATTGATGAATTTCCATGTCATCAAGATGATCAGGAATTTTATCATGCCATCAAGCCCATTAATTAAATTTAGCATGCTTTTCTACCATCAAGTATACTGGGCAATTTTGTATGCCATCAAGCCTATCAAATCAATCAGGAAGGTTCCCATTCCATCTAGCCAATTGGGTTGGTTCGCTTTTCCACGAAGCCCATCAATTCAATCAATCATACTTATATTCCTTTCCAGCCCATTGGACCAGTTTCCATACCATCAAGCCCACAACTCAATTTATTTGGGTATGTCTTAAGCCTTTTAAATAAATCAAATGCTAGGAGTATTTCTATGAAGTGAATCGTGCTTTAACACGACACTTGAGCCTTACTTAGAGACCCTTTGCAAGACAACCCATGCATAACACACAAAGACTTTTACGATAGGGCTTTATCATATCTTAAAATATGGGATTAGTCCCCAGGATAATTAATTGTGTTAAATGTACAATATTCGTTAAGGCTTCATGACACAAATCTGTCCTGAGCATGAAATTCACCTTGATTTGCTTAGGATGCTTGTAATGAGGCAACCAATGGCTATTAATCAAGCCCAATATTGTCATAACATCAAGCCCTTTGATTTTAGCAAATTAGGATCTTAAAGCAAAATTGTAATGAAGGAACAATGGGACCTTGATTGAATTAACTATCCATCTTCCAATTGATGTTTGTTGACCTCATGCATACGCAATGTCCTTAGTAAAAAGTGTTCTCTACCTACAAGGTCATACCGTAATTAATTTTAGGAGCTTGCATCCAAGAAAACCTTAATTCCTCATATCTAAATAAGCCCTTGCCATTGGTTGGGGGAATGTTTGGGAAAAGAAAGACAATCTATCCCTTGAAGATATGTTTGCCCAAGTTCATTAAAGGAGCAAGGAAGCATTTCAAAGTCCTCATTTCTCTCCATTAGTTTTGACTTTTTTCACAACTCCAGACATTCATAGATATGATTTATATAAATGGCAGTGTCAGTGAATACTTAATTTTTACTATGTTTCTTCCCTATTGATATATTCTTATTGACATTTACAGATCCAGGCCAGAAAAAGATTGTTGCACCAGTTTTCAGATTGGGGAAGATTGACAAACTGTTGTTTCATTCGTTTGCAGTTCTAGTCCCTTTGGAAGAGTTGGAAAGTTTTCTTTTGAGGCATGATTTTTTTTTAAATTCCATGTAGCTATGGCATATAATATGGCATCATAAATGTCATAAATAGCCAATTGTTTTTGATTTCGTATGCTCTTCGCAAGTCTAACTTCATACTAGTTTGTAATGTTATTTAATTTGTTTGCTACATGATTGGTGTATGCGACTTTCTTGAAGGTGCCTTATGATTATGCAGTCTGACCTCTTGGCTTCTAGGTAGACTAGGGAATCTTGAATTTTTTATTTTTAACTTTAAGCATGAGATGTCTTCTCACTATGACAATTGAAGGATATGTAGTTATAGTCATTTTTATTGGGATATGATTTGTAACTCAGTCCATTTTTCTAGTACTAGTGCAGCAGTCTGTGCTCTCATGTGCTTGACATACTTGTGTAATTTTGTCTGCTTATTCTTTACAAGGAATATAGAATTAGTTTTACTTTTGGGTATTTGGTAAGGAGCATGCCAACTGTTGTTAGATAAACTCAGCTTTATGAAACCAAAAAACCTCTTTATTAGAATAATGGTTCAAAACAGCCTGTCTTATTGAAATTTTTTTTCACTTTTTTGGATGAAACTGCTGCCTTCGATTTCCTTTGTAGGACTTGGTTAAAAAATAGATTTTAAATAAGCTAATTGATTAATTAATTAAATATCTTGATTCAGCGGTTTGGGATTAGTTAATAATTTTGCTATTAAATTTAATCGATTAATGATTAATTATATAATTAATTGTTTGTTAGGGATAATATAATAAATTAGTCTAATTAGTAATAGATTGTTTAATTAAAAGATTAGTTAGCGTAAATATTGATTAGTTAGAATTACTGAGTAGATTATGAGGTTTTCTAATTACTTGTGCATTAATTAATTAAATATTAAGTAGTGTTCTAATTTATTATATTTATTACTTTGTTGTAGTGCTATGGAGAGTTCTTGAAAAGAAAGGAGTTAATAATGCTTTTATTCAAATCATTAAAGATATGTATGCAGGAGCTATTACTTGTGTTCAAACACAAGGTGATTTGACTAAGTATTTTCTATTTCGGTTGGATTACATCAAGGATTAGCCTTAAGTCCATATCTTTTTGCTTTAGTCATGAATGTTCTCACTAGAAAGTTGTTAGAGGATGTGCCTTGGTGTATGCTTTTTGCTGATGATATTCTTCTTGTCGATAAGACTAGAGAGGGAGTTGAAGGTAAACTTGAATTATGGAGGTCAACCTTAGAGTCTAAAGGTTTTTGCTTGATTAGATCTAAAACTGAATATATGGAGTGTAATTTTAGTAGCAATAGACCTAGTGAGGGAATTGTGACTTTGGATGATCAAGTCATTAATAAGAGTACACGTTTTAGATATCTTGGATTTATTGTTCAAAGTGATGGTGAAATAGATGGGGATTTTTTCAGTAGAATTCAAGTTGGATGGTTGACGTGGAGGAATGCTTCGGGCTTGTTGTGCGATAGAAAAGTCCCCCTCGAACTTAAGGAAAAATTTTATAAGATGGTGGTGAGACCTGCAATACTTTATGGTGCCGAATGTTGGCCATTAAAAGAGAAGCATAATACTAAGTTAAGTGTTGCAGAGATGAGGATGCTTAGGTGGATGAGTGGCTTTACCCTTAGAGATAGGATACGAAATGAGCATATACGTGAAGAGGTTGGAGTAGCTCCAGTGGAAGATAGGATTAGAGATAGGCCTTAGATGGTTTGGTCACATTAAACAAAGGCCTTCCGATGACCCTGTTAGGAAAGTTGAGGTATTAGATTTTGACTTATGTTAAGAAAGGTAGAGGTAGACCTAAAAAAACTTGGTTAAAAAATATTAGAAATGATCTTTCTTTATTAGATTTAAATGAGAATTTGACTTTTAATAGGACACAATGGCGATAAATGATTCATGTAGCTGACCCCACGTAGTGGGACAAATGCTTGATGTTGTATTATTTTTGTTGTAGTGGTATAATTTCTAGATTCTTAGCTGAAAATAAGAAAGTTCTTGTTATTTTGTATGCTATTAATTTTTCATGGTCTTATGCAGATAAGCTTAATGCCAAAGTTTGTGGTAAATAAATAGGAAATTTCCAGCATAACACTCAAATAAATACGTCTTGATTTTAGCTGGCAATAAGGTTTCATGTGCGTGGTGTTGAACTTACTCCTGTAAGAATTAGCAGCTTAGTGGAAAAGACCAAAGAAATAGTCAAATACGAGGATCACCTATGTAAATATTGATTTCATAAAATTTTCTGATGTCAACATGGTTTAATTATGTACCCTCCAGCGGGATTTGCCATAGACTTACCAACAAGTTTAAGGGAAAATGAAAAGAGAATACCACTGAGAAATGTATAAAAATAAAGAAAATACCTGTAAGGCAAATGTATCAATTTGATAGTGTAGATTGTAGAATATTTTGTTGACCCAGTTATGGCTTGTCTGATGCATCCATTATAGGAATTTGATGCATATGAACACTAATGCAATGTCCTAGGCACCTGCCATGAGCATTAGTCCCTTTTGCATCCATATGCCCATTGGGATAAAAGATGGAAGCATCTCATGTTTCATGTCTACCAATTGTAGTGCCCTTGTTGACAGTGTGTGAAACTTGATCTAATGACAGCTGGAGATGAGTTCGTATAATGTGAATTGCTCTATGCCAATGTTATGGTTTCCTATCTTGTGGACATATTAATGGTGGCATTCAGGAATGAAAGATAAGAAATTACTTGATTCTTTAGCTAAATCTGCTCTCTAATTGTCATTCCTGAGGGTTACAAGTAGTAGCATTGCAGAACTTTCCCCTTTGCACCTTGCATTTCCAATCCTGTTAACTTATGTTTTTGCATTACTCCCATTTGCATATTTTTTCTGCATGAATTCTCTAAATTAAATTTAGTATTGTTTTAGATACATGCTAATTAATTACATTCGAATAATCCTTGACTGTCATGGACATAGTGATGTAGAACGGGTAGGAGGGGTTGGCTTTGCTAGGGAGACGTGGAGACAACAACTTTCTTCAAGTTGTGATGAAGAAACAACCTCAAATTTCCTTCCCAAAATCTGAGAGAAATCTCAGATTTTTTATGTTTAGGAAATAGAGATGGGGGAGGGAGAGCCAACCCAAGGTGAGATCTTGGGGAAGGATCGGTCAACAGCAGATTGCAAATCCCAAGCTTCCTTTCAAAATTCTGGGAAGGATTTCAAAAATTTTTTGAACCAAAATCTGAGAAGAATCTCAGGTTTCTTAGGCTTGGGAGCAAGGGAATTGAAAGGAGTGTTCAAGCTTTCATCCCAACCAGGTAGTGACGTGGGAGAGAGGGAATTTGAGAGGGAGAGGTGGTCGGGTAAGAGAGGATTCTAAGATCTAATTCCAGAAATAAAACAAGCAGAATTTGGAAGGAATTCAAGAGTTTGGGTTGTGGGAGATTTCGGCCAAAGGAAATTAATAAGGCCCATATGCAAACCCAACAGGGAAGAGGGAGGTGGGGAGGCGGGTTCCAGCAGGGAGGATGTAAAGAGGGGAAGCCTTCAAAAGGCGGTGACAGGGAGATGATTTCACGGGATTGAGAGGGTGGCAGGAGGAATTAGGGAGGGATTTGAAAATTCCTTAATTAATTCCTTGGATATGGGAATTAATGGAGGAGTTATGGTAGGGAGAGGGAGCTCGGGTGGGAGGAAAGGAGGGAAGAAAATTGAATTCCAATGTTCAGATTTGAAATCTGAAATAAAATCTAAGAAAAAAAAAACTGAAATCAAATAATGAGGGGAAAGGTATTTAGGAGGCATTTAAGAGGTGGTGATGTGGCAAATAAATAGAAAACACTAAAGGGAAGGTGGCCGGCCATATGGGGAGAGAGGGGAGAGGAAATTAAGGAGTAATTAATGCTAATTTAAATTCAAATTTTGAATTTGAATTTTCATTAATTGAGAGCATTAAGTGATTAATTGATTTAAATCTGAAATTAAATTTCAAATTTAAATTAATGGTTATTGGCTTAATTGGAGGGACGAATTTAAGGAGTAATTAATGCTAATTCAAATTCAAATTTTGAATTTGAATTGTCATTAATTGTGAGCCTCTCCTAATTAGGAAACTTCAATGGGATGATGAAGGGAGGTGGCCGGCGGGGTTGTGAAGAGGTGGCCGGCGGGATTGTGAAGAGGTGGCCGGCGGGATTGTGAAGAGGTGGCCGGTGGCTTGGGTGGAGGATGGGGATGTCGACAAGGAGAAAGTGAATAACAAAAAAAAAAAAAAAAAAAAGAATAAAACCACGAACCCGGCCGTCTCCAAGGTTGGTGGGTGATACGATTTCCCTCTCCAAGGGATCTCAAATCACGAGCCCGGACCCATCCTGCGGCTGGTGAAGACTTCGATTCCTCTCATAGGAATCTCACTAACGCTCTCTTACAAGAAGAACAAAAGTGTGGAAAACAATTTTTCATATTAATCAACCATCCATTACAATAGCTTAAGGCCCTTATTTATAGGCCATAACATGAGAAAATAGAAAATTACAAAAATGCCCCTTGGGCCACAACACTCAAATAAATTAAACTAGGGGTAAAAAAATAGAAAATAACATAAAATAAAAGCTAAAATGCAGAAAATAATTCATAAATGACAACTTAAATTAGAGCCGTCGATTTACGACGCCTCCTGTGATAGATGCGCCAGATCTTCGTGCCGATGTCCGCATCACATAGCATCACGTCTAATCTTAAATTCCCCATCCCACCCCCACCCCCACCCCCACCCCCAACCACATCCTACCCGCCTAGGAATAATTAAAAAAAAAAGAAATACATTACAATGTTTATTGGATATCCACTAGAAATTTATTGGGCTTTTATGTTTTGGAGATCCATGTGGCGCATTTCAGTAAGCTATTAACACTAATTAAGATTTCACCAGATTTCCACTGATTCCTTTGATCAACCCCTTTCTCTCTTTAGCTCTCAGATATTTGCCAAAAGCTCCCTAAACTTCTCTGTCCTCTAAAAAAAGAAACCCAAAATGATGGCCGCCTTGAATGTATCCAGTAACCTTTTTTGACTAAGCGTGCATAGGATTCCATATGAAATATTGATTGCTGAATACTTCACATATTAAGTATGATTGCTTAATGCTTATCATGTTGATCTGCAGGTTTGTAATAAATTAAATTCTTCTAGTGGTTTTGCAAATCATCCCATTGTTTTAACCATATTCTTCCGAACCTGGATCTTCAAATTGGATATCTATGTTAAATTTTCCATAGTTTTTTGCATAAAATATTTAGTACCATTCAATAATAAGCAAATGTGTGCCTGTCAGAGTTTCAAGTAATCCAAAATTTGCACAAAGGATTGCTGGTGTCTTGGTAGAGGCAACTGGGTTCAAAAATAGGTCATTAGGTCAGTTTTGGAATTCCAATTAATAATTTTTGTTTATCTCAATATATGACTTGATTCTTAGCATCGATGTAATGTGTAGGGTTTTCCCCAGATGAAAAGTTCCCACAAGCTGAGTTTGCTCCATATCCGAATGTCAGTTTTCAATGGAACCCTCGTGTAAGTTGTTTAATTAAAAATGTAGATCATTGTGATATATTTTTCCATAGAACGAACCATAATATATTTGGTCGTACAGGGTTCTGGTATAATGTGGAATCACTATGATTTTCCAGTATTTTTACTTTCTGCTGAGAGCGCTAAACTGCTGCAAGAGGTAACTGGGTGTTGCTTATGGATCTTTTGTTATATTGGTCTCTTCTTTTTGTGAGGACTTCTTTATTTTCACATAATGGTATGTGCATTTTAAGTTTAATCATGTTTCTGCATCTTTTTATAAAGATATGTCTTAATAATACGCCTTAATTATTGATTTTGTTAATTATGATTAGAAATCTATTAATCAATTGGTATAGCTATTAATATTTAGCTCTTAAGAATATAATTAATTGTTTGAGAACATCAAAATGGTCTTTTGAACTATTTATGGGGAGCTGTTTTATTGCTAGTTTATCTAATATGTTCAATTTAGTTAACTCCATAAATTTGATTCAAAATAGTCTCTTAATTTCTCAAATGTAATCTAAAATAATCTAACAAATGGACTATTTGATTATATTTGAGTCGCCGGGGGACTAAAATACACCTATACAAATACCAATGACTATTTCAACCTTTTTCTCTTAAAAGTTTCTTATTAGGATAGATCTAATTGATTACACAATCATTGCCTTCTATTATTCTTTTCTAAGTAATGAGTAGAGCCCTTTAGAGAAGGTCAAGCAGTTTATGCAACGAGCTTTTTTGTTAGCAGTGCTCTAAGCCTTCATCTTCACATCCTATCTCGAAGGTCCGGTGAAGAGTCCATGATGATCTCATCTCCATCAAGCTTTTTCTTGGTCTTGCTCAATGAACAATGATTCATCTTTATCTCATGTCTCAAAAGAACTTATCAAGATTGTTCGCTCAAGAAAAATAGCTTAAAAGCACGAACCTCACCTTCTAGGCTTAGGATTCCATTTTGCTTAATATAGATTGATTTTTAATTAACCAAAATTTCCCCAATGTTCATATCGAGCTTTGTTTAAGTCTGGGGTCCTTACTTTCATCAATGCTAGCTCTCATAGTTAATTACCCTTTCCATTTCTTATGAGAACACTCTCGATTAAGGATGAGTCATTTTAGCATAGCTTTGGAATTTTGAGTTTAGTTGTCTCGTTTGGATAGAGATAAACCCGATCAACATTCCATGGTTCTGTCATCCGGGGAATACCATAGATCTTAGTCTACCAACATTAACGAACTATTGGTTGCAACGTCTAGGAAATCTGATTAGCAACCATGGGTTGCCTTCTTTTAGAGATACCGAGTATATTGAGGTGGTTAGATGTTGGCTTTAGTTTTGTTGTGTTGTAGTTTAAGTTTGAGATTTATGTATGTTAGAATGTTCGCAAGTTTGTTTAGTTTGTGCTTGTGGCTCCTTTGTGGAGCTGCTCGTTAGTTTTAATGTTGCAGTTATATTTACGAAGGCCATGTCATGATGACATGAGTTCCTCATGGGCAAATTGATGCTTCTTGATAAAGTTGCATCAATTCGACAGGAGATATCAACAAGATATGTATTAATAATATGTTTTAGTTATCCTTTTTTTAATTATGGCTAGAAATCTATATAATTAATTTGTATAGCTGTATATATTTAGCTTTAGGATTACAATTGATAGCTTATTTGTTAGGATAAATCTGATTGAGAAAATTTGGCCATTATTTCATTGCATCATACGTATTTTTTTTATAGTGATTTGAACTTTCTAGAAGAGGACAAACAATTTGTGCATCGAGCTTTATTTGTTGGGTTTTAACTATTTCTTTCTTCAGAAATATAAATGCATGTGAGTTAACACTATCTATAATGAGGGTGCTTAGATATGTGTTTGTATGCGTGCATTTAAGTGTTTGTGTGTGTTGCATTTCATTGATATATATTTTGATTATTATACTTGGTATATCAAGGAATATTTTGTAAAAATGATAATCATTTGTCTTTTTGATTATGTGGGTATATTTTTGATGGGTTTTCTTTTTTACTTATCTTCTCATTTCAATTACTCTTTTGATTATATCAGATGGCTACAAAGAACGAGAATAATTTCAAAGCATATCCATCAACCGTTGCAGAATTTGATCTAGTCATGCAGGTAAGTAGCACGTTCCTTACCATGATTTTTTATGAGGCAATGTTCTCAATGTTTCTTGGCTAAAACATGATACCAATATGACTACTATTCACCAGACAACAAAAGCTGAAACTCGTGACTCAGCTTCCTGTCTCAAAAAACAGTCTTGTTTACCATTAGGTGGATACAGGTGATCACTTTTTCTTTTTTCATTCCCATATTTGCTTTAGAAGTGATACTCGAGCCTTAAGTAGATCTAAATGAGTATTACCACTATACTGAGAACATATTTTCTATTTGGCATTCCCATATTTGCTTAAAAAATATATGAGATTTTTAAACAATTAATGCCTCATTTTCATTTGATAAAACATAGAGTAAAAGCTTAAAATAGTCACCCGACTATTTATAAATGTCCAATTTAGCCCCAGAGTTTTGTATTGCCCCCATTTAGTCACTCAACTATTAAA
The DNA here is from genome assembly GCA_022539455.1 of Dendrobium nobile. NCBI lineage: Eukaryota > Viridiplantae > Streptophyta > Magnoliopsida > Asparagales > Orchidaceae > Dendrobium > Dendrobium nobile. Next base: position 62,607,561 of record CM039721.1, read on the forward strand.
AATTAATCCAATTAAGTACTAAAGACTAAAAATAAGTATTAGAGTTAACTCCAAAGTTAAATATGATGGTAGTTTAGGTTGTATAAGTGTATGTGAGATTACATTACAAATATTGCTCTATTTTCATTTAATAAATTAGAATATATATTTAATCTATTAAATAATAAGGGTGAATAACTAGTGAAAAAAAATTATATTTTTAAAGCAAAATCTAAAATTTTTTCTAAGTAATTGATAAGCTAACCTGTCTTTGTCTTCTTGTGAATGTTTCACATTGCTCGCCACCTCTGTCCCTGGATGGCGAAGCGCATCATGATTGCTCGGCCTCTCGTGTCACTTGCGGTTGCTTACAACAGCACGACCTTTCGCATCTCGCTTGCAAAGAGTCGAAGCACGGTGCCTTGTTCATAGCTGCAGGTTTTCTCCCTCGCACAATTCGGTCTCTAGTTCCTTCTCTAGGAATTATAACAGGAAGACAATGATTATGTAATACCTATTTTTACTAAAATACCCGCAAAGAAGCGAATGTTTGTCGCTTCTTCTGTTAATTTAAATGAAAATTAAAAAAATGGGATTTAAATTAAACAATTTTAATAGTCAAGAGACTAAAATAACTCTTTATCTTGTAATCTTTTTCCGCATTATGTTAACTTATTATGTTCAATTTGCTTTCTCGAGGATGTTAATGTCCCTGTACATAAGAGGGGAAAATCTATTATATGCTTTATGGAATAAAGTTCATGTGTCATGCTGTTTAATATGACTTAGAAGAATTAATATAGAAGATACCTTTTGAAGAAAAAAAATTTATTGAAGGAGGTTTAAATATACATGTTGGTGGAGAGGTAAATGATTTTAAAAGCATTCATGGTGGTTATGAGTTTGGAGCAACTAATGAAGGTGGTAAGATCATATTAGATTTTTCTTTAGCTTATATTTTTTTAGCTTATGATTTTGTAATTGCTAATATCTTATTTAAGAAAAGAGATGAGCATCTCATCACTTCTAAGAATGGATATAATAAACTTATAAGAATGGATATAGTAAAACTCAGATTGATTATTTTTTTATAAAAAAATAGATCATTTAGATTGCAAAGATTGTAAAGTTATTCTAAGTGAAAGTTTATATACCAAACATCGCTTATTAGTTTTGGCCTTTAAATTGAAGGGGTAGATAAAAAAAATAGAGTTAAATGTTGTCTAAGATTAGATGGGGACATTTAAAGAATATTAATAAAAATATTTTTGAGAGTGAGATACTAGATCTTAAGATTCTGTCTGTGCATGATGAAGCTAATATTATATATGAAAATGTAGTTAGTGATATTAAGAATGTTGCAAAAGATGTATTTTGAGCATCAAAGGGAAAAACTCTTAATAATAAAAATAGTTTGTGGTGGAATCTAAATATGCAATAAAAGATAAAAAAATAAGAATAGTTATAAAAATTTGTTTAGATGTAAATTTTCTGATAATTGAGAAATATATAAAGAGGCTCAAAAAGAGTTTAAGAAAGTAATATGCGATGCAATATTTTAGCTTTCAATGATTTATATAATAGATTAGATACTAAGGAAGACGAAAGATATATATATATAAGTTAACCAAATAAAGAGATAAGAGTAGTAAGGATATAGTTCAAGTGAAGTGTATTAAGGATAAAATAAAAAAGTGCTTTTATTAGAAGATGATATTCAACAAAAGTGGATGAGATATTTTTCTAAACTTCTCAATGAATATTATGAGAATGCGATTGATTTTAGTGACTTTAGCACCCTAAATGAAAATAAATATTTTTTGTTTTTATCGGCGGATTAGTATAACTGAAGTTAGGTAGGTTTTAAAGAAAATGAAGTGTGGAAAGTCTATTGGACTTGATGATATTCTAATAGAGGTGTGGAAATGCTTAGGAGATGAAGGAATTTTTTGGCTTACTAAACTTTTTAATAACATTTTAAAGACTAAAAATATGTCAGATGAGTGGAGAATGAGTGTGTTGATTTCTATTTTTAAAAATAAAAGTGATGCACAAGATTGTGCGAATTATAGATGAATTAAGTTAATGTGTCATACTTTAAAATTATGGGAGTGTTATGGAGCATAGGTTACGACGTGATACTAATGTTTCTCAAAATCAATTTGGATTCATGCTAGGTAGGCCTACTATGGAAGCTATACATTTATTGAGAGGTTTGATGGAGAAGTATAGAGAGAATAATGAGGATCTACATATGATATTTATTGATTTAGAGAAAGCATATGATAAAGTTCTAAGAGAAGTACTATGGAGAGTTATAGAAAAGAAAGGGGTTCATAATACTTATATTCAAGTCATTAAGGATTTGTATGCAGGAGCTATTACTTGTGTTCGAACACAAGGTGGTTTGACGAAGTATTTTCACTATTTCATTTGGATTACATCAAGGATCAACCTTAAGCTCATATCTTTTTGCTTTAGTCATTTGATGTTCTCACTAGACATTTTGCAAGAGGATGTACCCTGGTGTATGCTTGTTGCTGATGATATTTTTCTTGTTGATAAGAATAGAGAGGGAGTTGAAGGTAAACTTGAATTATGGAGGTCAACCTTAGAGTCTAAAGGCATTCGTTTGAGTAGATTTAAAACTAAATATATGGAGTGTAATTTTAGTAATTATAGATCTAGTTGGGGGATTGTGAGTTTGGGTGATCAAGTCATTAATAAGATTAAGAGTACACGTTTTTGATATCTTGGGTCTATTGTTCAGAGCGATGGTGAAATAGATGGAGATATTATTAGTAGAATTCAAGTTGGATGGTTGAAGTGGAGGAATGCATCAGGCTTGTTGTGTGGTAGAAAAGTCCCTCTCAAACTTAAGGGAAAATTCTATAAGATGGTGGTTAGATCTGCAATGCCTTATGGTGTAGAATGTTGGCCATTAAAAGAGAAGCATAATATTATAGAATGTTTGCCATTAAAAGAGAAGCATAATATTAAGTTAAGTGTTGTAGAGATGAGGATGCTTAGGTGGATGAGTGGCTTTACTCTTAGAGATAAGATACAAAATGAGCATATACGTGAAAGGTTTGGATAGCTACAGTGGAAGATAAGATTAGAGGGAGACGTCTTAGATGGTTAGGAAAATAAATGTATTAGATTTAAGAAAGGTAGGGGTAGACCTGAAAAGACTTGGTTAGAAAATATTAGAAATGATCTTTTTTTATTAGATTTAAATGAGAATTTAACTCTTAACATGACACAATGTAGAAAAGAATTCATGTAGCCAACCCTACATAGTGCGATAAAAGCTTGATGTTGTTGTTGTTGTAACTTTTACATGCGTATCTATTGCGATTTTTGTTTGTCCTAGTAACCTAAATATTTTTATCCTTTTTTACATTTAAATGTGAAAAAGGTTTAAAACATGCAACGATTTTTTTAATGTGGAGTAAGAAATGCATTACGATGCCCTGGAAACTCTTGCTAGATCACACCTGTTTGCTCACTAACCTCCTTGTTGTTATATGTAAAGGGCAGTGTGTGGTCTTCGCTGCCACCAATAAAAACCACTTCTGTTGAGCCACCAAAATCTATTATACTTGTGATGGCTGCCATGGATTCTGGATCATTTTTCCGTGACGTTAGCTTTGGTGCTGATTCCCCATTATCGGTATGGTTTTTCTGATTCTAAAAGTAAAACAGACCTGTTTGTCAGTTTAACTTATTTTCTATTAATTCAAACTCAGAGATTATGAAGATATTTCTGTGAACTATTCCAGGGATTGATTGCTTTGCTGGCTGCAGTTGACGCTCTTTCTCATGTTAGTAATTTGAATGAGCTTAAAAAACAGGTAAGTTCATTTGTTCTTGAGCTTCGTTTCTTTGTGTATATGTGTGTGAATGGACACGATGTTGACGGTGTATATATGATGCAGAAGAATTTATAAGTGGTGTTGTTTTATATGTAAATCTGAAAATTAGCATGTTGAGTTTGCCTTTTTTACTATATTTATCTTTTTTTTTTCTCCTGCTTTAGACACTGAAGGAAAAAATCACTATCATTAACTTTCATCACATTCTGAATACCAATTTCCAAATTTTAGTTACCTGCATGACCAAGCATCATAGACAAAAATCTAGCTTTTACATTTTGTCATATTTGTCATCTTAAAATTAAAGTAAAAATCTAGCTCTTACACGCTTATATTGATTAGTCCCCAAGTTGTATTTTGCACACAATGATATCATGTGTGTTTGTTTTAGCAAACAGTCTAGCATCTCGGCCAAAAAATTTAAGTTCATGATGAACAGCTTGATGTGATGCAGGAGTTGAGTTACACAAGATTAAAAGAAGACACTAGCTCAACCAATTATATAATCATTTTTCAAATTAAATTTGGCTACAAGAATTCGTAGTGTTTAACTTGTTTAGGCAAAGGAATTACAAGGAGATAACCAAACTATTTAAGCAAATACAAAGGAAAGCCTAAAGTTAAAAGCTAGTGGCTGGAATCCAACGATTAATACGGAGTTGTTCACCTTGAGGCCTCTTCTCTCTTTCCTACGAAATTAGGTTGAGCGGCGGAAGATCGTCCAAACTAGTAGTGAGGTTGCCACGAGGAGGGAGGAGCCAAGGAACGTCGTTGTGGAGAAGGAGCTCGGAGGTGGAGGTGGCACGGGAGGATGACCTTTAATGATCCACGTGTAGACAAAAAAGTGGTCGTCGATGGAATCCACTAGTGTTGGTAGAATCCGATCCAAATATTCTTCGACGGTGTCGTCGAAATCAAAGCCCACGTCGAAGAATGGTGATTTGAGGATGTCAACTTTTCCTTGGTTGTCATACTCAAACCCGAAGTTCCACTCGGGTTCCTCCATGCATTCTTGAAGGTGAGAATGGGTGGTCGCCGCAAGAGGCTCTCCAATGGGAGGGAGAGAGGGGCGGCGGGTTGGAGAGGGGATGGGGAGGCCGGCGGTAGAGCAAGGATGAGGGGAGGAGGGTTTTGTTTGAGAACTGAAATTAATTTCAGTTTTGGGAGTTTTGGAGGGAGGGATTTGAATTTCAATTTGAAGGCAATTAATGCCTTAATGAAAAATTAATGGGAGAGGGAGAAAGGGGGAAGCCGGCGGTAGAGAGAAGAGGGAGAGAGGGAGATTAAAACTGAAATTATTTCAGTTTTCATGCAAGGGGAGGGAAAATTAATTGATCCTAATTTGAATTTCAAATAGGATTAGGGAGTTAATTGGGTAATTAATGGGAGACAAGGTAGGGGGCCGGCGGCATGGCTAAGGAGAGAGAGGGAGTTAAGGAGAGAGGGAGGGGGTTTTCCAAATATAAAATGATGACTAGGAAAATATGAAATAAAATCCAAATCAATTTAAATTTAATTAATTTGGATTCATTTAAAAACTTTCCAAAAATAGAATTTTCCAAATTTGGAAAGAAATTGAAATTTGAAATTTCAAATTTCAATGAGAAGTAGGTGATGGGGATGTGGGGAGGTGGTGGAACGGAAAGGGAGGCCGGCGACAAGGTGGCCGGCCGGCGAGGCTATGGTGGCCGGCGGGTGGAACTAGGGACGGCGGCAATAGGAGCTTGGCTTCTTGCTTCCTCTTCTCTACTTGGGGTCTTTGGTGGCGGAGAGATAAGAGGCTAGAGATTCCAAGCCTTGGGTGATTGTTACAAGTGAAATCACAAAGAGATCACAAAGAACTCACTAAGAGATCTCTACGATATTGAACTCACAAAGAGAACAAAACATAAGAAAATTTCATTTCAATAATTCAATAGCCCTCATACAAGAAACAAGAGCCATTTAAATAGGCTCCACATGACACAAGTACAAAAGTCTAAAATGCCCTTCGGGCTACAAAAGCAAACTAATACCCTCAAGGGTAAAATGGGAAAACTGAAAAATAAATGCATAATACATAAAATGCTAGTGCAAATAAAATCAGTAGTAGAGGCTCTCCATCATGGCCGTCGACCTCCGATGTCGTCTCTGATAGACGCGCCGAAATCTCCTGTCGATGACCTCACACAGCAATGTGCACGAGGCATCTGATAATGAAATTAAGGAGCTGATGTGTTTAATATTCATAATCAGTAAAGACTGTACTCTTTATTGTTTTGTTTTGGAACATATTGTAATTAGGCTTTCTCACTTGTTCCCTTGCCCTTATGCTATTGATCAATATTTCACATTTATTGAATGTTGCTGATTGGGCTAGTGATGATATCAATCTTGTCTTTGTTTTCTTTCTGTTTAGTTTGCTAATTAACACTTGCGGTAAATTTATTCAGCTTGTTTTTGCGGTCTTTACTGGCGAAGCATGGGGTTATCTTGGCAGTAGAAGATTTTTGCTTGAACTAGAATTGGGTGAAGATTCCTTAAAGGGACTCAACGGATCAATGATTGAACAGGTTTTTTTCTTATTTATTTATTTATTTATTTTTGAGTTGCTACTACAGATACTGCATTCATCTATTTTTACTTTCTAGATACCTTAGCATATTTAGGGTTATAGAAAACGGACATTTAAGGGCTGGATGGGCATGCTTAGTCAAAAGTGAGGCATTATTTTTATCCTTGCATGTAAAGGCTAGAAGCAAAGTTTTGTATTTTGAAAACGTTGCTATGGGACTTCTGATTATGCATACTTTGCCTCAAATTTTCCTATAGGATGCTATTTAATGTATGAATTTGAGTTTTTAATTAGGAGAGGAATGTTGGGGATAAAGAGCAAAATTTGTCTAAATAAAATAAAATGTGATGCGACTCACCATTAACCAATCCTATTTTGATATTTTGGTTTTAGAAGTTTTATTCTAATATAAAAGTTTGTTTTCTTAAAAGAAGTAATGCTTAATTTTGACTAGCCTCTTTTGTTCTAGGAACCACATAAGGATTTTATCACAAAGATAAAAGTAAGAGATCCACATTACGCTCTTTTCTATTATCCTCCTTGCAAAAATGCGCTCTCCATAATGAATACACATAATCATACCTACTTCATTGATGCGGACCCTTACTATTTGTTTCATAATTGGGATAAAGTTTGGTGCTGAAGGCTTTTGGAATAGTTGGAAATAACTATGTTATGACATTATGGTGAATTTTCTAGTCTACTAGGGTAGAGGGAGAGGGAGGTGGGCCACCTTGAGTCATGACTAGAACTTTGGGATGTGCCTTGAAGGTGGCCAATTGCAAGGGGAGAGGTAGAGAATTGTATCTGATTTTGGAGGAGGAATCTTATATTTTCATTCAAGCTTCAATCATTCCAAATCTTTTATTGTCTAAACTCTACATGTAGGCCTGCTGTAGCTTTAATTGATATGAAAAACCCTAGGTATTAATAAGATACATTTTCCTTATTTCAATGCCTATTTTAATTCAAATTGAAGATACAAATGAAAAAGTTAAGTGAGTATTCCATTATTCCTCCTTAGGTGGTTAACCCCCTTAGAAAAAAAAAGGATGCTTTTGTGGAAAGCATGTTGGAAGATTTCTTGATTCCTTTTCATTTGAATTTTCTTTTCTTTATTTTGACCATCTCTCTCTCTCTCTCTCTCTCTCTCTCTCTCTTAATTTAAATTAATAATTTGCAATTTGGTCTGCTTTGTCAATAATTGCAATTCTAATATTCTGTTGATAATTTTGCAAATTTCCTTAGAACTTTCTAGATCACAGCTCCCATTTTAAGTTGCTTGCTCCTTTAAATAAATCTTGAGAAAAGGACCAAAATGGTCCCTCAACTCCTTAGGAAGGGCCTCCAACTATTTTGAGGGACCATTTTGGTCTCTCAATTTTTTAAAATGAAATCATTTTAATCCTAACATCCAAAATAATGGATGTTGTACTTAATGGTGTTACAAATATATTTTAGTAGTTTTTTGACTATACTATTTATTAAATATAGTTTTCAAATAATTATAATTAACAAAATATTAATCATTTTCTTAATAAGAAATATAAATAGTATTTTTAGTTATAATTTTAAAAGTTTTAGTTATATTTTATCATTTACTATTTATTATATTACCATAACTTTAATTTATAGTTTTTATAAAAATATAATTAAATATTCATTTTTGTCACAAATATATTTACCAATCATAATCTATAAAATATGAATAAAATTTTTAAAATTATAACTAAACATACTATTAATTTTTCTTATTAAACAAATGATTAATAAATTTATTTTGAAAAATTCTTATCACTTAAAAATTATATCTTTTAAATAGTTTAATTAAAAAATTACTAAAATATCCCTAATTTTAACACAATTAAGTCCAACATACATTATGTTGGATGTTGGGACCAAAATAACCCCATTTTAAAGAGTTGAGGGACCAAATGGTACCTCAAGATAGTTGATAACCATTTTGATCCTTCCTAAAGAGTTTAGGGACCATTTTGGTTCTTTTTTCAATAAATTTTAATAGGTTGAGAGCTTCTATTCTTTTATGGATCTTCTCTTTCTTTTCATCCTTCCAACTTATGGCTTCGGAGAAGGCTGGGGTGCATCAATGTTCTTTATCTGATGTTGATCATCAAGTAGGATGGTGCTTCTTGTGCTTTTTTTAGGCAGATGGATCTTGAACCCTTGTTAGCATCCTCCAGTGTGACTGCCTTTTCCGTCTTCTCTAAATGTGGAACATGAGACCAATTAACTCTATATGATTTCCCTCCTTTGATGAGTAAACCTTTGTTTTCTTGTATAGAAGATATCATCTCTATCATATATGCGGACTAACAAATATTATATGACTTACATCTAATGGTACAACTACACATGCCATCTCATTAATGAAATCTCTAGATGAAGTAAACTTAAGAATACATTGCTTAGTGGCACGACAAATCTTTTTCTTATGAAACCAACTTAAAGAATAAGATTTTTCAATGTCTTGTAGCAGCTAGACTATTTAGGAACAATAGACTAATTGACTATATATATGTTTTTCCTCTCATTACAAGAAACATTTGTTGTCTTCTATAGAAGATATCATCACTATCTCATATACGGTAAACCCAATATTACATTACAATATCTAGTTGATGTGAAACAATATCATGCGAAAATGATTTGTTTAAATAAAGTTTGCATGCTTAGATTTAGAGGCAATAATAAGCAAGATCTTATGCAGAATTGAACGATAATATAAATATTAAGTGGCACTTAGCTTAGGTTAAATCACATGAATAAAAGTTAAGTTTGAAAGATAGTCAACTTAATCCGACATTGCATACATGGATCGTTCCAACAATAAATTCCAATACTAACAATAAGATTAGTCTATGAAAGATCCCTCACATAACTCTTCCTATTACTAGGTTCTAGCGGCGAATAATTGACATGATCTTCATGAATCCATTAATAAACCACAATTGAAAAGTGACTAAGAGATTTAATGATTTGGGGGAGAGTTTACCCAAATAATCAGAGAATACGAAGCTTATGGTTTGATCACCAAGGCACTAGATGAAGAGCAATCAACAATGTCAAGGCTTGGATACATTTAGGAAGGTGATCATTGATTTCTTGGACAGCAGGGCAGCAAGAATGGGCCACCAAATTGAATGGGCAGCAGCTGGGAACTTGTGGGCAGCAGCTGGGAACTTGTGGAGAGCAGCAGGTGATGGTTGAAACCCCCCCGTTTTAGCACACAAAGACTTCCAATCAGCAGTTCAAACAGCAACCTGGTGGGCTAGGACAGCAGTCTGATAAGACCCAGAAAACTCCAACCAAGCCAATACCAAGGAGGAGCTCGGGTAGTAGAGAAAAGCTTCAGACAAGGACAGTTTCAGATTTCTGAAATTGGATTTTAGTGAGGAGAAATGGGGGAAGCTAATTTGAAAATCCAATTAATTTCCAAAGGAAGTGCCAACGGTTAGTGGGGGATAAGGGGTTTAATGGGAGGCAATTAATGTAATTGAAAAGAGAATTAATGGGCAAGGGTGGCCGGCCATAGAGCAAGGAGAGAGAAGCTTTGGAATTTAACAAGTGGGGCCCACGTTTGAATAGCTAATTCCAATCAAATCTGAAATTATAATTTCAGCTTTGATTAATTCTTAAGTAACTCCCAAAATTGATTTATTAGGAGGGAATATAATTTGAATTTCAAAAGGAGCATTAATCCCCTTAAATGTCTCTCCTAAATAGATGGAGACTAATTAGGAAATTGATTTAATTGAGGATTTGAAATTCAAACAGGCTTGGGTCCAAGATTGGAAACCGGCGGCAAGGTGGATGCTGGGCGGCGGGCTAGGGGCTGGCCGGTGGCTGCTGGCCGGTGGGCTGGGGCTGCTGGCCGGCGGGTTGGGCTGCAGGCCGGTGGTCTCGACAATCCAGGGAGGGGCGGTGGCAAAGAGCAAGGGAGGGGAGATTGTGGGGGAAAATTCTCGGGACCCAAAGCATGAAACTCCAATCTCCACTAGTGGCTTCAATCCAAATCTTCACAAGAATGAATTGATCAAGAGAACTAAAAGAAAATGAGAGAACAAGAAAAACCCTAGAACTCACAAAGAGAGATCTAGCTTCTCCTACGAACTCACTAAGAGATCGTGGAGGTTTGCACTCACAAAGAGAACATGAAATGTAGAACTCACAAAGAGATCAAAGTAGAAAATTTTCATTTGTTAATCATCATCCCTTTCCAAGAGGAAGGGGAGGGCTTAAATAGCCAAATACATGAGGGAAAATAAAAGACAATTGCCCCTAGGGCAAACATAAAACAAAGCCCTCAAGTGAGGGTAGAAATGGAAAAGTACAAATAACAAATAAAATACATGAAAATAAATATACACGATCGTAGCCGTTGATCTTCGATGTCCTCATCACTAGTGGTACAACTTCACCTACCATCTCATTAATGGAACCTCTAGATAAAGTAAACTTAAGAATACGTTGCTTATTGACCTGACAAATATTTTCTCTTATGAAATCAACTTAAAGGATAAGATTTTTGTCTAGTAGAAACCAGCTTAAGTTTCTCAACTAGAGCTTCAACTAGGTTAAAATGGCATTGACAAGGTAGATTTTACCTGAAGCTTGACATGTAAAAGTTCCTTCTTAGCCGTCTTATTAACACGTGCATGCAACATTAGGTTTAATGCAGGATCTACCTTTGTCACCTCTCTCACTTCAAAATTTTCTTCCAAGTTAATAGCAATGTAGTTTTCTTTCTCTATCTGATCTCCCTCCACCCCCTCCTCTCCCCATATTTGATTTCTTATTTGGATATAAGTTGCAAAACTCCTTGAGCTTGTGTCCCTGCTTTCCGTAACAGCAACATCGTGGTATGTTGTCTTGCTCATTTGCAGTCAAACATTCAATTTTCTCTTTTTTTTTTATAATTGCAAACTGAACTTTGTGTAATGGAAATAGATTTATTTCTTTCATTGAGGGTCTTTTTGGGTACGTTTTATCTTCTTTGCAATCTGCTGGCACACATAATTTTTCTATTACTTTTTTGTTATTTTTTATAATTTTTTGTGATGGAAAATTATTTTTTACAACATATCTAATAGTTTGGGGTGGCTATAAAAAAATTGTTGGCTAACTTGAAAAAGAAAATATTTATATTGTTTACATCAACTTAAAAAAAAACATTTTCCCACAATAGCTTTGGAATCACTTTTATAAAAATATGCAACCACTCCAAATGGACCCGAAGTGCAATAACTTTGATGATATCTTCAAGGACATCAACAATTGAAAAAGCTTCAATTCTATGTAGAAGATCTCATGAAGCTGTGCCACATATTTCATGAATACATATTTTTCGTTCACTGAAATTTTTGAAGATTTTGCCTACTTGCTAAAGTTTGTATTTATTCTTGCAATTTTCTTGTTATATTGCTTCACATTTCGCTATCGAATCCACTTTTTTCATTGGTTATGATGGAATAGAATTAAGCTTTTAACCATCTTTTTTGATTTTAACCATGCTATGATAGATCATGGTTTTTAGAGTATAAATTCCACTACAATAAATTGTGCTTTGAAAACTTCAAATGAACAAATGCTATTCTTTCTATCAAGATAATCTTAAATCATGAAATATATTTCCAGTGGCAGCTTTGACAGTGCCATTGAAGTAAGATAACTCAGAAATTTGTCTCTAACTTGAAGAAAAAGTTGTCATCTTCTTTCTTTTATTGAATCTTATCAGGCTTTTTTCTTGTTGATGGATTTCTTTTTGGAGGTTGTCTTCTAGTTTTTTTCTTTCCTTATGTGTAGATTGGAGTTGGTGGAGGAAATGATGATGATGCTACCATAGCCACAAAAATTTCATAGGAAACGATCATTGTGGCCATCTAATCAGCCATTTAATTGTTCATCTATTCATTTATGTTGTATAGAGACTTATCAATTATTTGCAATCTCACGTCTTAATTGTAGATCTCAAATTCCATAGAATCGCCAAGGGCATCAACCCCAATCTTTAATCTAACTTTGAAATAATATTCTACTGGTTCAAACTATGCTCGGATACCAACTTGATTTAGAATTAGGATAAAATTTGGGTGCCACAGATTTTTGGAACTACTAGGAAATGATTTTGTCAAGCAGTATTGATAGATTTCCTAGTCTACCTGAGAGGAGAGGGAGGGGCTGTCATCCACTTTGGGATTTGTGCTTGGGTGTTTGGGACATGCCTTGAAAGGTGTGGTGATGGAGGAGGAGAGAGGGCTTGAATAGGAGCTTTGGTCAAAATTAAAGAAGAGAGAAATGTAAATATTGCATGAACTATTGATTTATATAATTGGAAGTAACCAATTGGGTTTACGATGAAACCTAAGAATCGTTCATTGATCCAATTGGTGTACCTTTATGGGATAGACCTCAACAGAAAATTATTAAGTAATGGTGGCAAGTGATTGAGTTCAGTAGTTCTTCATAGAAAATTAAGTACAAGTCAAAATATGTGAAATTAAAGGACATTACTTGAATGCAACTGCGGGTTCCTGGCTGCTTGTCCAGTAGTGGGTATCCGGTTCATTGCTTTGGGTATTAGAACTATGGCGTTCAACCTGAATGGTTTCAATTTTAACCAATATGTAGTTGATAGTCAAGGTCGTGTTATTAACACTTGGGCTGATATTATAAATCATGCTAATGTTGGTATGGAAGTAATGCATGAATGAGTTTTCATCGAAAAGAATAAATGAAGAGGAAATTAGTTATAATTTGGCTACTTGAGATCTCTAGAATATGGAAAGAATATTTACTTCTTTTTTCTTTTTTTTTTTTTCCATTTGAGGAGGAAACTTGGATTTTCATGCAAGTTTCACCTATTCGAAATCTCTTATTCTCTAGGTTACATGAAGCTTTATTTATAACAAAAGGGATGGCAAGGCCATTTTTGACGTTGGGAATAATGTTGTGAACTCACCAAATTCATTTGAGGGTCGAAAAACAAGGATAAGAAGAACATCGAAATGATGCCAGATTTCTAGCTCACATGAAGAAACATGAAATAGTTATGACGATGAGGATGAGACAAGCAAATGAAATAAGCAATTAATTAAAAAAAGAAGAAATAAACAATTTGTTTATAAAGGTCTACTGGTGGTTAATTAATTGATTTCTGTATTATGTAGCTGACTATCTATTAGTAGATTGAGCTTTGTAATTCTCTTTGGAAACTATAAATGAAGAAGAATAGAGCTGTAGTGAAAGTTATTCCCTTATTTTCTATTTTTTAAGTTTCTTCTTTCCTTTGGAGATCTGGGTTTGCATCTCATAGTGTAGGCAACTCGAAATGCCGAAGTGACTTGGAGTACCTATCAAATACCGAAAAATTATTTCATAATTTTGTTTTGTATGATGTTTGTTAAATAGTGTTACTATGTAATATTTCTTTTGATAAGTGCGCTTCAATTAATTAAAGTGTATGTTTTGTTTGTGCTTTAAGTTTCAATGCAAAAAAACTGTGTGCCACATTTTACTTTGTACGTTGATTGATGTTGGAGTACAGAAAGATCACTTTCAGTGCTCTCATGAGGATTATTTCTTCCTTTTTCTCCAAGCCATTAAGTCTTTTTCTTTCTTTTATTTTTACCCTTGCTTCTCTCTTCTTGAGGTATTCCTTACCTCGGTTCTTCTCAGTCCCTTCTTTCTTTTTACCTCTTCAGTTCCTCCTCTACACCAGGCTTTCCATCTCAACAATAAGATATCAACAAAGCTTCACTTTGATTCTACTGCGCAACTCATCAGCAGTTCTAACTAGTAATCACAATTCAAATCGGCTCTTCATGTTGCGAGCAGGTCACATGTAACTATGGCATTTATTACGTTTCAAGTTGTTTATTTTAAGTCCCACTCAGACATGCTTGCAATAGTGAACTGTATTCTAAGTATATAGGACTGCGTGCTTTTGCAATTTATGATTCTCTCATCTTAACTTGATGGCCTAGTTTCTGTTTTCATCATTCATATTTTTTAATCGAATTTCCTTATAAGCGTTTGCCATCTTTCTCTGTATGAATAGGTCTTGGAAATTGGATCTGTTGGCAAAGGGTTAAGTGAAGGCAAAACAACTTTTTTTGCGCACTCAGGTCATGTAAGTTTTTCCATTAGTCATGCATTTTTTGTTTCTTGGTCTAGTAGTTTTATCTTTTTATCTGCTCATGTAAATTATTGGAAAAAAAATTTCATAGAGATGTGAAAATGGCTTCACAAAGAAACAAAAAAATCTTCTCCAATTAGTAAAGGCTGAGAGCATGAAAAGCTCGGGTATTAAAAAATGATAGAAGGGAAGAGGGCAGATGATAGACATTGAGCTTGAGAGGAAGGTCTGTGTTTTGGTTTTCTTTCATGCTATTCTCTTATCTGATAAATGACGGGAATCTTGCAAGAATTTCTCAAGGACATGAGCATTGGACCATAGAGATCCGGATTTTCTGGTATAACAGGTTGTGCTCATGAATATATAGCAGGTGACATGTAATGTTTTCTCCATTGTCCAACAGCGGAAAGGAATACATGGTTGAAATGTTAGGAGGTTAGTATTGTGGTCCTGGTTATCAAGTGAACTACATAGGGGCACTTGTATGAGTTTGATTTTATTTTTTGTAATGCTGACACCACTTGTCTGGTTGAAGAATTATAAAAAGCCATGGAATTCTAACTGAAAAGATGGTTGAGGTGATGAGGTCCTTGAGTGGGGGGCCATTTAGTCAGGAATTAAGCATCTATAATTTATTGGATCATTAGTTGGTACCTGAAATAGTAATTGAATGGATAGTGGGTACCTGGAACAGCAATTGAATGGTACTGATATTTCTTCAGCACGATGTTTTTTTGAATGGTCTTCAATTTTGCCATAACTAAACGGTACTGATAAAGATAACTTACTGGAAGAGAAAACGTAAATCATATGGTCTATTAATGTGCGTAGTTGCTGATAAACCATACTTCTGCATCGTGAAACTCTTACATAGGTTTGCCAAAATTTTCTGGTTTAGTTAATCTAATTATGATCAGGTTACTTTGTATATGAAAGATAAAATAATAGCAAACAATCATCATTATTATTAGTCTTATCCAAACAAATTTGGGTTGGCTTCAAACAATTGTAAAAGATTGTATTTAATATTTTCCAAAGGAATGGATCAATTACAAAAATATATTCAAAACAGTCTGATGATTGTAAAATCAACATTAATAATCACCTTAAAGATGATAGAAAACAAGGATTATTGTGAGGGAGTTGCATTGATCCGCTTCTTGTTAAAGCTAAGTTTATGTTTGCTGTTACTATTTTGTTGGAGATTAGCACCATTGCTTTAATACATTTTTATTCAATGTTACTGCGTTAATCAATCAAGACACTACTATGACTCTCCTCTGGACCTTGGGCATAATGAAGGTCGTTCTTAAATTTTAAGAGCAATCTACTTCTATTTGTTCAATAGCTACGTGAAGCTTCCTGGTGTTATTTTGTTTCTGTTTTGCTGAACTTTTTTCTCACATAGTTCTTTTTTTAGTACTTATAACTATTTTTTTTTCTACTATTGTTTATGGCCTGCTGCTAAGCTTTGTTGTAATGTTCCTCAACTCTTTAACTAGGCTGTGTTAAACTTGTCAGTATAACAAATTTAGGCTTCGTTTGGGACGACTTTCTTACTGCTTTTTTAGCACAAAAATTTAAATTTTTGTATTAGAAAACTGCTTTAAGAAGCAGTAAAAAAGCTGTCCCAAACGAAGTCTTAATTAATCTAAACATGAATTAAGAATGGCATGAGTAAGTATGAACAGTTCCTTTCTAAAATATCTATATGCTGTTCTTTACAGGATACATCGTCAACAAATGAAATGCTAGATGCCTTAAAGAAGGCAAGTTTATCACTCGGTTCAGATAATGTCAATATAAAAAAGGCTGATGTATCAAATCCTGGTGTACCACCTTCTTCGCTGATGTCATTCCTTAGAAAGGTTAGTGTAAAAATGAATCATGAGTATCATCTTATAATGATGAGTATGCATCTCATTTCATATTGAGCTATGCTTCTTAGACTTTTCTTGTATCAAATGCTGCTCAGTCATATTGAGTGAATCACCTGAACTCAAAGTGCTTTACATAATCACATGAAGTTTATTAACTAAAAGGGCATTGCATGATAACCTTTTATCCCAAATATATAGATTTAATTGCACTTATATCTCCTATAGATAGTCAATATGACAAATACCTTGTATTTTTTGAAATTATACTTTGCTCCCCTTTTGTTAGGTATTACAACACATTTTAACTCCAATTTATTTTTTCATTTTTACCCCACAGTGGGACAAAGGCTTGATGATGTTGTTGTTGTTGTACACTTGTCTCTCCTATTGTTAAATATTACAATATCTGTTGTCACTTAACCTAAAGTTTTAGAAGTGGGAGTTTAGTTTAATTTCAAATAAATGCAGGAGAGATATGTATACTATTGATTATTAAAATGGGAGATCGGTGTGATTAACTCTTGAATGTATCTTCTCCGTATATGCATGAGTATCTTCTCCATATATGCGTGTCATTGACACTAACAACATGCTAATGTAGTTCTAACTAATAATATAGAAAACAGTCATAAATATATAAATTTCAAAGGATAAATTATTAATAATATTTTAAATTTATTCATTACCTTCAATGTACATCTAAAAATGCTAAAACCTTATCATGATAAAAGATTTATGGCCTTCTACTCGACATTGACTATAAATTTGAGGATCTCAATAGCCACAATTAAATTCTCATGCAACAGAAAAAAATCCTTGTAAAATTTCAATCAATAATGAAAAATATAAGTAGAAGAATAAGAAGACTGGTGAGATATCATAGAAAAAGGGGACTAAGTCATGCAAGTAAGCATCGTGCTTGTACATAGAGATAGCCTCACATGGAATTTTACTTCTGAAGTCTTACATTTGATAAAAAATCTTAGATGGAAGACAATGATTTGTTCATTCAACAAGAAATTATTAACAAACTATAAATTATTTATATATCTTAGAAATATTCTTATTTTAATAAAATAAGAACACATGGTTGAGGATGTCATTCTAAATAATAAAGGGCTTCAATAATATTTGAATGATATAAATAAGAATCGCTGAATAATAGGAAAATTCAGCTTTCTCATTATCACATGAATATGAATCACCAAGAAAGGAAATACCAAAAGTTCAATGATCGAAGGAGTAGGATATAGCTCAACCTAATAAAGTATCACTGTTGACATAACTTTTTTATAGGTGATGAATTATTTCTTTTCTTATTATTTTTTTAAATCCTTAACCACAGAAACAATAGAATTCTTGTGTATTCAATAAAAAATATATTGTTGATAGAGAAGCACATGAGTTTCATTCATCATATCTTGGATTTTTATCCATCATGGTATGTGAAAAGCTTATTTAAGGTTAGATGCAAATTCTAATTGACTAATCTAATCTAATTTAAATAAAATACTCAAACAACAAAAAAATGATGCAATACAAATGTATTATGTTATTAGTAGCATTTGTAGACTTTGATGTCCCATTAATTCTCCTTGCTTGAAAAAGTTTGGCTTCAACAAATGATTAAAATTATGTTCTCTCAAGATTTTTGGGCAGGATTATTTAATATCTTGTTGTAATGTCCATTTAATCGTCACATATAGGTTTATTTTTCCACCTAACAAGGCACCTTTGATATTCATTTTTCAGCTGTTGATATAATTTCATTATTAGTAATAGCCGCTTGAATTGATTAGGATAATTGTATGGAAAATGTGCATATATTTTATTGATATGAAACTTAGAGGTGGAAAAGTAGAAGTATCCAAGGCGTTGATTGATGATTCATAATAGAAAGTTAGATCAGATACATTAACAATTGGACTAAAACTACAATTTTTTATGATGTTTAACTTGTATGCATCCTTTCTCCATTGTGTTAATTTGTATGACCATGCTTTTCTAGTTGTACATTTATTAACCTTCTTTTGGAAATCTTTTCAGATTTAGACATCTTGAGCTCATCACCTTCTTTGAATTTATAATTGTCATAGTTGATGACAAGCTTCTAATAAATGTTTTTTATATACGTCATGTATATGATTAAGGAGTAATGCAATCCATGGAGGAGTAATAACAAAATTCTTATATGCTTACTAATGGATGCATTATAAGTAATAACAAAATTCTTATATGCTTACTAATGGATAAGATTCAGAGAAATAAAATGCTTCGGTAGTAATGGAACCACAAGAGTAGGAATCAATGTGTTAGACCGGTCCAGCCGGTCCGCACGGGACCGGCTATTCTCAAAACGGCGGGATCTCCGCCTCCTGCGGAGATCGAGCGGCCCGTCCGCCCCATCAGAGCATTTTAGGAAGTTTTTTTTGGAGTTTTGAGAGGGAAATTTGAATGCATGGTTTAAATTGCGCAATGTGAGGCTCGCCTTGAGGCCCGCCTTTGCGCAATTCCAATAAAAAAACGCCTCGATGCTTACGCCTCAAGTTTTTTTATGAGGCTTGCGCCTCACCTTGGTTGAGGCCCGCCTCGCCTTGGTTGAGGCCCGCCTCACCTCACTGGCATGAGGCTTACACCTCACGCTATATATATTAAAACTTACATAAATCTTGAAATGCCCGACATTGGACTCTATATGAGAGGAGGAAGGAAGAGAGAGCAGTTCATCATAATGATGATTCAAATGAAGAACCCCTTAGTGATGACAGTGCTGATGACTTATGAGTTCTTAATTCTTATGTGATATGTCATTACTATTTATTTTTGGAAATTTGAATTATATGTTAATGAAAAGAATATTGGGATTTGGGAAAGATAGAATTTTGAGTTGAACTATATTTCATGTTGTCTTATTATTGGGATAGTTTGATTTCACTTCATATCCTATGCTTTTTATCTTTTATATTATTCACTCATTAGTATATAAAAAATTTATCTTTTTATGTTTACGCAATCTTTTGATTTTGAGGCTTACGCCTTAGAACGCCTAGAGGCTTACGCCTCGCCTCACGAATGAAAAACGACTCAATACCCGAATACGCAATTTTAAACATTGTTTGAATGTAGTGACTATTTAGGGATTTCCTTTTGATTTGTATGCATTAAATAGTTGATTTTCCTAGGGTTTGATCATCTTGAATTTGACTGAAATTTGAGATCTCGTAGATTTAGGTTTCTTTGGGCTCTAGCGGCGTCTAGAGATTTGGGAGAGATCGATCCTCCTCTCGAATTGAGGATCAATTGTATTTTTACTATTTTATTCATCGTTTATTGGAATACAAGTCTTTTTCTTGGTTTTCTCTCAGAATAGTGCTGTTTTTCTGCTGTCAACAGCAGATTTCTGCTGTTTTTCTGTTATGGACAGCAACTTTGTCGCTGTTGGATCTCCAATTTGGGTTAGGATTGCTTGCGAACTCAAGTATTACCTTAGGGTTACTTGCGAACTCAAGTATTTCCTATCAAATTGGTATCAGAGCGTCGTTTTTGGGACCTTAGGCGGCTGAAATCCTGATTTTTCAGCGAGCTTTTGGCTTCGGGAAGTGATATTTTTGAGATCCGTTGGGAAGAAAGATAGCCGGAAAGAAGGTTGACGTCTTGGAAGGCGAAGTCGGCCAATTGAAAGCCAATTTGGAGGAAAGATTCTGCAACTTTCAAAATGAAATCACCTCCAACAATGAAAGGTTGGAGGGGAAGTTCACCGTGATGGAGGAAATGATGAAGAAACTACTTGAAATGAAGACCAATCCAGTGATATCAGAAGTAAGGGAGACTACCGACGGCCATGGCATGGGTGGAAATCCGAACCCCTTGAGGGGGAGGAAAAATTCGGAGGTGGAGATCCTGGAGGAGGAAAATGACATGCCTCCTCTAGAACCGCTTTCTAGAGAGGAGATGAGTAGGGGATATGACCAATGGGAGGCTGATTTGGTCGGAAGGAGGGAAGAATTCAATCGCCGAGGTGCTGAATTTGAAAGGATCCAGCATCGAGGTGCTGAATTTGGAAGGGGAAGGGAAGAAATTCATCGCCGAGGTGCTGAATCGAAAGGATTCAGCGTGGAGGGGCTGTTTTTGAAGGAAGATGGGAGGAACGTCATCGTCGAGGTGCTGAATTTGAAGGAATTCAGCATCGGGGTGATGATTTTGAAGGAAGAAGAGGTGAGTATAAAGAGGGATTCGAATATAATCGTCGGAGGGATGATCGGGACACTTGGGGGACTCTTCCCCTTCGAGGAGTGGGAGGTTATGGAGGGTATCGGGGAAACGGAGGAGACCCACGGGTGAGGAAGCTGAAAATGCCCGTCTTTGAGGGCAAAGACGGCCATGGCTGGATCTACAAAGTGGAGCGTTACTTCGCTGTCAACGGGTTGACAAAGGATGAAAAATTGACAGCGGCGGGTCTGTGTCTAGAAGGGAAAGCTTTGGCATAGTATCAGTGGCGTGACAGGAGGGAGCCCATCCGGAACAGGAGAGAGTTCAAGGATTGCTTATTAGAGCATTTCCAAACCGACGGGGGAGGAGACTTCTATGAGCAATTCTTTGCCTTGACTCAAGAAGGGACTGGCAGATTATCGGGATCAGTTTGAGTACTTGGCTAGCAGATTGGATTAAATTTCAGAGTCAGCCTTAGAAGGGAACTTCATGAAGGGGTTGAAACCAGAGATCCGAATAGCAGTCAGGGTACTGGAGCCGAGGAACCTGGAAAAGGTTATGGAGCTGACGCAGTTGGTAGAAGATCAGAAGAAAGCATAAAGAGGGGCTCGAGGAAACTGCTCAGGAGGCTCTTACAGGACGACAACCACTCTTTTAGCACCCAAGAGGCCTGCATCAGGCAACAGTAATGAGACCACCCGGGAGAAGCCAGTAGGAGGGAGTGGGAAAAATTTCAAGAGGCTGACAGAGAAGGAGATGCAGGATAAGAGGACAAAGGGGTTGTGCTTCAGATGTGATGAGAAGTACATGCCAGGGCATAGGTGTAAGGACCGAACTCTTCAGGTTATCCTTGTCTGTGAAGACGAGGAGGGAGGTGGGAGCAGATCTGGAAAGGAGGAGGAGAAGTTGCACCTGGATGTGGCAGAAGTCTATCTGAACTCTGTAGTGGGATTCACTCCGAGTCATACTATGAACGTGAAAGGAGAGATTGTCAGTCGTGAGATGGTGGTGCTAATTGATAGTGGGGCTACCCACAATTTCATTTCCACTCAGGTCGTCAACCAACTAGGAGTAAAATTGGTGGACACCGGTTGTTATGGGGTGATGATGGGTACAGGGAAGGTGGAGAAAGGCCAGGGAATCTGTAAAGGAGTGGTGTTGACCATCCAGGAGATTCAAGTAAGGGAGGACTTTCTCCCACTAGAGTTAGGAAGCACTGATGTCATCCTGGGGTGAAGTGGTTGCAAACCTTGGGGGAAACCAAGGACAATTGGGGAGCACTCACGATGGAATTAATGGTGGATGGGAGAAAGATGGTTATAAGGGGAGATGTAGGGCTATCCAAAGCCATGACATCACTTAAGACCATGGTCAGGGATATGCAAGAGGTGGGGGAAGACTATCTGTTGGGACTACACAAGTTGAATGTGATCAGGATGGAGGAGGGAGGGGATGTTTCTCTTTTCATGCAGCCCTTGGTTCAGCAATACAGTGAGGATTTTCGGTCACCTCAAGGATGGCCACCTCCACGGGAACACGAGCATATTTCCACCTTGAGGATAAGGTAGATCTTTGGGAGGGGAGTATTGTTAGACCGGTCCAGCCGGTCCGCACAGGATCGGCTATTCGCAAAAACGGCGGGATCTAGGTGGAGATCGAGCGGCCCGTCCGCCCCATTAGAGCATTTTAGGAAGTTTTTTTTGGAGTTTTGAGAGGGAAATTTGAATGTAGGGACTGTTTAGGGATTTCCTTTTGATTTGTATGCATTAAATAGTTGATTTTCCTAGGGTTTGATCATCTTGAATTTGGCTGAAATTTGAGATCTCGTAGATTTAGGTTTCTTTGGGCTCTAGCGGCGTCTAGAGATTTGGGAGAGATCGATCCTCCTCTCGAATTGAGGATCAATTGTATCTTTACTGTTTTATTCATCGTTTATTGGAATACAAGTCTTTTTCTTGGTTTTCTCTCAGAATAGTGCTGTTTTTCTGCTGTCAACAGCAGATTTCTGCTGTTTTCCTGTTCTGGACAGCAACTTTGTCGCTGTTGGATCTCCGATTTGGGTTAGGATTGCTTGCGAACTCAAGTATTACCTTAGGGTTACTTGCGAACTCAATTATTTCCTATCACAATGAATAACAAAACATTTCAGTTTCTATATTTACGTACGAACAGAAATTGACTAGAAATAGCATTTTTACTAGTCCACTTAGAGCTGTGAGAATAGGATAAATTATGGCCCTTAAAACAACAACAGTCGAGGATTTTAGTGGAAATTCCTAACCACAGCAACAATAAGAAAATTCTGGCACCAGTAGAAAATTCTTGTCAAAAGAAATCCCTTGAGTTGCTTACATGGCATCTATGATTTCTATCCAACATAGGTATGTATGAGCATTAATAAATGTAAAATCAAACACTAACTGAATTATACAACCCAATTAAAACTGAAAATTCAATTTAAAAATTCAAAATGCAAAAAGGGTCGCAATGTAAACATTTTATGCTTTTGGTGATGACCATGGACTGACACATAAGCAGCTTGCAGTTTCTTTTTAGTGGTATAAAGGTCTGTAGAGAAATTTGCATTTTCTATTCGCAATAGAATTTTAAGTGAATCGTCATTTTGTATGTGCAATATGCTTAAAAATTATTCTTGTATTGGAGAGAATTATTCTTTCTGAGGATTCAGTGCGGATTCTATCATCTATTAGAGCATTTTCAAGTAACGTATATACTAAGTAGTTTTATCTTCTTTGCAGAATTCTTCGGTCTCTGGGGTTGTTTTGGAGGACTTCGACACATTTTTCATTAATAAGTTTTACCATAGTCATTTGGATGATCCTTGTAGGTTTGCCTTTTATCATACATAGAAAGTCTCTTCTAATTGTAAAATTCTAACTAATGCTATGTAATCACTCTGACACAGCAAATATCAACTCTTCGTCCATAGCTGCTGCTGCTATTATGGTTGCACGTGCTCTATATATTCTTGCAAGTGACAGCCCACACTTGAATCTCATAACACTGAACTCCATTAAAGTCAATGTTTCTTTGGTAGAAGAACTCGTGGAATGCTTATTGACTTGTGAACCCGGTTTTTCTTGTGACATTGTCAAGCAATTTATTTCGCCAAGCAATGTATGCCCCAGTCATTACGTAGGCGTTTTTGTTGATTTGCCTTCAGAAACACAACATCCTCAATATGCAGATGATACTTCTCGGTTTGTCTGGAATTTCCTAGCAGATAGGTCTTCTGGTTCACAGAAAACTGCTATTCCTTGCAAGGTGGACTGCCATAACCCTGCTGACGTCTGTGTAGCTGCAGAAACTGAGAGTAGCAGATGTGTTACATCCACAACCAGGTAACTCATCACCTAATGTGGAATCTTACATTTTTTTTTTAGAAGAAAAACATGAACACTTATGTTTTCTTATGTTCTTTCTAATTTCATACCCTTATATATATATAGAATCTCTTGGAAGCATGTATTGTTATGCCCCCTGACGACAGTTGATGTTAGTTGTTTGAAATAAGATTTGGTGTTTAGTTTCAAATATCATAGGGTTCTCTTGCCTCGTACTCTTTTTTCCAAGAGATGGAAAATCCCAAAAAACAGCATGGATATTCACTACTAGTTGAAAAAAAATGATTTGATACAATGAATATTCAATTCAAGAGGAAAATTCCACTCTCCAAATCCCTAGCCCAAGCTTAGAGCCCCAAAAGCAAACACAAGAGATCTTAAATTTCAGCTCAAATTCAAGATAATCATAACCCTAGCCAAAAGGAGAATACTTAAAGCACAATACAATTATTTAATGCTTAATCCCTAAACAACCCTCCACATTTGAATTTTCCACCCTAAACCCAAGCTCCCATCAATGCTTGGGCCCACCCATGTGTTACCCTCCCTTCCCATTTCAGCCTCCCTTAGGGCCCGCCTCCTATAGCAAACTGGTCCAATTAGGACCGGTTTAGGTTGGGGCCCTAACAGTTTCCTATGAACCTATTTACATGTTTTAGTTTGTAATCAAATTCTAAACTTTGTTGCATTACTTTATCTTCTCTACTTGTTTTCATAAGTTAATTCCACGACTTTGTTGAAATTTCAATAATTTTGATTTCCATCTATTCCAGATATGTCCCATCTTACTCCACCCGTCTGAAATTTGAAGGCAACTCATGGCATATCTTGCCTCCTAATACCTCAGACCCTTTAGGGCTAGTGGACCCAGTATGGACTGAAAGCTACTGGAACACCATTGGCTTGAGAGTTTACACAGTTCAGAGTTCAGCTTATGATAACTTGATTCTTCTGATTGGAATCGTGATTACTGTTGCCACTTACATTGCAACTTTAGTGGCTAGAACGTTCCTATTAAAAGCTCTGAAGCATGATTGAAGCATTATGAATATGAATTATATTGACTTGGAGACTGACATATTTTGGGTTCTTATCAGTTCAGATTCACCACTTGTGTTTTACAGAGATCAATAATTTGAAAAATTTGCTGCTGCGTTAACCAACAGGAATCTATGAAAGGTTGGTCATATTCATTTATCTTTTGGCAGCAGATGAACGCACTCTTTTGATTTTTAGTCTCTTGTTTTACTATGGTGAAAATTATTGCACTCCCTACAACTCTACTGTTCATATAAACACTATCGACTTGTGATATTCAAATTCTCACATTTTTTCTCACATTTTTTAGGCTGCATTTTGAAGTCAGAGAATTTGAGTGAGGCTTCATTTGAGACAGCTTTTTTACTGCTTCTTAAAGTTAAATTTTTGTACTAAAAAATTACTTTAAAAAGCAGTAAGAAAGCCGTCCCAAAACGAAGCCTCAATCTTTTTATTTTTGGTTGCTTGCTTGTGCTCATAGCTTGTCATATCAAAGCATGCTAAATTCAGTTTCTATTAACGAAAATAGTATTGAATCCAAACCAGTTTATGTAATATACATGAATTGTGAATGGCTTACATAATTAGTTTATTTCAGTATATTGGTGCCCTACCATTTCTCTTTTCCTTTGATTTCTTTTTGTTATTTTCTATGTTAACTTTTTTATTATCTTTTAAAGTAGATTTAAAATTGTATTAAAAAGCTGTTAATATCACAATTATTTTTTTTCTTCAAGGTAACTGCCAACCTAAAATGATAATTTTTTATATGGGGATTTAAGAAACAAGCATTGTAAAACTTAAGCAAATTTTTGTATTGGTTTTCAATTGCTTGAGGCATTAAAACTTTTTTGTTAGGAAAATTGTTTTATATTGATTCTCATTTGTTTGATCAAATATTTTAAATTTTATAATTAATAAGTTAAATATTTTTTTATATCAAAATGGGTTGATTTGAGTCATTCGAGTTATTAGTGGGTTGAATTTGGGTTGATGTTTTTGACATGTTTATTAAACGGGTTGAATTTGGGTTAATTGGATTCAGGTTGGACTTGATGGTGGTTATACTAAGCACAAAAAGAAATAGGGGAAATGCAAAACAATTATACTCTTTTCTAAAATCCTTGCATGTGACCCCATATTTTCCAATAAAACTTCACAGCCAAAATAATACCAAAGTATTAAAACTCGTGCAAAACTGGATTAAATATGGTGCTACATGCAATAACTTTGAAAAATTCACCAAAAATGTATAAAGCTTCAAATATCTTTAAAATTGGTGAATAGCCACCTTGCTATGCCTATAATAAAAATTTTTGAATAAGAAACAAAATATTTCTAGAATTCAGATTTTTCAAAAATTTCAAAAATATTGCTAGAATTCCATAAATTTAAATAAATTGAAAAAAATCTAAAATTTTAATGGAATCTTCTCCTTTTTGAGTCTTACACAACCTAAAACTTCAAAAGTAAAATATTTTTATGGATTGATCATAATATTTATATATTTTGATACTGATAATTTTTCCAAAAATCTCAAAAAAGCATATATTGACCTATAAAAAATAAAAATTTTGACATGTAAATTTCTCTCATTAATTTGCACCCCTATAAAACTTTCATCTCAATATCAAACTTTCTAAAATTTGTATATTTTCAAATTCCAATGAAGAGTCACCTATTTTCAGCCAAAATTATTATGAAAATAGCTGAGACCAATCCCTCATTTTATTTTCCTAAGTTTAACAAGAGAGAAAATAACACACACACTTTTAAATTTAAATTCTCATCTACTTTTGGAAGAGGTTAAACTAACATCCCCATTTAAATTCTTTATCTTCTTGTGAGATAAGGTCGACCTAATTAATCACCATGACCATGGCCTATAATGTTAAGTTAATATTCAACATTTTAAGAATTTTAAATTCCCAATTTCTTTGGAATGAGGTAAAACTAATCAATGGAGATTAGGTTAAACTAATTTTCCATAAATATTAAAAGCATTATAATATTAGTATTTCAAGACTTCTAACTCCAAATTTCATTGAAATTAAATTATAATCTGCCTCCCCCCCTACCCAAAAAAAAAATATTAAAAAATTGGGTTAGTGAAATTAAGAATTAGTAAAAAAAAAAAAATTTAGGTTTAGCGGTTCACCTCTTTCGGTTTGTTCCTGATTTCGCATCCTCTCTCGCATAGTTGCACTTGCGTTTCATCAAGCGACGCCGCAACTCGCAACGTGGAGACCGATGGCAGCGGACGACGGCTGGAGACGGTGCCTTCTCCTCCCCTGCCTCGACCCGACGACTCTCACTCTTGCGTCAGCTCGCTCGGACGGAATACAGTTGAGAGGTTTTTATTTTATTTTATTTTATAAGTTATAATGTTGTATTATATCATTTGATCTCTAAAATATATTTGTTCCTTTACAAAGATCTTCATACTTCAATGCTTTGTCTTCATTTTGTTGTGAGATCCTTAATTTTGTTTTGTTTGATTTTATAAGATCAATTGTTTGTTTCTTTATATTTATAAGATTGATTCTATAAGTTTTATTTATTGATTTTTTAATAGATATATAATCAGATTAATCTTAAGGCATCTTTGAGTTGGAATATTATGGAGAGATATTTCAAACGATCTTCAATTGCAAAAACATCAAATGACAATAACAATCAGGTTGAAGATCATAAAGAAAAGCGTATTCGAGTGGATTCGAGTGGATGTTGATTTACTCAACAATATTGAAGTAAGTGTTGTAAATCTTCCATCTAATCCAAGGCTACAAATTCCCATTGTTGACTTTAATCCTAATATTCGGGATGAAGTTTGGAAAATATATTTACAACGAGGGTCATTTCAACTTTGTAGTCATGATTTTCCAAAAACTAAATTCGGGATGAAAGAAAGACGATTTAATCATACTTGGTTTGACAAGTACTTTAATTGGCTAGAGTATAACATAAGCAAAGACAAATCATAATACTATCTTTATTGTTATCTGTTCATAAAAACATGTAGAGGCAATGAAGAGGAAGAAACATTTAATAAAAATGGATTTTCGAATTGGAAAAAAATAAAAACAAATTTAATCTTCATGTAGGAGGTATAACAGTGCGCATAATAATGCTAGACGTAGTTCTGAAGACCTACTGAAACAAAGTCAACATATTGGATTTGTGTTCCAAAAGCAAATAGATCAGGCTACATCTGCATACCGTATCTACCTCAATACTTGTATTGATTGCATAAGATTTGTTTTTAAGCAAGGGCTAGCTTTTCGAGGACATGATGAGTCTTCTACATACAAAAATTAAGGTAATTTTCTTGAACTGGTGTAATTTTTGGCTGAACATAATAAAAACATAGATGATGTGATTTTAAAGAATGCTACTGAGAATTTAAAGTTAATTGCACATGATATTCAAAAAGATATTACTATAGCATTCACTATTGCTATTACAAAGTTTATATCTGAGGAGATTGGTGATAAATTTTACTCAGTTTTAGTTTGTGAATCACGTGACACATCCGGTAAGGAGCAAATGACAATAATGGTTCATTTTATTAATAAGAAAGACAAGATAGTGGAATGTTTTTTGGAGATTTCTCATGTATCAGATACTACTACAAATAGTCTTAAATTGGCGGCTGAAAAACTCCTATCAACATATGGTTTGAGCATATGTAGAATACGTGATCAAGGCTATGATGGTGCTAGTAATATGAGAGGGAGTTTAATTGTATGAAAGCTCTATTTCTAAATGAAAATCAAATTGCACATTACATTCATTGTTTCTCACATCAGCTTCAATTAGCATTGGTGGTAGTGGCAAAAAGTCATGTTCATATTACTTTGTTGTTTACTACCATTTCGAGTGTAATGAATCTTGTTGGTGTTTCTTGTAAGCGTCATGACTAAGTTCGAGAAATACAATGTGAGAAGACATTGAATGAATTACAAAGTGGAAATCTTTTATCTGGGCAAAGCTTAAATCAAGAAATAACCCTTAGGCGTGCAGGTGATACGCGGTGGGGTTCACACTATGAATCAATTTTAAGATTAATTATAATGTTCTCTACATTAATTGATGTTCTGAAAATCATTTTGGAAGATGGCTTAAGCTCAAAACAAAAAGACGAGGCATATGCTTTATTTGAATCGTTAAAGACCTTTGAGTTTACCTTTTGCCTACATCAGATGAAAAATGTTCTTGGCATCACTAATGAACTATCACAAGCTTTACATAGAGGAGAACAAGATATTATTAATTTTATATCTTTGGTGCATATATATATAAAAAGATTGCAGGATATGAGAGATAACAAGTGGACTGACTTCATCAGTAATGTAGCCTCATTCTGTGAGCAACAAAAAATTAATGTTTCACATATGGTTGACAAATGGGTTTCTCGTGATCAGCCACGTCATATAGATCAAAATATAACAAATTTATACCATTTTTGGGTTGAACTTTTTTACATAGTGCTTGATATGCAGCTTCAAGAGTTGAACAATCGGTTTATAGAAGTAAATACCGAACTACTGTTGTGCATGGCATGTTTGAATCCTAATAATGGATTTCATGCATTCAACAAAGCTAAGTTGATTCGAAAGACAATTTTATCCAACTAATTTTATTCTTCTTGATCAGACAGTTTTTGAAAATCAATTGGATACTTATATCATGGATATGCGATCTGATGATCTGTTCACCTCATTAAAAGATGTTGGAAGTTTTGCTGAGAAAATGATCCAAAATAAGAAGGATATAATATATCATGTTGTTTTTAAACTACTGTAATTGACATTTGTATTACCCGTTGCTACAGCAGGCGTTGAAAGAGCATTTTTTGCCATAAATATTATAAAAAAATTGGTCGCGAAATAGGATTTGCGATCAATGGATGAATGATTTATTAATTGCTTAATGAAGTTATCATTCAACTCTTTTAGAATATGAAGAGTAGACGTAATAAATTGTAAGTTTTTACTATCTTATATTTAATATTATATGTTTTTGGATAATTGTTAATAAAAAAAATTAAAACTGCCTATGCCGGTCCCAAGTCCGATTGAAAAAAATTGAGGGAAAATTTTACTAAAATAATTTAGGCCCCCCCTTGATAAATTTTCTAACTCCGCCACTGATTATAATACTCCTCCAAAACAAGGTAAAAATAACATCAAATCAAAAGTTTATCAAGCCCCTTCAACTGCTTTAAAATGATATTAAATCATAATTTCATTTGTCAACTAAAGCTTAAACATCCTATCAATATAATTAGATCCTAAACTAAAATTCTCTCGCTATAATGCGACCTAAACTAATTAAATTTATATGCAATTAATTAGAAAAAAGCTTAAAAACCCTTTAATGTTGTCCACCCCATAACCCTCAATTTTATTAATTTAATTTTGATGATAATAAATATATGATTGATATATATTTTAAATATTTTTAGGATAATTGGATCAAGATAGGTTATGTTCATTATTGAATACTCGACGAAAAGTTGAATAAACACTTGAAAAGATTTGAAGCCACGGACCTTATTTAGCATTTGAGGTAAAAATTAAGTTTTAAGATTTGATTTTGTCATTTGAGTCTTAGCAGTTCTTAGGTTGCAACTTTACATTTCTCTTGTTCATTCACAACTACTAAAATTCATTTTAAAGCACCTAATATTAACAATCAATTACAGGTATAGATTATGTTGGCACAAATTCCTAAAAAAATCATAATCCCTTTTCATAAAAAAATTGGCTTAAGAGTTTTTATATAGTTAAATAGACTTAAAATAATCAATAAATATATATTAACTATAAATATTCAAAATTGAATATAAAAAATATAACTATAATATATCAAAATGGCAGGAGGGTTCTTGATGTTTGGAAATGAAAAATTGCCAAGCTGCATTCCTAAGAAAAGAAAACCTTGGCTATGGATTTGTCACCATTGGTAATATCATGGGATGATCTTACAAATAAAATATAACATAATCATGAAGACTCTTTGTTTTCTAGAGATTTTAGGATTGAGTAATTTTGGATGGAAGAGAGAGAGAGAGAGAGAGAGAGAGAGAGAGAGAGAGAGAGAGAGAGAGAGAGAGAGAGAGAGAGAGAGGGAGAGAGATTATAAAATAGGAATTGATGAATTTTAAAAGAAAAAAATAAAGAGTGAAAATGATAAGAAAATTCCTTAAAGAGTGAATGTTATTCTCAGCGAAAAAGGAGAGCCATCTACATATAATGTCATTTAATGTGTTGAAAAAGATATGACACTTCGCATTGTAAGATATACTGTTGAAAGAGATTATCGTGTCAAGGATATTCAAATACAACAACAACAGCAACATCAAGCCTTTGTCCCATTACATGGGGTCGGCTACATGAATCCTTTTTTGTCATCGTGTCTGGTTAAAAGTCAAATTCTCAATTAAATCTAATAAAGAAAGATCATTTTTAATATTTCTAACCAAGTCTTTTTAGGTCTACCTCTACCTTTCATAAAATAAGTCGAATCTAATATCTCAATTTTCCTAACCGGGTCATCGGAAGGCCTACATTTAATGTGACCAAACCATCTAAGGTGACTCTCTCTAATCTTATCTTCCACTGGAGCTACTCCAACCTTTTCATGTATATGCTCATTTCGTATCCTATCTCTAAGGGTCAAGCCACTCATCCACCTAAGCATCCTCATCTCTGCCACACATAACTTAGTATTATGCTTCTCTTTTAATGGCCAACATTCGGCGCCATAAAGCATTGCAGGTCTCACCACCATCTTATAGAATTTTTCCTTAAGTTTGAGGGGGACTTTTCTATCGCAACAATAAGCCCGATGCATTCCTCCACCTCAACCATCCAACTTGAATTCTGCTGATAATATCCCCATCAATTTCACCATCACTCTAAACAATAAATTCAAGATATCTAAAACTTGTACATCATGTCATGATTATTTGACAAATTTTATGCTGGCTGTCGACTACCTAACGCAATCCTACACTTTTCTCATCCAGGACTTGGGACCTGGCAATGATAGTGTTATCAAGGATATTCAAATAATCAGAATAATTATAGTTACCCTTACATAACTACGAAGCCTTAAACTTTTGTAGAATGATTTCATTATTATGAAAAGGGACTATTATGGATGCATTTGGAAACTTAAGGTGAAAGAGAGAAAACTTCATGTTAACCTTGTTTTTTTTCCTTACCCTAGGTCAAAGAGTTTGACTTGGTCAAATTGACCAAGCTAGATCCCAAGACCTCTCCCATTTAATTCAGTGGGTCAAACTAAGTCTGCTGAGCCTAGACCCAGGCCTTGGGTCAACTTGGTTGACTAGGTCAACCCAGGTTGACCCAATTGACCCAAATTCCCTTTTATTTGATTTCAAATCAAATCCAAAGTTCCTTGGCTCAATCCCCTACCTCCTTGGGGTTCCATGGGTTAGACCAACTCTATTGACCTCAGACCCAAGCCCTGGGTCAACCTGGTTGACCAAGTCAACCCAGGTTAACCCAATTAACTCAAATGACCTCTATTTGAGTTTTGATCCATTCCAAGTCATTCTCTTGCTCAACCCTTCATCCCTTGGACCTATTTGACCAGATTGACTAGGTCAACCATTGACTTGGTCAACCCAAATCTTATTGGGTCAAATTTGACTCATTTAATATAATTTAAGCCCATTTAAAGCCCTTAGTGCTTTCTATTATTCCCTTAGTTCAAATCCCAGCCAAATAGATTGGATTGCCTTTAATTAGCCCTAGGGATGATCCTAGCTGTCCATCCAATGCCTTGGCCTTTAAATAGGTGAATTAGGGCTTGGCATTCTCTCTCTCTCTCTAAGTACTCCCAAGTTGAGATATATCGTTTGTGAGCTCTCCCCATCCCACTCCACCTTTTCCAAGACAAACCTGTCGCCAAGATCCCACCGGAGGTGAGATCTCCGGCGAATTTAGGCTAGGATCCTTCTTAAGCAAATTATCATCGATAGAGAGCTTAGACCACGGTTTCTTCTATAAATAGATGCATGAATAATCTACAAGTGCAATAAGCCTTTATACGGTTCAATCCATCATTTAAATTAAGGTATAATGCTAACCCTAGGTCACTACACTTAGATCTAAATAGCTTTCTATACACCACGTTTCAGACCGCAACTTTTACCCCTGATGAATGCTCTTCACACCTAGTGTCAATCTTTAAAATTTTATTGAATATTTCTATCATGTGGATCGAGAGAACAAAGCGATCATCTCTTTAGGGTCTCAGTTCGAATGTGTGCATGCGTAGGGTGGATCCTATACCGTTTAGATCGATCAAAGCCTTCCGCTCGAAATAATACAGGATCAGACATCTTCCAAACCACGCTTACATGGATAAGTGGAGAGCACGATCGAGGCAATCATTATTGCGGTCATTGTGCCAATGATTGCCGGTGACGCAATCATCGCACCACCACGCAATCATTGGTTGTGGACCGTAGATCCAACTCAAACCCAACACGTAGATTCTGCCATTGCCACCGCCTTTTTTTTAAAATTAAGTTCTTAATTATTTTTTTAATTCAAATTTCCTTAAAATTTATTTTAAAATTATTTTCAAATTAAAAATATATATGTAATATATCAAATTTTTCAAAAAATTAGTTTCTTTAATTTAAAATTAATTTTTTTAAAATATTAAATATATTTTAACTTATTTTAATTACTAAATATTTATTATTTTAATTAATAATTAATTATAAATTACAAAAATATTTTATAAAAATTTATAATTTTATTTTAAAACATATTTATTATTTTAGATTAACATTTAATATATTTTTATTTAAAATTTAGATTAATATTCTAATATTTTAACTAATTAATATATATTATTAAATAATCAATATTTAAGTATCATATATTATTAATAATAATTTTTTAAAAATAATAAAAATAATATTTTATCTTAAGAAAAATTAGAGAGTTATTTTTGGTTATTTAATTTTAAATTAATAAATATTTCCTATTTTAAGTATTCTTCTTAATTACTAATTACGTAAATACTTAGTTAATAATTAAATAAATTAAGATATAATTATTTTCTAAAATTCATAAATATTATTTTTTATTAAATTAATTTAAATTTAAAAAACTTTAATATTTAATTTAAAAATTATTTTTAAATATTAATTATTTTAAAATGCTTTTTCATTATTTTAAACTTAAAAAATTCATTATAATATTATTTTAAATCTAAATTTTTTTGTATAATACCTTAATTTTTTTTAGAAAATTATGTAATTTAATTTAAAATTATTTTTAGATAGCAAAATTTATTTTTTTCTAAATCATTTATTTATTATTTATTTATTTTCATTACTTAATTATTATTTAAATGAATAATACATTAAGTATTTTTAAATTAAAAATTATTTTAAAATCTTTCTTCTGGTGGCTAGTGGATCTCTTATGCATAAATAAATTAAATTATTTTTAATCTTATGCATTTATATATTAATATAAATGAATTTTTAAATGATTTTAAAATAATATATATATGATGTGATGTGTGCAATAGATTACCCATAGGTTAGGGTCGATTTTGACATTGATAATATTTTCTGTAGGTGATCATGCTCATGCAGTGCTAATAAAGGGGGCTAAAATGATAAATAATAATTATATAATTGCTTGCTACGTGTACTCGAGATGCTTAGCTCCCAAAAATAAATAAGAGCATGACCAAGTGTGATTGGAAATATATATTTTATTTTCATATATAAACTGCTTGGGATATTTTTATTTAACTACTTAGGATATCCATGTAGGAGAGTCTAAATTTTTTTTACAATATAATTTGATGTAATATATCGGGTTGTAAAATTCTTCAAAAGTAAGGCATTTCAAACACTAGATACCCAAAGGAAAAAGGAAAGGTCCTTCATGAGAAATTTCTTATTCATTTGGGTACTCTTTTGAAGGATGAACCCTATGAAGGCCAAAGGAAGATGATCTAGAGGAAGACAATCTATATATAAAGACTTGAAGAAGAAGATAAAGATGAAATACCTTATTTTTAAGTCTTGCGTCATTCAGTAGGATTATAATTCAGGTTATTATTAGTGGATTCTGGCCACCATTACTTTTCTACAGACCCTAGGTTGTACTTATATGACACTTGCCATGGATTTTTCTTTTTCACTCTACGGGTTCTATTTATATTGATGTGTTTACTATTATTTGTGTCATAGAAATTGCCTACTTTTCTTAGGTTTCTTTCTTGCATGCGTGTGGACTGATTTTGCTAGGCTCTCTGAGGACTAAAATCTTTTCTACTCATAACTAAAATTTAATATTTTTAGAATTAAATAACATAGAAATTTAATTATCTAGAGAATAGTTGGAATCATCCAGGATCACATATATATTAATGTATTTTCTCTCTCATTCTTTAAGATAATTCCCCACCTGCGGGTAGAGTCTAGATAATCCGACCTATGAGAATGAGGTGTTGGATTTGGGGAACTCTAGTCTTTCTAAAATATTATGTTTTAAGCCTTCTTAATTTTCAAGTATATCTGATTTGGTGATATTTCAACTAACATTTATTGTATTAGAAACTAATTAAATTAAAATTTTAATTGCATTAACTCTAGGAGCATTTTACATTTTATAAGTATAATGCCAATTAGGAAACTCTCTAAACATCAATCTTAATTTCTAAAAACTGATCTACCCACCTATCTCTCATAAAGACTAGACAACATGAATTTTATACACTTAGGGGTTTAGTTAGCTTTCCTTTTCAGGTAGGATATATGCCCAATATGCATTGGCTAGGACATATGTGTTAGTGTTGTATTTAGAATAATAAACCCACCTTAGATTTAGAGTTCAATGCTACTACATTTGGTGTCGCGTAGTATGACTCATTGGTGGGTAAGTCTCCTATTCTTCAGAGGCTATAAATTCTACCTATCCGCGTCACACGGATGACGCCACCTCCATCCTTCTCTCTTGTATGCTTTGAGTGCATCGTTTATTTCATTTTCTCTAGTTTATCCTCACCATCTTAGTCCCTTTGGATGTTGATCTGAGATGCGTATGTTGATTAAGCCTAGTTGAATCATTATTTCCTTTTAAGTAGGAATTTCATAGTCTTCTCACTATGTGTCAACCCCATTTGAGAGGATAACATGAGATCCTTAATCGGGAGTCTTCTCAAGTGCTGACTTGAGATGTAATTAACCACGGTGGCTTGCGCCTGTGGGAAACCAAATTCTAACATCAAATAAATCCCACTCGATCTGATATATCAGGTGGGGAAAGCTCATTATTTTGATCAGGTCGTGCATATTATTACCCATCGATGTACGTTGGCAAGAGATGCTATTCTTAATGGTTAATCATATATACGATCTAATCTACCCTTCCATTGGATCGCTTGCGAAGAGCACGAAGCGCTGCCGTCATCTCTCCCTTGGGATGGTGTGGTTATATATCCTTCACACTCTGTTCCCCCGCTGAGTGGATCTCTTTCGGAGTTCCACACTTCATAAATCCAAATCTCATGTCTTAGATAAGAGATATGAGAATGTTCTTGAGCAAAAGAAGCTTGTAGACCTTTAATAAGTTGAGCGACATGCTAGTTAAAATCTTACATGTAAGAGTTATTTAGTAGCATCTAATAAAAATGTTGGTATTAAATGACCTTTTGGGATTGAAACTAAGTTGAAAAATAGATTTATCTAAGGTAGAATTATATTATGAATTCCCATCTACCATGACATTTTTTTTTTCAAATAATAATAGACTTTCCTATATATGGTTTTGAGAAATGTGGATTAAGGAGAACTTATTTTCTCTAACAATTGAGAGACAAACACGATTTCATGAGTTTAGTAAAGAGCAGGAGATGGTAAACTATGTCAAAATTACACTAAGAGGAAGCATATAAAGGAAAATACCACAAAAAGAAAAAAAGTACTAGCAATTGTTCAATATGAAGAATTATGTTCATTATTAGAGCAAGTAAGAAAAACTATTCATAGTACAAATAATTATAATATAAATGAGAAATTTCATTGTGTTGTTGAGAGGAGATGAGAAGATAGGAGAAATTTATAATAATGAGATAATACATCCAAGAGAAGAAACACAACATTATTATAAACAAACACTTCATAATGATTATCAAAATAACTCTTAAGGTCAAATTTTATATATATTCATAACAAGAATTCCACCTCAGTCGTCCATTGGCACCATATCACAACACCTTTGTAGCATAATCCCACCTTAGTTGTCCACTAGTACTAGTGTTGGCATAATAGAATCTCACCTCGGCCGTCCATTGACACCAGCATAATGGAATTCCACTTCGGTCGCCCACTAGCACTGGTAATACATCACAAAACTTCACATCATTTTTTTTTCATATTTTTTAATGTATTTCACTAATTTAAGCATAATTAGATTGAATTTAAAAGTTGTCAAAATATCTTAATGGTAGACAACAAAAATACTGCTAAGCAAAAATTTAAAAATTTTAAACATAATCAAATTATTAGAGATTGTGTAAAATATTATTATGAAGATTTAATTGAATATAAGCATTATTTTTAGATGTCAAAATAAATTTTGAATAGACAAAAAATCATTATTTTTTTAAATCACCTTGCAAAAATTTTTTAGAATATACTCAAAATGTTCATAATCTCATTCTTATAACATATAAAAAGTTAGACGATAAAAACTTTACCAAAATAAAATTATTTTCATTTTTTGGTAACAGAAATATAAATTTGATC
Source organism: Dendrobium nobile (assembly GCA_022539455.1). Lineage (NCBI taxonomy): Eukaryota > Viridiplantae > Streptophyta > Magnoliopsida > Asparagales > Orchidaceae > Dendrobium > Dendrobium nobile. The sequence goes on from CM039721.1 coordinate 62,645,433, forward strand.
AAAAAATATTAAAAACACAAAATTGTTGAAAACTGAAATAGGCAAAATGCAACCAACCTTGAGACGAGCAAATTTTTTAACTGGGCTGACAAACAAAAATCACTCTATGATCACCAAAATGAAGCTTTTCTTCTTCTCTCTCCTCTCTTTCTTCTCATTTCCTCTCAAACTTTCTAAGTTAAATGAATTATGCTTAGGTAATGAGGCTTTAAAAATATAAATAAGTATATTTAAATATTTAGGATAAAATATCAATATAATAATATTATTATAATAAATTTTGAGTATAAAATTCAAAGAAATTCTTTTAGGGATTGAAAAATTATAGAAAATTATTCATAAAAAAAAAACTTATTTAATTTGGAATATTGTGATGAAATTGATTTGTAAAATGGACATCTAACGGTCCGAAAACCCCCACTTGTACTAATAGGTACTAATCCCTTAAGGAATTTTACTATTACTAATAACAACAACAACATCAAGTCTTTGTCCCACTACGTGGGGTTGGCTATATGAATCCTTTTTTGTCATTGTGTCCTTTTTCACCAGTGCTAAAAAATAAAAAAAAATTATCAAGAAAACTAAAATACAACATAATGACTACTGAATAAATTCTTGATTATTGTAGGTAAAAAATGCATATTTCAAAATTTTGAGTTATAACAAAACAACTCTTAAGACGAGTCCTTAAGGACACATTACATAATAGGGCTTTTGATAATATGGCACAACCTTGCTAGTATTTAATCTTATCTTATAATTATTGTAATATACACAAGGATAATGAAGATTATAATAATTATGTGATTTTTTTTGCATTTACACCACCTTTTTTATAACCCCTCTCCTCTCTATTGAGCAATGCATCCTCCATTATTTGTTGTGTTAAAAAACTCTCTTTAGAGCCTGCACGTTAATATAAATAAAGTGGTTACATGACTTTAATGGGATCTAAAACAGCTAATGCTTAGAGAGCTACATCCAAAATAAAAATAAAACCAAATAGCTAAAGATCCTTACTAAATTACAATGAAAGAGAAAAAGAGACATTTATAGTGCGCAAGGGAGGCTAAGAAAATAGCTCCAACAAAAAGAAGAACCAAGCAAGATCCATAAATAGGCAAAGCAAGCTGGAGGATGAAATCCCATTATAAGCCAATTATTCCAATTCCAAAGCATACCTGCAAAAATAAAACACCTCCAAACATGCAAATAAACAGGGAGTGAATATAAGAGGGAAAACCATAATGCATTAAAAGAAAAGAGCACTGGAGGACAACCAAACCAAAAGAACCTCCACAAAGTAAACTCTAATAATGATAGCAGCACTCCAGATGGTCTACCAGAGGAAACAAGATCCATCACAAGTCTCAACAATTTAAATAGAAGCCCTAGGCACCCAAGGCAATAAGCAAAATAATCTACAGAAAAAATCAACCCACTACATAAACTGCCATCCAACCGCGAAATAAACCCAGAAGCATACAAGCTCAGCCACAACGAACAAAAGAAAAAGTACCATCCTTTAGAAGAAAAAGCATGAGCAATTTTAGATTTAGAAGAATTGCGAATTATATATTTAAAGATTTACATATTATATTTTTCTTATTTCTCTTACTAAGCATAGTAGAGAAGTCTTCTTTATCAACACTGATAATATTCAGATATGAACCATCCTGCAAATTCAAACAGCTTTCCATATTAACCATCTCTCCTGCCTTAATAATTTTTGACGGTTCAGAATCTAACCGGTCAACAAATTTTCCAAAAGAAATAGCCTTTAATTATTGATGTCTCAAATTCAAAGAAACTAAAGCTTCATCATAAATAGGTGAAAAATGAATACAAATAATGGGAGCCATAGTAGAGACATTTATATAATCAGAATCATTCATATGAGCCGCTTCGACCTCAGAGGGGTTAGCCACAATAGCCATTACATGAGTTAAAGGACTAATAGTAGAAGCCGAATTAGTATCCACCAAACCAACATTACCCGAGGGTAAAATAACATCATTCTCACTAACCCAGTTCAATAAATTAGGAGAAATAATAAGTTAGTTATTTACATTATTGGAAGCAAAAGTAACCAAAGTTTTATCAACAATTGCATTAATAAAAGCTTCACTAATTATAGTATAAAAAATAACAATAAACATCATCATTAACATGCGTTAACATACGATTTGCTACCGTTGAGAACAAATTTTCCACATTTTCTTGAGCCACAACATCACAACAGCCCTTAGAAAGTTTTTGTAATCATGCCAACAACAATCACAGGTTCAAGGTTCACAGGAGCATCAACTAAATTGGGATGCAGAATACGACCACTCATGAATATCCTAAAGATTGACTATGACCACAAAATAGAGGAAATTCCTTCATAACAATTTGTTGCATGTAACTTAAATTATTAGGGCCAAGCTAAACCTGATTAGGGCCGGGTAACACTTAGTGATATCAAGCTCAACAACAACACGATCTACAAAAGGCCTCAAGCCTATGGAAGTAATATTATTTATTTTTAATAGTCGACCAAACAAAGATCCCAATCTGTGAAGGATACGAGGAGAGAAGACATGTGGTTAGAGTTTAGGAAAGGAGAGCCATATCAGAATAATGGGGGATTCCACATTGATATCAAAATGTGGTGACTACTTGAATAGTTTCATTTAGCAATTACTAACAAAATACGAACGATGTGAGAAAACTCCACTATAATCCAAGTCATTTTCAATTTGATCAAAACATATTTTGAATTCAAAAGAGTGACATAAACTTCAACAATGAGTTTAAGGTTAAAGAAGAATTTGCGAATTGAGTCAAGGGGAGGTCTCCGAGCAGGAAATTTTTTGATTAAAGCAAATTCAAAAGGTGCTTCAAGAGTCAATATCTCCTCCTCCAAAATCCACAATGAAGACAGATCGTTACGTGTAGTAGTTGTTTTGAGATCAAGAAAGCCATAAAGGAATACGCCCCAGATAGAGCATCTAGAAATGAATGAGATTTTATTTTCCCATTCAAAAATCTCGGATCATTGAAGCGATTGATTGTCATCTAGTCGAAGAATGGTCGAGGTGGAGAAATTGAGAGAACAACTTGGACCTCGCTTCTTAATACTTTGACTCTTCCATGCTGTGTCTCAGGAACCTTTTCAATACGGTCCGGATTGCTAGCTCCCGTTCATAGTTCTGCTACAGATGATACACGAGGAAGATTTTTATGGCGGTTCTTCATTATAATGACAGGCATATCTATGAATCTTTTCTACCAGATGAAGCAGCAGGCATCGGTCCTTAGAATAAAATCTAACAGGAAAGCCTAATAAAGTAAAGAAGAAGAAAAGGAGTTTCCTTGAGAGCGGCATCAACATCTAGAGGTGCTATGGGCGATGCCGCCAAGTTGTATGGCTAAGGCGAAAACCCTAACAGAGCAAGCAACACAAAACTGCATCCTTCGCTTATCTTTCTTCTAGTCATCTCTTATCACTAAGCCACTTTATTGCCTCAACACATCCTACTAGGAGTGATCTTCTGTCCCTTACATAGGAAATATCTGAGGCCAAATGATAAATCGACATCATCCACTTCTCTTCAATGCTAGCTATAAATAAAATAAAAATGCATCTATAAAATATTTAAATAGATTTTTTGCACATTTATATTTAAATTATAAACTTATAATTAAAATATGAATATGTGAAATTTGTATCCAAATTTTGAGATAAAAAACAAATTTTTTAATATTAAAAAAAATTCAATAACATTCTATTAAAGATGATCTAAAAATATTATATTAGTTACATATTACATGACATTTCATTTTTGTCTCCATTTTCAATTTTTATTATTTTTTTATTTTTGAGGTTTTAAAATTTAAACATATGAGAAAAATATCAAATTCAAAAATATTAAAAATGGAAATTATTAAACACAAAATTTAGATAAAGCATTTTCTTAAATATATATATATATATATATATATATATATATATATATATATATATATATAATAGAGCTTTCATTTATACTTTGAAAGACCGTTCACAAATAGCTCCAGGTTCTTAGAGGCTAATCCGTTTTCCCCTAGTGCCGCCTTGGCCTTCTCCTTCCACTCCTCAGTCTTCCTCCTAATCTCCCTTGCCCTCTCACCTTCCCCCATCACCACCTCCAAACCACGCGTCAACTCCGCGGCTTCCACAACCCCATCCTCCCCTACCTCCACCGTCACCCCAATTCCCCACGCTGCCTCCGCTAACCTTGCATTTGTCGGTTGATCGATCCATTGTGGCAGCATCACCATTGACACCCCTCTCGTCACTGCCTCAGACATTGAGTTCCATCCACAGTGCGTCACAAAGCAACCCACCGCCTTGTGATCCAACACTCTCAACTGCGAGCACCAATCCACAACCTTTCCTTTCCCTTCCTTCAAAACACTCTGTAACCCAATCCCTTCCACTCTATTGTCCTTCCTTAGAACCCATAAGTACGGCCTCCCACTCTCCTTTAACCCGAGATCCAATTCCTCCACTTGTCGCCCCGTCAGCCGTGTCAAGCTGCCGAAAGCTACGTACACCACCGAATGTTCCTGTTGCGAGTCCAACCATTCCATGTAACCACTGGCGCCGTCCTCATCGAACAAGTCCCTCCTTCCTACCGCCTCTATAGGCATGGAGCTCATATCCACTGATGGCCCAATTGTGATCAATTCCATCTCGGGGATTCCTTCTATTGCCGATGCTTCAAGTTGATGAAACGTGTTCATCAAAACTATAGGCTTCTCATACTTGCCATGTTCTACGAATATTTCTTTGTGGGCGGAGAGGTAAGCGTTTGGTGTGGTTATGAAGGAGGGGAGGTCTTTCATCCGTAGACGAGGTAGCCCGGCTAGTTCTATGGAGAAAGATGAGTCTTTCTCATCAGCGGCGGTGAACGTGAAGCTTGGGTGGCCTTGGAAGTAATGGTAGTAGATGGCGAAGACAGAGGCGGGCTGAATCCAATAGTGGATTGCAGGGATGCTCAGATCGCGCGCGACGTCAGCTGCCCAAGTGAGTATGTTGGTGTACAATATGCAGGTAACAGGGCAGCCTTTGGCGATGAAGTTGTGCGCTAGTGTGGCGAGGGTTTGGGAGCCAACTGACTTGAGCTTTTTCATGAAGAGGTCGGCATCGATTGCGGCCAGGTGGTCCTTGTCATCAAAACCGTCGGAGTAAGGCGCATAGGCGATGACTCCAGAGGCATCTAGATTGAGAGGCGCCTCCTCTGTCGCATCGTCAAGCTCGCCGGCTGTGGCAGACGATCCTGGAAAAAGGCGGCGGTGGGAGGAGAGAGGTGTAGTGATGGTGACTCGAGCTTTTGCAGTTCGAGCGAGTCGACGTGCGAGGTGGCGGGTGGGATTTATATTACTTTGTGCGCCTACGGTCACCAAAAGGAAATGGTGATCAGCGACCATTGCCGATGTTGCTGATGAGCAGTCGATTAGTGTTTCACTTTTAAATGCCTATTGCTTCGCTGTGGTTTTGTTTGGGACGACTTTTTTATTGTTTTCTAAATTGAAGTTTTAGTAAAAAATAAATTTTTTTTACTAAAACTCTATTTTAAAAAACAGTAAAAAAATCATCCCAAACAAAACCTGTGACGTTAGCGCTGACGACAGAGTTTCGCGAGAATAATGATAAAATAGAGACAGATCAATGTCACACCAATCATGATAAGAGAATAAATAATAATGAATAAATAAATAGAAACCAAACAAACCTACTCCATTATGCCGTCGCAATAATTAATGCACCATAGAATAAATTAAAACATCACATTTTTACGGTTAGTTATTTTTATAATAAATTTAAATAAAATTTTGATTTTTAACCAGATAATGAATAAAAAAGATTCTAATATTTTTTAATCTTAGTTTTTTTTAGATCTATCTCAATTTTTATTAACATAGATAAAATATAATATATAGTGCGGGCCACGAATAGTAATAGGTTGGTGGGCTAGTGCGGTTGGGAACCCCCCAACCAGTGCTCAATTCCCTCGGTCGACAGCTCCCCTCTAGGGGGGACCCAATAAGCGCGGGCCACGAGTAGTAATAGGTGTGGGTTGCTCGTCTAGATCAGCCGAGGAGACTAGTGGATATTGCCATGCGCGTCACAAGCTGACGTGACAACGGGACGATACTCGCCGTTCCAAATTTATATATATATATATATATATATATATATAATATATATATATATATATATATATATATATATATATATATATATATATATATATATATATATATATATATATATATTATATATTATATATATATATTAGTCATAGGAAGATCAACATTTTCTGTGTCCAAACCATCTAACTCTATCTTATATGTCACCCGAGCAACTCCAACTATTTCATGCACATATTTTGCATTATGTCCCTAAGAGTGAAACCACTCATCCACCTGAGCTTCCTCGTCTCTGCAAGCCTTAACCTTATGCTTCTCTTTTAATGGCAAACATGCTGCACCATAAAGCATTGTAGGTTTCATCACCATCTTATAGAAATTTTCTTTAAATTTGAGGGGTACTTTTCTATTACAAAAAATATCAAATGCATTCTTCTACTTCAATCATCCAACTTCAATTCTATTTGTCATATTCCCATTTCTTTCACCATTACTTTGAACCATAAACCCAAGAAATCTAAATCTTGTACTCGTATTAATGGATTGATTGCCCAAAGTCACAACCCTCACTAGATCTAATACTAATAAAATTACATCCCATGTTTTTGATATTATATCTACTCAAACGAAGACTTTAGACTCGATGATTAACCTCCATAATTCAAGTTTTCTTTCAACTCCCTTTCTAGCTTTATCAACAAGAAGAATATAATTAGCAAAAAGTATCACCAAGGAACATCATATTGTAATGTCAATTAAGAACATTCATGACTAAAGCAAAGCAAAAAAGATATGGGCTTAAAGATGATCCTTGATATAATCTAACTGAAATAGAAAAATACTTGATCAAAATAACTTGTATTTGAACTCAAGTAACAACTCCTACATACATATCCTTAATGACTTGAATTTAAATTTTATTAACTCCTTTCTTTTCTAAAATTATATGACCATAAAAACAAAAAATTAGTATGTGTGAGTGATAAATATAAAATGATGTTAGTGAGGACCAATTTTAAAAAAAAAATCTCATGAATTTATTTTTAAGTAAAAAATGAGAAATTTTCTTGTTCTAATCGTCACATAATGTTTTTACCACAGACTTAACTTTATATATAAATAAAATTTACGATGATGAGCAATACAATCAAGTAATTGAAGAACGCTACAGGAAGAAGAAATCGAGAAATAGAGAAGAGCAAGATTTCAGAATAAGGAAAGTTTTATTATTTCTGTCTTATGCAGTACAAGCTACAACCCTATATATAGATCTAGAAATGACATTGGACCAACCATGATATGCCAAGTGTTATTTTATATTAATACAATTTATTTATGCTGTAATATCTCCCCGCAAATTGATGGGTCATTGTATGACTGCCAATTTGAGCCGAAGTTGTTGGAACCGTGAAGTAGAGAGCGGTTTGGTGAAGTTATCCACTATTTGATCTACAATACTTATTGGAAGTAAGCGAATGTTTTGTTGTTGAATATGATCACGTATAAATTTTTGATCAATCTCGATATGTTTTGTATGGGAATGAAAGACTGAATTATTGGCGAGGGCAATAGCTGAAATATTGTCACAATGCATATTCGTGGGTTGATTATGAGGGAGACCAAAATCTGATAGCAGACGTCATAGCCAAATGACATCAGATGCGAGAGCAACCAAGGATCGCTACTCAAATTCTATAGATGATCGGGCAACTGTGTGTTGCTTTTTGACCGTCCAAGATATTATAGTTTGTCTAAGAAAGGAGCAAATTCCGAATGTCGACTTCCGAGTATGAGGATCTCCAGCCCAATCAGCATCTGAGAAGGAGAAAAGATCAAGATTAGGTTTTGTAATAGGGATGCCGTAATCAATAGTACCTTTAATATAGTGAAGTAAACGTTTCAAAAGGTAGACGTGTTCGGGAAGAGGATTGTGCATATACTACGATAGTTGATTAATACTGAACGCGATGTCCGGCCTCGTTAGAGTCAAGTACTGAAGAGAATCGGTGATGCGCCTGTACATGGAAGGATCTGATAGTATCGGATCTAGTGTTAGTTCTAGAGGAAGTTTCGTGACTGTGGGGTTGGACAGAGCTTTACAGTCAAGCATTTGAGCTTGTTATAGTATTGAGGCTGCATAGCTTTCTCGAGACAGAATGTATTGATCTGGTAAGCTATCAATGTGAATGCCGAGAAAATCATTCACGGTTTCGAGCTGCTTCATGTCAAAGTGGCTACTCATGTTTTGGATAACGGTAGAAATGGCTTGACTGTCATTGCCTGTAACAAGAATATCATCGACGTAAATTAGGAGAAAAATTTTAAACGTGTTGTTTGTAAAAACGAGTAGAGAAGGATCATCATTGCTTTGAGTGAACCCGAGCGAGAGTCGATGCTGAGTGAACGTGTTATACCATTTCATAGGAGCTTGTTTCAAGACATAAATGGCTTTGTGAAGCTGACATACATATTCGGTTTTTGATTCATCCTCAAAGCCTTTTGGTTGCTGCATATACACCATTTCGTTCAGATTTCCGTGCAGAAAAGCATTGGCTACATCAAGCTGCTGCACGGGCCAATTATAATGAATAGCAATAGCAAGAAGAATGCGAATAGTAGGTAACTTGGCAATGGGACTAAAAGTTTCTGTGTAATCTATGCCAAACTCTTGATGATTACCAAGGGCGACAAAGCGAGCCTTGTGTTTTGTCATTGTGCCATCGGAGTGATATTTCATTCGATACGTCCACTTACAACCGAGTACGGATGTTGTGGGAGGTGGCGAAACCAGACTCCATGTACCTTGACGTTGCAGCGTGGAGAACTCGGCTGCCATTGCCTTACGCCATTTAGAGTGTTTGGAGGCTTCATTATAGTTGGTAGGAGTAGTATGCGGAGTTTTGAGAGTATGGATGTGAGAAATATTGAGGCGATTTATAGGTTTTAGAGAACCTGTTTTGGTACGGATTATCATGTGGTGAGGTTGAGTCACGGTTTTAGGTGCAGCAGGGGGGTTCAGATCGATAGTGTGCGTGATGGGTAAGGAATCTGTAGGTTGGGAGGAAGGAATAGAGGCTGGTAAGTGAATTGAGTGACAGGAGTATTGTGAGGAGCAATATGAGTCGAAGAAGGCATGAGAAGAAATTTAGATAGATTGTTAGCAGAACTAGAATTTGGATGTGTGTCCTTGGTGGCAAAGGGAAAAACATTTTCGTGAAAAAGAATGTGACGAGAAATAGTAACTTTGTTTGTGGCTTTGTCAAGGCACTTGCAGCCTTTGTGAAGATCATAATATCCCAAGAAAATGGACAATTTGGCTTTGGGTTATAATTTGTGTCTATTATGGGACGGAGTGAGGGGGTAACAAGCGCACCCAAAAACAAGCAGGTGATCATAGTTAGGTGAGATATGGTGCATAAGTTCGTAAGGTGTGATGTGCTTCATGGTCGTGGTAGGCATTATATTAATAAGATAAACTACCGTAAGAACGGCATCCGGCCAGTACGTGTAGGGCATGGATGCCGTAGAGAGAAGAGTACGGGTAGTTTCAATTATATGGCGGTGCTTGCGCTCAGCGACGCTGTTTTGTTCAGGAGTGTAAGGGCACGAAAGATGGTGAGTGATCCCGTGAGGACGAAGGTAGTTGCGGAGCTCATGATTAACAAATTCAGTACCTCCATCGGAACGAAGTGTTTTGATTTTCTTGGAGGTATAGTTTTCTATGCGCGTTTTGAAATGAATAAAAATATTAGTAACGTCCGATTTTTGACGCATAAAAAAAAACCATGTGAAGCGCGAGAAATCATCTACGAAAATCAAATAATAGCGGTAACCTTGATTCGATAAAACTGGAGAGGGACCCCAAACATCAGTATGAATTAGTTCAAGAATTGATTTGCAGTTATGAACAGAAATAAAAAAAACTATTTTATGAGCTTTAGACTCATTGCACACATGACAAGGAAATTGTTTATTTGCTATATGTAAATGGCTGTTAGCAGCCGAAATGAAATGCAGAACACGATTGTTGGGATGACCCAACCGGTTGTGCCAAGGTAGAGACTTGCTGACTGTGGCCGAGAGCGCTTGAGTGACGGGCTATTGAACCGAGTAAAGTCCATTGCTACAAGGTCCTTGAAGAAGAACCTTTTGCGTCTTCAGATCCTTAAACACAAACCTGAATTGATCAAACGTTATGGAAATCTGATTATCCTTAGTGAGTTGAGAATTAGAAATAAGCTTATATTGAAAATGAGGAGAATGTAGAATATGAGATAGGAGTAACTTACGAGATGGGGTCGGTAACAGTCCATCACCGGAGTGACTTATGTTCATCGAACGCCCATCGCCGAATGTAACCATGTCCGATCCGTTGTAGGGGTTTGAGATGGACATATTCTCCATTGAGTTCGTTAGATGGGATGTTGCACCAGAGTCCAAGAACAAGTTGGATGAGGGCTGATCGGAGGCCGCAAGAAATGCCTTCTTGTATTGATTCTGTTGGGTCGGCATGTATTGTTGGTTCTGGCAATGCCAGCAGCTTTGCGCGGAATGACCCTTCTTCAAGCAAATTTGGCAGGCGACATTGGAGGCTTCAGTGGTTCTTTGGGATGAATCGGAGTTGGAAAATTAATTTCTGCCTCTGGATCGCCGACCACTCCCTCGAGAGGCGTAGAGGGCGAGCTTTGGATTGGTTGATCCGAGATCTTTTTCGGCTTCTGTATGAACGTGAATTTCTTCACTGAGAAGAAGGAGATAGAGATTTTTCAGGCTTAGAGAGGTTTTTATAGTGCGGATCGCCATTTTGAAGGATTGATATGTGCTTGGAAGCCCTTTCAAGATATATAGTATAATATCTTCACTGTCTACCGAAGAGCCTACTGCAGCTATTTGATCGACGATCGACTTGATTTCCAAAAGGTATTGCATCATTGTGTGATCCTTGATTGCGACGTTGTGCAATTCATTTTTCAATTGGATTACCTTGGATCGATTGGTCGACTGGAATCTGGTTTCAAGATTGACCCAGATTTCGGCAATGGTTTCAAGATTCACTATGTATGGAAGAATCGATGTCGATATGGTAGAGCAAAGTGCTGCGGCAAGGTTTTGGTCGGTGAGCTTCCACTGATTTGAAGAGTAATTAGGTGGAGTTCGTGGATCAAGAAACTTGTTAAAGCCATTGGCCTTGAATACCTTGATGATATGGGATTTCCACAGTGGATAGTTGTCGGCGGCGAGATGTGTGTGGACAATGTTCTTGAGATTGGAGACTACGAATTTGAGGGTGGAAGTGATGAACAGATCTTCAGTGTTCTTTGCCAAGCCAGAGCGAACGCCGGATAGGGAGGTGGAGGAATTTTCCTTTGGCGATGATCTAGCTTTCCCGCTCTGATACCATGAAGAACGGTATAGGAAGAAGAAATCGGGAAACAAAGAAGAGCAAGATTTCAGAATAAAGAAAGTATTATTATTTCTGTCTTATGCAGTACAAGCTACAACCCTATATATAGATCTAGAAATGACATTGGACCAACCATGATATGCCAAGTGTCATTTTATATTAATACAATTTATTTTTGCTGTAATAGTAATACAACATAAACCAAAAGAAATACATAACAAAATTGGTATCAACGTTGAAGTATGAATATAGAGGTTCTATTAATGGTACAAATGTATTTGTTTAACATGAAGACAAAGATGTTGCAATGAGTCAACTTTGCCATTACAGTACTATATATAGTGTCAGGATTTAGATAGTAAATGATATATTTGAGTCAACTTTGCTAAGATGTTGCATCCTGCTGCGACTACAGTAAACTTCCACGTGAAAGCCGACCCCCAACGTAGCTCTTCAACCCATTAGCCGCACCCTCTCTCTCACTCTACCAATCCGAACCCCCACCACCTGCTGTTGGAATCTCCTGCACGTCCCAACTCTTTGTCGCGGCCACTATTCAATCTACTACAAGCCAAGCCGCTACCAGAAAAAACTCTCACTGCTTTTGATAACCAACTTCATGAACTTTTACCTTTTACAGAGAAATAGCGATACTGGCTGCAAACATGAGATATTTTACTCTGCTAGAGTTTTGGTAGTTTTGCGCTCCCCTGACCGCCACCGCGTCCTCGCTGGGGAGGATCTCCTCAGGGATGTCCTCCTCCATTTTTTCGCCTCTCAACATCCCGTCCTCTTCCTCTCTTCTTCCTCGAGCGATTGGAAGAGTCTGATAGCTACCCAGCCGCTAGTGTCGAATGAGTTTACTTCTTCGATCACTCACTTCTCGACGGATAATGCTACAGCTCACTTCACCTCAGCTCAGTTTAACGCTGGGTCGCCTGAATGGGCTCTATCTTTGGTCGGCTATTCGATTGGCCGCTGTCCATATTACGAATCATTCTTCTCTACGATCAAAAAAGCTTGGTCCTTAAAAGGTTCCCTATCCCTGCTTACCTTGGATGGTGATTTCTTTCTCCTCAAGTTCAACAATAGAGAAGATTAAGACATGGCCGTCGAACCTTGGTTCTTCTTTGGAAAACCTTTTATTTTACAGAGATGGACTTTGGATTTGTCCCAGTTAGGGAAGAGTTCTCGTCGATCCCGCTATGGATCAAGATAAAAAATTTCCCATTGTCTTGCTGGACTCCTGAGGGAATTTTGAAGATTACGAGCTGTGTGGGAATCCCGCTGGCTGTTGACGCTCTTACTGCGGCAAAAATGAGACTTTTGCTAGAGTGTGCGTCCAGGTTTGTAGTTCTTCTCCTTTTCCAGATGAGATCTACTATATAGTCGACGATAAAAAATTTCCGCTAACTGTGCTCTATGATTGGAAGCCTACTCACTGTTCATTTTGTAACTCCATCATGCACTCCCCTAACACCTGCCCTAAAAACCCCAACCCGCAGCAAGCTGAACCACCTCATAATCGTGGCAGAACTACCAGCCGAAAACCTAGGAAAATCCCTCCTAAGTTGAATATCCCAAAACCACCAGCTCTTAATACCCCGCAGAATCAACCAATACCACCCCCAATTCAGCTCCATCTACCAATAGACCAACCTCCAAATTTGGTCGTTACCACTACAATTCAAATACCTAACCTTAACTCACCTTCTGAGGACTTTATTTCCTCCCTTCCATCTCCGACCCCTTCACAAACCATCCCCACCAAAACCTTTACCTGACACTTCCCCAACTATTACCATTACCAATAAATTCAATGCCCTTTCCAACCAAGACAACCAGGTTGAAACAGCCACTTTTGAGAACTTAGACCAACTGCCATCTTCATCTACAAGCTGTGAACTTTTGGGAAAACCTCCTGATCCTCCCAAATTCGTGAACACCAATGATAAGCAACACTCCAATGTGCAATCCTCAACAAACAACAATTCCAAATCCACAAGAGCAAAATTGGCAAAAAAAGGCCACCTCCTCAACATCAAAGTCCCAATGACCAGGGCCCCCCCCTCTCTTGGCGTCCTGGAACACTCGCGGGTTTAATAGCCCGGACAAAGCTGTTTGCTACAAGAATTTAGTTTCAAAATTTGATCTTGATCTTCTTTTTCTGTTGGAAACGAGAATTTCTAATCCCTCACCGCAAAGCCCTTGGTTCACCACCACACATTCTGTTTTTCATAATGAAGGCTCATATGACAACTTCACTTTCTCTAATTCGGGTAGAATCTGGATCAAGTGGAACTCGCTGAAAGTGAGTTTTAAGCCGTTGTTTACTTCCAGTCAGTTGATTCATGGCACTGTATTTAGGGGGACTACTGAAGTTTATTGTGTTTCTGTGGTGTATGCTTCTAATTCTATGGATGAAAGACAGAGCCTTTGGAAGGATCTGTCATATCTTGCTGTTGGAATTTCTATTCCTTGGATTATTTTGGAGGATTTTAACTGCTGCAGGTCCCCCCATGATAAAGTCCGTGGTTCTTTACTTACCAATAGCTAAAATTCTGACATTAATAGTTTGATTTTCAATATTGATGTTCATGATTTATCTTTTATAGGATATTATTTCACTTGGTATAATTAAAGGGCTGAAAATCCTATTCACATTAAACTAGACAGGATACTGGTTAATGACAAATGACTTGATTCTTACCAGAACTCTTTTTATATTGTGGATAATCCTCAGATTTCTGATCATTCCCCTATCATTCTACAATATGACCAAACTCAACATTAAAAGCATCAGTTCCTTTTCAAGAACTATTGGTTGTCAAAACCAGAGTTCTGGGATTCTCTTATTCAGGTGTTTTCCAAAAAATTTCACAGCAGCCCGATCCATGCCTTTTTTCAAAAGCTTAAAACTCTCAAGATCAACATTAAATCCATGAATTGAGTTTCTTCAAATTATCTTCAGAAGGAAATTGCTGAACTTACTAGAAGTCAATCTTCTTTTCTTTGTCAAATTCAGGCCTTTCCTCAAGATCCTGATCTCAATTTGGCACTAAAAGAGATAAATCATCAACTTGCTGTGAATAACTCTAATTGGTCGGGTTGGATTATACAAAGGGCTAAGGCTAAGTGGATGTCTAATGGGGAGGATGATTTGAAGTTCCTTTATTCCAGGATTAATACTAGACACAATTCCAATTTGACTAAAAGTATTACCACTTTGGAAGGAGAGTTCACTGGTTCTGCTGATATCAACAATGCTATTGTCAACCATTTTCAGAAGATTTATAACACCAATCTTCCTCCTAGCTCCTTTTCCTGGACTGCTCCCATTCACCTCAAAGTTCCGTCCAACCTTATTCCTCAATTAATCTCTCCCATATCTATGGAAGAAATAAAAAATGTTGTCTTTTCCTCCCCAAATTGTTATGCTCCTGGGCCCGATGGATACACATTTGAATTTTACAAGTCCATGTGGAATACTATTGGTAGACAACTTTGTGAGGCGATTTTGTCCTTTTTCTCTACTGGCTCTATGCCTAAGCATGCAAAAGCAACTACTATTGCTCTAATACCAAAAAACATCATGCCCAAGACATTGCCGAATATAGGCCCATCTCTCTTTGTAATACCTTCTATAAGATTATTGCTAAGATTTTAGCTAATAGAATGAGAGATGTTATTGTTGCAAATCTATTTTCATAGCTTATATTTTGATGATTGACAAACACTTGGACTGTCTGTTACTTCTAACTTTTCAGGAATCGAAGATCGGACCAACAAACGGAGCCAGTTCAAGATTGCGTAGGTTTAGGATTGAGTCAGTCTGTACTTTATTTTTTCTCTTCTTGAGTCTATTTGTAAAGGTCAAAGAGACTAATGCTAAGTAACCCCACACACACACACTTGAGAGAATTAGAATTTCTGTTTTACTCATATCAGCCAGGACAATATTTACATCGTCCTGGACGATCAGGCTTAAAACAGAAAGTCTAATTAAGGATTCTTAATTAAGGCAGCCAACATTAACATATTGTCCTGGACAATACGTGTATCGGCTAGGACGATAAGCTCAAAACAGAAAGAAGTTGCCGCCATAGATAATTAAGGTATACTGTATTTTTAATTAATCGGCCAGAACGATCATTGATCGGCCTGTACGATATTAACAAATTATGCCTTAATTGATCAGGAAATTAAGGGGGTAATTAAGGATGATTGATACGATCATATCGTCCTAGACGATCGCAGGATCGGCCAGGACGATCTATTCAAAAATCTTAGTTACTTCAGGACAATAAATATCGGCCAGCTCGAATTCAGGGCGATGCTCTAGACAATTTTCCTCTGATTTGAATTGATCGGCCGGGACGATCGTGAGATCGCCCTGGACGATCAAGCCAATTTTTAATCATCCAATTTGCATTCAGGGCGATGCTCTGGCCAATCTTCTGAGATTTGTACTGATCGGCCAGGTCGATGTCCATATCGGCCTGGATGATATTGTCGGCAACTTGCAATTAAAAGTGCGGAAGCAATCAATCCTGCATACCTCTTGTATCCGGTAATGGATCTTTTTTCCCACACTTCTCTTTGTTTCATGCTCACCCTCACTGTCCCTTTTTCTTCTGAACTCCTCCTAGAATTTTATTCAAATCTTCGCATAAATTCTACTTTCACAGCCCTGACCTCCTATATGAATCGACACCCGGTCGAGATCACATATCAGGACTGTGCAGAGCTTTTATAGCTATCCACCACCGAGGATAAGCTGCACTTAATTGTTACAGATCATAATTTTGATTGGTCCACGACAAACCATTTCCTTCGCCAAACCAACACACCCTTTCATGTTGGAGAGACTAGCTCTTTAATCAAAGATGCTAGGACAATCCAACTTGTCCTTCGCACCTCCATAATTCCAAAAGCCGGGGACCGAATCCACATCACTCCTCTACTTTCCTTGACTACCTTTTACATTATGGCCCGGAGAGAATTTAATGCCACTGATCTACTCTTTTGCTAAATCGATCACCTAATAACTATTCGCGATCCAAGTCATAGGAGAAAACCCAATCTAGCCTTAGGACACATCATAGCCTACATTCTTGAAACCAAATATAATCTCCAATATCCTGCTCGTCACGACCTTCAGCCTCCTTGCTACTCAAACAATTCCTTCACTATCCTTCATAGTACTCGTCTCCACCTAGGAGATGGGGAAGGTTGGGGGGCTGGGGAGGAGGAGGCTCCCGCTCCCGCTCCCATTCCTGATCATGTTCCTCTCCACCAGCACTCACCGGTTGATCAGTTGATAGAGAGGTTTGATCGATGGGAGACCCGCTTTGACGCTTACGTTGCTGCACAGGAGCAGCAACATTCTGAGGACATTGCCAGCTACTAGTAGCACCGCATAGAGGATTTAGCCTGATTTGACAGTTACCTTACTCACCAGCAGCAGCAGCATGACCAGGACATCACCTGGTTCAATGTTCAGTTCACCACACTTGCCAGCTACTTTCAGCAGCCACCTCCACCACCGCCTTCTGATGATCAGAGTCCCTCATTTTTTTAGTCTTTATTTTCTGTTGTTTGTTTCCTGTTTTCTGTAGTTTGTCTTTTAGTTTATTTTAGCTTCTATTGTGATTTTTTCTTTTTCTTTTCTGTACCATTTTTTTGTGATGACAAAAGGGAGAGTAGATTGTGGTAGGAAAAAGGTTATGTAATTTTGAATTTTTAATGAACTATTTTTTTTAGTTTTTCCTACTTGTGTTTGCCATCATCAAAAAGGGGGAGATTATTGCAAATCTATTTTTATAGCTTATGTTTTGATGATTGACAAACACTTAGACTGCCTGTTACTTCTAACTTTTCAGGAATCAAAGATCGGACCAACAAACGGAGCCAGTTCAAGATTGCGTAGGTTTAGGGTTGAGTCAGTCTGTACTTTATTTTTTCTCTTCTTGAGTCTATTTGTAAAGGTCAAAGAGACTGATGCTAAGTAACCCTACCCACACACACTTGAGAGAATTAGAATTTCTAGTTTACTCATATCGGCCAGGACGATATTTACATCGTCTTGGACGATCAGGCTTAAAATAGAAAGTCTAATTAAGGATTCTTAATTAAGGCAACCGACATTAACAGATCATCTTGGATGATACGTGTATCGGCCATGATGATAAGCTCAAAATAGAAAGAAGTTGATGCCATAGATAATTAAGATATACTATATTTTTAATTAATCGGCCAGGACGATCATTGATCGGCCTGGACGATATTAACAAATTATGCCTTAATTGATCAGGAGATCAAGAGAGTAATTAATGATGATTGATATGATCATATCATCCTGGACGATTGCAGGATCTGCCAGAACGATCTATTCAAAAATCTTAGTTACTTCAGGACGATAAATATCGGCCAGCTCGAATTCAGGGCGATGCTCTGAACGATTTTCCTCTGATTTAAACTGATCAGCCAGGATGATCGTGAAATCGGCCTGGATGATCAAGCCAATTTTTAATCGTCCAGTTTGCATTCAGGGTGATGCTCTGGCCGATCTTCTGAGATTTATACTGATCGGCTAGGACGATGTCCATATCGGCCTGGACGATATTTTCGGCAACTTAGAATTAATGAGCTCCTTTGAAGCTCTTCTATTTAAGAGCTCTTGTTCAACGTTTTGAACAACCTTTGTGCTGCTGCCTTGAACTGAGAAGGCCTTGAGGAGAGAAAGAGAGAGAGGGAGAGAGAGAGGATCTTGTGAGGGGGAGCTTGTGAGGGAATTC
Organism: Dendrobium nobile; assembly: GCA_022539455.1. Taxonomy (NCBI): domain Eukaryota; kingdom Viridiplantae; phylum Streptophyta; class Magnoliopsida; order Asparagales; family Orchidaceae; genus Dendrobium; species Dendrobium nobile. The sequence continues at coordinate 62,663,817 of CM039721.1, forward strand.
ACAAGGGTTGCTTCAAGGATCGCTCTGCTTCTTCTTCGTCTAGAGTTTCTCGTCCATGGAAGGGTCGGTAGAGGTAAGGAGTTAGCTTTTGGTTGTGGTTCTCTGCCAGCTTTAGGAGGAAGCAAAAGGAGATAGGTTCTCTGCCTTGCCGGGGTGACAAAAAGGAGGTTCGTTGTAAAGGCTTCTCCGCCTAGCTATGGGGGCTAAAGGAGAGTCACGATTGTAGTGCAATACTCGGAGGGCACCTCCGGGGAGTGGACGTAGGTCGAGTTGACCGAACCACTATAAATTTCTGTGTTCTTGTTTCTTGCTTCCGCACTTTTAATTTCCGCATTGATTTTTCTCGTGGTATGATTTTAGTTTATGTGTTTTTTGTTCTTTGTGAAAAGAAATTTTTTAAAATACCAATTCACCCCCCCCCCCTCTTGGTTAGCTTGGGCCAGTTCTATAGGGCTTTACATCCCTAACAAACTTTTAGTTATGCCATTCATAATACACCCTAGTCAATCTGGATTTATCAAGGACAGAGTCATCTCTGATAATATTTTGCTTGCGGCTGAGCTTCTGAAAGATTTCAATTCTTCCTATAGAAATCATTATCTTTGTGCTAAGTTTGATATCCACAAGGCCTTTGACACGATTTCTAGGAATTTTTTGCTGGATCGTATGCTTGCTAAAGGCTTTCCTGATGTTTTTGTCTCTTGGATTAAGGGATGCATATGTGATGTTCACTTTTCTATTTTGATCAATGGGGTGCTTGAGGGTTATTTTAATTCATCTTCCGGCCTTAGACAAGGCTGTCCCCTATCCCCCTACCTATTTTGCATTGTCATGGATAGCCTTTCCTCTTGCTTTGAGGAAGCCACTATACAGAATTCTTTTTAGGGTATGAAGCCTGGTAACTTATCTATCTCACATCTACTCTATGTTGATGACCTGTTGGTATTTCCTAAGGCAACTTTAGATAATGCTCATTGTTTAAATAACATTCTAAATAGTTTTGCTAGCATATCCGGTTTACAGGTGAATAGTAACAAAAGCAGGATTCTTTTATCTAAAAATGTCACTGATGATAAAGCTTTTTGCAATACTCTGAATATTCCTATTTCTACAGCGTCTGTTAAATACCTGGGCATTCCCATTTTTAACAAGAGATTGAAAATTTGTGACTTCCAGCCACTTTTGGATAAAATCTCGGGCTCTTTGGATGGCTGGAAGGCTAGATCCCTAACAATTGCTGGTAGGTTGCAGTACCTCAATTTTATAATCAACAACATTTTGGCTTACTGGGTTCCTGGGACTGTTATTCCCAAAACCTGTGCTAAAACCATTAAAAGCCTTTGCTTTAGGTTTTTATACTATGGGGACATTCATAAAAGAGGTTTGCACATGATATCTTGGAAAGGCACTTGCAAACCAAAAAATCCATGGGGGGCTCGGTATCCAGTCTATTTATTCTCTTTACTATGGTTTTGGCTGTAATGTTTTTTGGAGGTATTTTAATTCCAATAGTTTATTAAACACCTGGTGGAAAGAAAAATATGGATCTTTTTGGAATTATGGTAATTCTAAATACTCTATTTACTGGAAAGCTCTCTGTGATGTTGCTAAATGTATACAACACTCTCACAATTTCAAAATTATTACTTCCAGTCATCTTTCCTTTTTTTGGGACCCTTGGTGTTTTGGGCTTTCGGTGGATAAGAGAATTAAACAAGGAAATTTGGATTTTCCTATCTCTTCTACTAATTTGGATGTTATCAGTTTTATTACTTCTAATTGCTGGAATTTACCTTTTAACTTTCCAGCACCCTTAGCTGCTATTATCAATTCTGTCCCTATTTGTAATTCTACTAATGAATGCTGTTGGACTAAACCTGCTAAGCCTTCTTTCCGCAATTTTGTCAAACAGTTTTACGATGAGTTTGAGGTGGTTCCCTAGTATAAATTTGTTTGGCATGAACATTACTCTTTGCGTTTTTCTATTTTTTCTTGGTTTGCTTTCAAGAATGGGCTTAAGACAGCTGATTCCTTAACTACTAGGGGAATTTCTGTCTCACCTCTCTGTGTTTTCTGTAAGTCAGAAAGAGAATCAAAAAAGCATTTACTCTTTGAATGTGACTTCACATTCAATATTCTAAAGTGTTTCATGCCCAGAATGAATTCCATGCTTCTCCGCCCGAACCTATGGCAGTTTTTTAGTGTTATGGATGATATGGAATCTGATTACAATAGGAAGAACTTCTGTTTCTTATTAATTTCTGCTATTGTTTATTATATCTTGAGAGCCCGCAATGACAGACTTTTTGGGAACAACATTGGATGCCTTACTACCATCACTTCAAAGATTAAAAAGGCTGTTATCTTAAGACTTTTAAGAAGAAATGCTTTCACTCGCATCAGTTAACGTTCACTTGATCTCAGCCTTTTTGCTGTGGAAGGTATGCTGGTGTCCATGGATGGTCTTCTTTGGCAACCATGGGCTGGTTGGGTTTTTGAAGGACAATGATGATTGCAATCTTCTTCTTCTCCCCTTGGATGGTCTCGATTCTATCCTTCTCTTCGGCAACCAGAGGAGCCTGATAATCCGTCTGGATGATTTTGGTAGCCTCGGTGTTCTTAATGCTGATTGCTTACTGAGTCCTTAAAATTTTCATATTCTGCAACTTTACATTTCTGCTATAATTTTCTTTTGTTTAGCAGCTTGAGCTGATAGGGTTTTTTGTCATTTGCGACATATTTTTTGTGTTCGCATTTGTTCTTCTTTTTGTAATTCTATAATTTTTTTTATATCAATGATATGGGCTTAGGTCCCAAAATTCCCCCAAAAAAAAAAACTTTTACCTTTTCATTTTGTCAGGTTCACGTGATCACATTGTTTATTTCCCTTTAAAGCTTTATTGCTTTAGCTTTCTTATTTCTCTTCCCATTCCTATAAAATTGTTTTAGAGATATGTTTATATATACCCATGCATGAAAGAAAGAATGGTAAAACAAAATATATACAAAGAAATAAAATAATGGAAGGAAAATATAGTGAGATTCTATTTTATTCATCTTTATATATTTTCATTATCTTTGACACATTTTCTTTTTTTGTCAATAACTATGGCCGATTGGAAGTAATTATTTTTTTTTTTTGGAAATTTTGGGCCATAGGCCATATATTAAGAGAATGTAAAAAAGGTTACATCAAAAAGAAAACCCTCAAAAAAGAAGGGAAATCAATAAAAAGTTACAAGGGAAACAAAAACCCCAAAAAGAGAGGCCAAAATAAAAGCCAGACTCAGGTTATCAGGAACTAACAACATAAGCATAGAGCTTAAAATTTGATCACCGAGATCAAATCAATCAAGAAACCACCCTTCCTTGGTTGCCCAATACCACCAGTAGACCAGAAAGAACAAAAATGGCTGCAACAGAATAAGAGAAAAACACCACAGGCCCCCCAAGGCAAGGGAAGCCTGGCTGCCTGTAACCAGAGGAGCAGAAAAACAAGCAGAGAGAATACCCGAATCCAGGCTGCCAACAATCACAAAGAAAATCAGGCCATCCAAGGGAAGAAACCAAACATAAGCAACAGAATGCTAGTTCCATTCAATATCGTCTGGGCACATGATGCAGCAAACCTCACAAAAACCAAAAACTGAGCAGGCATGACAAAAAAACCAAAACTCAGCCACCGTTGAAGCAAGAAGGGAAAGAAGAATGGAGCAGATTCAGATTACTCCAATGAATAGTCTTGGAGCGAATGGCAGAAATAATTCTCGAAGTAATGCTCCTAATAGTGTCCTCATTACGAGCATACCGCCTACCATTTCTAGAGCTCCATAAGTGATAAACAGCATAGGCAACCACAAAAAACCCAAAATTCCTCTCAGCAGCATTACAGTGAGACTGCTCATCAAGGAAGTGAAACACTTGAAGCATTATCGGTCTTAGTATAAAACACCGAAGTGAAGGGAGAAGCAACACAAGCACCTTAAAACTAAACTCACATTGAAAAAAGAGGTGAGCAATGCTTTCATCCCCAGAATGACAGAATTGGCACAAAGGGTTAATCACAATATTTTATTTGGCAAGCAAATCTGCAGTTTAAAGATCCCCCCCCCCCAATGGCAAGCCAAACAAAAGAAGAAAAACGCAAAGAAAAGTGTTTGTGCCAAACAAAATGGTGCCATATAACCTTTCAAGATTGTTGAAATAAAGCATAAAAAAGGTTTTAAAACATGGATTATCTGAGTCCTTTCAGGAAATAGAGTTATGGGGATGATCCACGATCTGAATGCATGAATCCTGGTTTGAAGATGAGGCTCAAGAGGTAAAGGGAAAATCCAGTTACCAGCAGCAAGGCAATCACAGACTTCCAACAGTAAAATGGAATGAGGGGGAAGGATGGAATATGCAATGGCATTCCCCTCACACTAGGGGTCCAAAAAAAAGAGAGATTACAATTGTTAGAAGAAATATGGAAGCAAATTTTGTCCTTGATCATGCCAGCCGTGAGACATATAGACTTCAAGAATTTAGAGGTCATGTGAGGAGCAGGCTTCCAGGGAGAGATAAATTTGGCCTTATACCATAAAGCCAGCAAGGAATTAGAGGTGTAGAATCTCCAAATAAAGGTGCAGTCAAACCCAAATCTAACAGAATCCAGAATGGGCAAACCCAGTCCATCGAGGCACCTAGGCAAACAAGCATTCTTCCAAGCCACCAAATGTAACTTTCTACCTTCCACACACCCATGGAAAAGAAATCTAGAACATAACTTATCAAAAGAATTATGAACCGCTTTAGGTGGAATAGCCCCGCTAATCCAGTAAGCAATAGTATTCACCATTGTGAACTTAATGTACTGGATTCTACCTTCAAAAGACAAGAATTTAACTTTCCAACCAGCAAGTAGAGTAGAGAGCCTACTCAGAAGTGGTTGGAAGTAAGCAGTTTTTAGTTTTTTAAAAGAGATAGGGAGGCCAAGATAAGTGATGAAGTCCTCAACAGGAGAGAATCTCAGCAAATTGGTAATGTCAGTGGCAGGTTGGGAATGCCTAGAGAAAAAAATGGAGCATTTGGCATGGTTCACATTAAGACCCGAGTGGTCAGCAAATTTGGAAAGAACAACCCGAAGCTTCTCAGCATTGGGCAAGGTGGCTTTACCAAAACTAAGGATGTCATCAGCGTAAATAAGATGATTCATAGAGATATTGCCACAAGTGACAACAACAAAGCCAACATCATCCAGCTCACACGAGAAATCATCCATCACCACAGAGAAAAGCAACGGAGATAAAGGGCAGCCTTGCCTAAGCCCAGAAATGGAAGGGAAGAAGCCTTCCAAAACTCCATTAATACAAACGGAAAAGTGAACATCCTCAATGCAGCCTTTAATCCAACACATAAACAAAGGGGGGAAGCCTTTCATAAGAAGCCTGCTTAAAATAAAATCCCTAAAAACTGAATCAAAAGCTTTACGGATATCCAATTTGGCACAAAAGAAATTCTTCTTAGAATTACTATTAAATTCACTAAGGATATTAGAGGCAAGCACAATGTTATCAGTAGAAATCCTTTGCTTGATAAAACCCGTTTGGCTATTGTGAACAATGAAGGGAAGCACTTCCTTCATACGGTTTGAAAGAATTTTCGTAATAATCTTATAAAACAAATTGCAAAGAGAAATGGGTCGATAATTCGATAAGGAGGAGGCATGCAAACCTTTGGAGATGAGGGTAATAGCAGTAGCCTTGGCACATTTAGGTAGGGAACCCTTCAAGAAGAAGTGCTTGATGGCCCTACAAACATGCCCACCAATAATATCCCAAGATGCTTTGTAAAACTCAAAAGAAAAACCATCCGGGCCAGGAGCAGAGTTCGATGGACCCGCAAAAACCACATCCTTAATCTCTTTATCAGTCAAAGGAATGATAAGAGCGGTGATGAGGGGAGGGGGGATAATACAACCAACATGGAAGGAAGAGGCCGAAGGATTGGATGGTTTTGGAGCATTATACAAATTTTGAAAATATAGAACAACAACATTAGCAATATCATCATGAGAGGTCAGGATACCACTATCAGCTTGGAGCTCATTAATCCGGTTAGTGTTGTATCTAGAGTTAATCCTGGCGTATAAAAACCCATGATCATCCTCCCCCTTAGATAGCCAATTGGCCTTAGCATGCTGAATCACCCACAAACTCCAAGCATTATGCAAGGAGGAAAGAGAAGAGTTGATATATTTCAAGGTAGAGTTAAGGATAGGATCCAAAGACCTCTCTTGAATAAGAGAAATACAATTATGCTACATATTTTGTAACTCGATAATGCTGGAAGAAATGAAAGAAGAATTAGACCAATTCTTCAACTTTATATAGGCTTTTAACTCCTTCAGCTTAGAAGAGAAAGCAGAAATGGGATTGCCATACTGGGGGGAGGCAAAAATGGAGATCAGACCATCCCAAAAACCTCTCAACTTAACCAAGTAATTTTAAAACAGAAATATGATAGACAGTTTAGAGGTGGCACCGGGCAGAAGAATCAGGGGAGAGTGATCAGAGCAAAAAGGAGGCTCCACTCTATAAAAGGAAGCTGGGAAATGATCAAGCCAAGCCGAGTTGACATGAATCCTATCCAGCTTAATGTGTATAGGGTCAACGGTCCTTTGGTTAAACCATGTGTAAAACAGACCAGTAGAAGGGAGATCAGAGACCCCAGAGCTAAAAATCCAGCCATTAAGTTCTTCCAGCCGACTGTGATGTAAAGGAAAACCCCCAAATTTTTCTTCCATACTTCTACAACAATTAAAATCTCTAAAAATGGCCCAAGGGATGGTGATTGCAGATGCTAGATTGTTCAGTTGTTGCCATAAAGAAGCTCTTTCCGCCCAAGTATTGGCGGCATAAATAATAGAAATCAAGATGGGAGACGAATTACCATAGCAGATGGTCCCATGAATAAGCTACGGCGAGATGCGTAAAGGGGAGAAAGTAATTGCCAAGGGGTTCCACTTCAACCAAATCCTACCGGGATTGGAACAGTAAAATTGTCACAGGTTTGTTCATTTTGAAAAACTTTGTGGGAGTTAATAAACCACGGGTTGAGAGCAGAGGCAACAGGAACCTTAGCCTCTAAAATACAGATCATTTCCAGATGAAATGATGAAACCAACTTTTTAGAGGCTAGAACTTTATCAGGAGAGTTAAATCCCCTAACGTTCCAGCAACCAATCGGTCTTAAAGTCATTTGGATTTGGATTAAGATGAGCGCGTTTTCTTAGCGCTCTTACCTTTAGGACCATTATTCATCATGGGTTTCTCTTTAGGGAAAGAAGGTGAAGAAGCTGACTGGTCATTGCATTGGGATTGAATCAAGGGTTCATCTGGTGGTTCTTCCGGTTGGAGGATGGCAAACCGATTTGGGTAGGAAACCAGGGGGTCACTAGGTAAAAAAGCCTTTACCTGAACAACAAGAATAAAAGAAGAGGCACCTAATAGGGAAGAAGTGCCAGGAGGAGAATGAGAAATGGAGGTAGAATTATCAGAAGAGGAGAAGCCTTCCGTAGGGGAATTCAGGTTGGGAATGGGGTTCTTGGGTGGTTGTGGGCTAGGAGGGTGAAGGGGGAGGATGGTGTCTGAACGGGGAAGAATATGTGCAGATGGGGGAGGCAGGGGCAAGATAAGAGGGCTTAGGTGAGTGTTAGGAGGAGAGGATGGCTTATAAGTTGGAGGAATGGTAGGAGCTGGGAGGGGGAGCACAGTAGGAGCGGGAATTAAGGTTTGGGTGGAGGAGGTAAGGGGTTGTTTGTGGGTGGGTGGTATGAAAAACGGTGTCTAGAAGAGCTTCTACCCCGAGGAGGAGGCTGGGGAGGTTTTGGTTGGGGATTGATGTGACTAAGGGTAGAAGGATGAACTATGGAGCTGCAACCAGAACACGGAACCGATTTCCAGTCATACAAAACTTTTAAAGACACGTCATCGCCATCCAACGATATGGGAATTTCATCAGGGAGAGGAGAGTTACTTGAGACCAGAATACAGACTAGCAAATGTCAACCTGGTTTTCCGGGCAGTAAGGGCGTCAACCGCCAGTGGGTGGCCAACAAAACTTGCAATTTTGGAGATTTTCATGGGATTCTAAACCACTAACGGCAAATCAACAATTTTTATCCAGATAGGTATAGAGAAGAACTCATCTCGTTTGGGTTTGAATTTGGGAGTCCACTTTTGAAGGATGAAGGGTCGGCCAAAGAAGAACCAAGGACCGCTGGACCATGCCACTTGGTAATCATCCGGAGATGAAAACTTGAACAAAAAGAAGCTGTCGTTTAACGAGAGGAGCTGAACATCACCTTTTGGGTTCCAAGCTCTTTAAGCTGTCGTTTAACGAGAGGAGCTGAACATCACCTTTTGGGTTCCAAGCTTTTTTAACATAGTTGAGAAGGCTCATGTAAGAAGGCCTCGGGCCAATCGAGTATCCAACTAAGGCGGAGCTCCAATCTGGAATGCCAAGAGCTAGTTCATCACCAGAGAACGGAATCTTCATTACTGGAGGGACAAAAGATAGAGAAAAAACCCCAGCAACCGGATCTTCTTTTGTTAGGTTTGAAACAAAGTTCAAACCTACTGGAGCCCCATCCCGAACATCGGTGGGAAGGGCACTAAGGAGGGGAGGAAAATCTGTAAGATAAGAGGAGGAAGAAGCCATAGGGAGAGAGGGGGAGGGGAAAACCTCTCCCCAAATAGCGGCAGGAAGGAGAGGAGGAGAAAACGGTGGGAGAAGCTAGAGGGCGCAAACCCTAGCAGAGCTCATTCTGTACGCATCCGAAGGGTCATAAGATAGGACAGTCGTATTGGAAGTAATTGTTATATTAGCCATATATTTTCTGTCATAATTCTTATGTATATATTATTTTTTCTATATCAATATACTATTGTATATGTATAGTATTTTCTGCATATTCGTATATATACTGTTTTATGTACATTTATATAAATATATTCTTTGTACATAAATATATATGTTATTTTATGTATATATATATATATATATATAAAGTGAGGTTTTTGTGCATCTCACCGTCGTCGCCAACAATCGTGAAGGTATGAATTTCAAACTCAAATTCTCGTCTCGGCATTCGCGGCACACCGACAAATTGCCCACACACGCTTTCTTAGCGTGGTGGGATGGGAATCCGTTGCGGTGCCTACGATGAGACGGGCAATCATTCAATATCTCTTTCGACATTCGTGGCACACCAGAAAATCGTCTATACACGCTTTTCTCTAGCGTGGTGGGATGGGAACCCGGTGCGATGCCTACGACGAGATGTGGATATTCATAAGTACTCATTAGTGGTTAAATGATTGTATTTTTCTTGTAACAGGTACTAAAGATCCATACACGCCTTTCTTTGGCATGGTGAGAGTTGAAGATTTCACGACTGCGGCGTTCTCATTCAAGGGCACCTACTGTACACGCTTTTTTCTAGTGTGGCGGGAGGCCCAATTTTTCGTATTGTTCTCCTAAACGGGGGAGACGCCGCGAGGCTGCCGAAATTTTGGATGAACATACAACTAAATTTGGGACTTGATCGAACATTAAATAAACAAAGATTTGAATTTAAATAAAAACAGGATTTTAGTGAACTCAAACTTTAAATGAACTTGAAAGAAAATATAAGCTTAAATAAGAACTTGAATTAATTGAACCTACTTCAGACTTGAATTGACAACAAGTTAACACAAAAGCTAGTTCATGATCGATGTAGAAGTGACGATTGTGGAGGTGATCACAATAAATGGTGTGATCGCAGATGAAGACATGCAATGCAAATTTATCAAACTTATTGCAAATCACCTTTGAGGGCAAAAGACTTGCAAGAATAATGTGATTACAAGTAATGAGAAGAGGGTGAAAGATATGGTGTGACTACATGGCCATTACGTAAAAGACTTTGGAGCATGATAATTGATTTGTAAACATGATTCATCCCCAAGCAACAATCAATTGGAATCATCACCTCAATTGAATGGTTATCGTATAAGAGCTCCAATGGATGTAGTAGTTGACCCATGAAAGCTACTCCAACAAAAGTGCAAATATGCTATCAACAATAATGAACTTGACAGAAGCTTGTAGTGTCTTGAGGATACAAGCAATAGTTGCTAGAATAATAGAAAAAACGCACAAGCAAATACACCAATTGCAGCAAACATACGCATGTGCAATGATGATAATCAACAACGAATAACAATTATGTTAAAATTACGTTATAATACAATTATTAAAAAAAATTATTTTTAATTTTAATATAATAATTACGTTATAATTAATTAGTTTTAATTTTAATATAATATTATTTTTTAAGAATAATTAGGTTTAAGTTATAATACTTTATATATATATATAAATGACAAATATAAGCAGCTTTCCTCCTTGTCCGAATGGTTGGGGTGGGACTAACGCGGATGGCAAGGCAGAGGTTCAAACCCTGTTGTAGGCATTCGCATGGCTCGTTGGCCAGGCGGGTCAGTTGGGTCGGTAGTCCTTAGGCGGGCTGGGGCGCAGTAGGCTGAGATTGGGTGTGTGGGCTGGCTAAGGGCCGCAAGCTGGTGGATTAGTGTGGGTTGCTCGAGTGGATGGTTAAAATTATCAATTCAATTTTTTTTTTATTTTCCAGTGAAAAAGTAATCAGTAGAAAATATTTTATTGATGAAAAATTCACCAGAAATTCATCGGAAATATTTCTAGCGCATTATTTAACGCCGGAAGGACTTTTCCGACGCTTGTTTTACCATCGAAATAATTTTCACCAGAAATGCCAATTTTTTACTGATTTATATCATTTTTTAGTCAAAATGGTCGCCAGAAAATAACATTTTTCATGTAGTGTATAACCTCCACAAAGCAAACTCCAATACTGACAGCAGCACTCCAGATAATCTAATAGTGGAAGCAAGAGCCATCATAAGTCCCAACAACTTAAATAAAAGCCCTAGGCACCCAAGACAAATACAAGCAAAAGAATCAATAGAAAAATTCAACCTACTGCTTAAACTGTAAGCCAACCATGAAATAAACTAAGAGGCATACAAGTTCAGCTGCAACGAACAAAAGAAAAGCACTATCCATTAAAAGAAAAGGTAGGAGCAACTTTAGAATTAGAAGAATTGCCAATTGCATATTTAAATATTTACATCTTTGAATTTTTCTTATTTTTCCTATTGAGCATATTACGGAAGCATTCTTTATCAATATTGATAATATTCTGACATGAACCATCTTGTACATCCAAACAGCTTTCCACATTAATAATCCCTCTAGACTTAATAATTTCTAACGGTCCAAAATTCAACCAGTTTGACTAGTTAACAACATTTTAATAGAAATTACCTTTGATTATTGATGTCCTAAATTCAAAGAAACTAAAGCTTCATCATATATATGTGAAAAAAGGAATACCATTAATGGGATTCATATTAGAGAAATCTATATAATCATAATCATTCATATGAGTTGCTTCGATCTCCGAGGGGTTAGCCACAATAGTCATTGCATGAGTTAAAGGACTAATAGTAGCTGCTGAATTAGTATCCCTTAACCCAACTTTACTCAAGGGCAAAATAACGGCATTCTCACTAACTCGGTTCAGTAAATTAGGAAAAATGACAAGTTGGTTATTTACACTATTAGAAGCAATAATAACTAAAGTTTTATCAACCATTGCATTAATAAAAGCTTCACTAATCAAAGTAACAAAAGCAATAGTAGTACCAACACCATCATTAACATGTGTGAACATAAGATTTGTTGTCATTAAGAATAAAATTTCCACATTTTCTTGAACCACAACATCATAATAACCTTAGAAAGTTATTATAACCATGCCAGCAACAATCACAGGTTCAGGGTTCATAGGTGCATCAACTAAATGGGGCCGGATACAAATACATTCACTCTCGAATGTCTTGTGATTTGCAATGATCACAAAATGGACCAAGAAACTCCATCATCACAGCTTGATGCATTTAACCTAAATTATTAAGGTCAAGCCACACCCGATTAGGGTAGCTCCTGGTGATATCAAGCTCAACAAGACACGAGCTATTAATGGCATCAAGCCAATGGAAGTAGCATTATTTATTTTTAATGGCTGACAAAACAAAGATCCCAACCGTGAAGGATACAGGAAGAGAAGAGATGTCGTTGGAGGTTAGAGAAGGAGACTTAGATCAGAATAATAAGGGATTCTACATTGATATGATCAAAATGCGATGACCACTTGGAGAGTTTCATATAGCAATTACTATAAAAAATATGAACGATGTAAGAAAACATTGTTATAATCCAAGTTATTTGCCAATTTGATTAAAACATATTTTGGATTCAAAAGAGTGAAAGAAACCTGAGCATTGAGTTTAAGGTAAAGAAGAATTTGCGAATCGTGTCGATGGGAGGTCTCCGAGCAGGGAATTTTTTATAAAAGAAAATTGAGAAGGTGAAGCAAAAGCCAGTATCTCCTCCTCCGAAATTCACAATGAAGGCTGATTACGATGTGTAGTGGTTTTGAGATCGGGAAAAGCCACTAAGGAAGATGCCCCATACATAGCATCTAAAAATGAATGAGATTTTATTTTCCCAATAAAAAATCCCATATTATTTAAGCGATTGTCCATGATCTAGCCGAAGCATGGACGAGGTGGCCGAGGTGGAGAAATTGGGAGTACAAAATCTAACAGGAAAGGCTAATAAAAGTATAAAAGAAGAAGAGGAGCTTCCCTGAGAGTAGCATCAACATTTAGAGTCGTGACAGACAACGTCGCCAAGGCGTATGGTTAATGCAAAAACCCTAGCAGAGCAAGTACAAAGAAAAATGCATCCTCCACTTATTTTTATTCTAGCCATCTCTTATCACTAAGCCACTCCATTGCCTCAACACATCCTACTAGGAGTGTTATTATGTCTCTTACATAGGAAATATCATAGGTCAAATGATCAATCGACATCACCCACTTCTCTTGTATGCTAGCCATAAATATTAAAACAATTCATTTTATTAAATATTTAAATTGTTTTTTTAAACATTTATATTAAAATGATAAAATTTTAAATATGAAAATGTGGAATTTATATCCAATTTTTTAAATTAAAAATCAAATATGTTATTATTAAAAAAAATTCAATAACATTCTATTAAAGATGGTTTTAAAATATTGGATTAGTTACATATTGCATAACATTTTTTTTCCATTTTCCATTTTTATTATTTTATATTTTTGAGGTTTTAAAATTTAAACATGTGAGAAAAATATCAAATTCAAAAACACTTAAAATGGAAATTATTAAACACAATATTTAGACAAAACATTTAATCTCTTCATAACTTTTAAAGTTAAAAAAAAAAAACTAAAATAGAGCTTTCATTTATACTTTGAAAGGCTGTTCACAAATAGCTCAAGGTTCTTAGAGGCTAATCCATTTTCACATAGCACCTCTTTGGCCTTCTCCTTCCACTCCTCAGTCTTCCTCCTAATCTCCCTTGCCCTCTCACCTTCCCCCATCACCATCTCCACACCACGCATTAACTCCGCAGCTTCGACAACCCCATCCTCCCCTACCTCCACCGTCACCCCAATTCCCCATGCTTCCTCTGCTAACCTTGCATTTGTCGCTTGCTCGATCCGCTGTGGCAGCATCACCATCGACACCCCTTTCGTCACTGCCTCAGACATTGAGTTCCACCCACAGTGAGTCACAAAGCAACCCACCGCCTTATGATCCAACACTCTCACTTGCGAGCACCACTCCACCACCTTCCCTTTCCCTTCCTTCAAATCCCTCTCTAACATGATCCCTTCAACTCTATTGTCCTTCCTCATAACCCATAAGTACGGCCTCCCAGTTTCCTTTAACCCAAGATCCAACTCCTCCACTTGTCGCCCCGTCAACTGTGTCCAGCTGCCGAAAGCTACGTACACCACCGAACGTTCCTCTTGCGAGTCCAACCATTCCATGTAACCACTGGCGGTGTCCTCCTCGAACAAGTCCCTCTTTCCTACCGCCTCTGCAGGAATGGAGCTCATATCCACTGTTGGCCCAATTGTGATCAATTCCATCTCGGGGATTCCTTCTATTGCCGATGCTTCAAGTTGATGAAACGTGTTCATCAAAACTATAGGCTTCTCATACTTGCCAAGTTCTACGAATATTTCTTTGTGGGCGGAGAGGTAAGCGTTTGGTGTGGTTATGATGGAGGGGAGGTCTTTCATCCGTAGACGAGGTAGCCCGGGTAGTTCTATGGAGAAAGAGGAGTCTTTCTCATCAGCGGCGGTGAACGTGAAGCTTGGGTGGCCTTGGAAGTAGTGGTAGTAGATGGCAAAGACAGAGGCGGGCTGAATCCAATAGTGGATTGCAGGGATGCTCAGATCGCGCGCGACGTCAGCTGCCCAAGTGAGTATGTTGGTGTACAATATGCAGGTAACAGGGCAGCCTTTGGCGATGAAGTTATGCGCTAGGGTGGCGAGGGTTTGGGAGCCAACTGACTTGAGCTTTTTCATGAAGAGGTCGGCATCGATTGCGGCCAGGTGGTCCTTGTCATCAAAACCGTCGGAGTAAGGCGCATAGGCGATGACTCCAGAGGCATCTAGATTGAGAGGCGCCTCCTCTGTCGCATCGTCAAGCTCGCCGGCTGTGGCAGACGATCCTGGAAAAAGGCGGCGGTGGGAGGAGAGAGGTGTAGTGATGGTGACTCGAGCTTTTGCAGTTCGAGCGAGTCGACGTGCGAGGTGGCGAGCGGGATTGATATGACTTTGTGCGGCTACGATCACCACAAGGAAATGGTGACCTTGGCCATGGCGGTGATCGGCGACCATTATCGACATTGCTGATGGCAGTCGATTAGTGCTGCACTTTTAAATGCCTATTGCTCTACTGTGACGTTTGCGCTGACGATAGAGTTTCGCGAGAATAATGATAAATAGAGACAGATCTATAAAATAATGGCACACCAATCAATATAAGAGACAAAATAATAAATGAATAAATAAATAGAAACCAATCAAACCTACTCCATGATACCGTTGCAATAATAAATGCACCATAAAATAAATTAAAACATCACATTTTTACGGTCAGTTATTTTTTTAATAAATTTAAAAAAAAATTGATTTTTTAACCGAATAATAAGTAAAAAAGATTCTAAAATTTTTTATTCGAGTCTTTTTAGATCTATCTCAATTTTTATTAACATAGATTATAGTAACATTTTATGTGTCCAAACCATCTAAAACGACTAACTCAATCTTACATGTCACTAAAGCTACTCCAACTATTTCATGCACATATTTTGCATTATGTCTCTAAGAGTGAAACTGCTCATCCAATCGAGCTTCCTCGTCAATGCAAGCCTTAACCTTATGCTTCTCTTTTAATGACCAACTTTCTGCACCATAAAGCATTGCAGGTTTCACCACCATTCTATAGAATTTTTCTTTAAATTTGGGAGGTACTTTCTTATCACAAATAAGGTCCAATTCATCCCTCTACTCCAATCATCCAACTTCAATTCTATTAATAATATTCCTATTTCTTTTACCATCACTTTGAACAATAAACTAAAGATATCTAAATCATGTACTCATATTAATGAAGTTTTCGCCCAAAGTCACAATCCCCCGTTAGATCTATTACTACTAACTCATCCCATGTTAGTAGTCGCTATAGTTATTTCTTAGTAAATTGAGGCATAAATCATGTACTGAATGTCTCAACAAACTCATCCCAAGTAATCTTGGTTTTTATATGACCCTGAAACTTCTCTCTCTATTGGCCCAACCACTAGCACTCTACCTCACCATCTAATAAAAATGCAGCTAATACAACTCTCCTCTTAGGCGAACAATATATCACATCTAGAGTCTTCTCTATCCTCATCGGCCAATCCTTAGTAGCTCTAGGCTCAATAACACCAGCAATTCTAGGAGGCTGCAATCTCATGAAATTATATAAATATCTATCCATGTCATCAGATCGGGTACCAACAACTCATGTGTGAGCCTCACCAACCAGCTATGCAACTATACATATAATATGAAAAATCATCTAAGAAATGATTATAGGTGTTATACCCTATAGCTGAGCTTCCTGACTAAAACTCTGACCATTGCCTAAGGCGGATCAGCCATCTCAAAACACATTATTGAATGCAACACATGCATATAAAAAATAAATAAAACAAGCACCCAAAATAACATAAAAGCTTCTTACTCTTCTAAAAATTAAATCATGTAACTCTATTACACTTCACTTCTCTAATATTGCTCTTATACAAAAAATTTTGTCACAACCAGGCCTGATATAACCCGAGATCACAAAGGTTATACTTTATCCGATTGTGCCAAGGCAAGCTAAAAAATCTGGTTGAAGAAGCATTGAAATAAAATTTTTAATTTATATACTATACAAAGTCACTATTAATTGTAATATAAAACAGAAGAATATTGAATCTCAATATAGTTTTTTATATATCACTCAAAACATATATAATTTAGAATCTATCTACAATAGCGCTTAGAAATAAAGAGCATAACAAAAATAAAAGCTAAGCATGTAAAAATTAAAACTAAGAAAAACAAACCTATAACACAGGTCAAAGCCTGCTATCCAAATTATTTAGCTTACTCCTTAATATTCCCCGAGCATAAAAAAGAATAAAACTAGGAATAAGCCAATACGACTTAGCAGGCTATCATAGGCTAATATATAAATCAATAACCAAAATTAAAAGAGCTAAAAATTGATCTTAATCATATAATAAAATTGAATACATTTAAATAAATCTAAAATTTGTTGAATTATAAGCAAACACTTCTAATGATTATTAAAATAGCTCTTAAGCTCAAATTATAATATATCTTCATTACCAGAATTCCACGTCGATCGCCCACTAGTGCCGGCATCAAATCATAGCAATTTACATCACATTTTTTCCATACTTTTTAAAATTATTTCACTAATTAAAGCATAATTATATTGAATTTAAAAATTGTCAAAATTTCATAGCGATGGACAACAAAAATATTGACTGAGCAAAGATTCTAATTCTAAAACATAATCAAATTACCAAGAATTGTATAAAATATCATTTTGAAGCTTTAATTAAATTGAAGCACTATTTTAGATGTTAAAATAAATTTTTGATTAGATAAAAATTGTTATTTATTTAAAATCACCATGTGAAAATTTCTAGAAGATACTCAAGATGTTCATAATCTCACTCTTTATAATATATAAAAAGGCACACAGTAAAAGTTTTACAAAAGAAAGTATCCTCATTTTTAGTAACAGATATACAAATTTAATAAAAAAATACTAAAAAAAACAAAATTATTTGAAAACATAAATAGGCAAAATGTAACTAGTCTTGAGACGAGCAAACTTTCTAACTAGGCTGACAGAAAAAAATCACTCGGCGATCATCAAAACCAACCTTTTCTTCTTCGCTCTCCTCTCTCTCTTCTCATTTTCTCTCAAACTTTATGGATTAAATGAGTTAAGCTTAGGAAATGAGTCTTTAAATATATATATATATATATATATATATATATATATAAAATTATATATATATATAAGTGGATTTATTTATTTAGGATAAAATAATAATATAATAATATTATTATAATAAATTTTCAGTATAAAATTCAAAGAAATTATTTTAGGGATTAAAAAATTATAAAAAAAGCTTTCATAAAATAAATTATTTAATTTAAAATATTATAGTGAAATTGACTTGCAAAATAGGCTCCTAACGGTCACAAAATTCTCAATTATACCGATATGTGCAAATTCCTTAATGATTTCACGAGTGCCCAAAAATTATGAAAAAATTAAAAAAATTAAAACATAATAATAGAGATATTATAGAGAAGATAGTTTATGATTTGGACTTATAATAACTCTTGCATAAATTCTTGACTCTTATAGGTAAAAATGTATTTTTTTTTTTAAAATTTTGAATGATAACAAAAGAACTCTTAAGAGTCCTTAAAAAAAAAAAAAAAAAAAAAAAAAAAAAAAAAAAAAAAAAAAAAAAAAAAAAAAAAAACCTCTTAGGAGTCCTTTAAACATGTTACATAAATAGGGCTTTTGCTAATATGACATAACCTTGCTAGTATTTACTCTTATCTTATTATTATTTTAATAGACATATGGAGAATAGAATTATAATAATTATATATTTTTTAGCATTTGCACCACCTTTTTAACAACCCCTCTCCTCTCTATTGAGCAATGCATCCTCCCATTTTTTTATGTGTGAAAAAAGCTCTCATTGAGGCCTATGTGTTAATATGAATAAAGTTGTTACATGACCTTAAAGGGATCTAAAGTAGCTAATGCTCAGAGAGCTACATCAAAAAAAAAACCTAATAGCTAAAGATCCCTACTAAATTATAATGAAAGGGAATAAAAGACATCTGAAGTATGCAAGGGAGGCCTAAGAAATAACTCCATCAAAAAGAAGAATTGAAGTAGAAATAACTCCATCCTAAGAAATAACCTTCAGTGCCACTATTTTCTCCTTCTTTTTTTACCTGCATTAAAATTTCTTTGATTCACCCAATGCTCGTAAGTAATGAGTGAGCCAAGTAAGTTATCAACGAGTAAGTATTCAAATCCTTAGATTCAGTTATAGTAGTGATTTTAGCATCAAAAGACGAAGGCAAGCATCTCAAAATCTTGTTTACTTTTTCAAAATTCAAAAGTTCTCATCCTAAGGCATGCAAAGAAGTTATAATTTGTGTAAACCGTGTATACATATCAGAAATTGATTCAGAAGGTTTCATACGAAAAAGTTCGTAGTCATGCAAGAGAATATTCAAACGAGATTGTTTCACTTCATTGGTTCCTTCATAAGTAATGCACAACCTATCACATATCTCTTTTCTAGTAGAGCAAGTAGAAACACGCATGTAATCCTCAGATTTTAAAGCACAAAAAAAATTGTTCAAACACTTCGCATTCAATTGAGCTAAATCTCTTTCATCGGAAGTCCATTCAGTAAAAGCAACTTCAGTTTTAATCCCGTTAATTTCATGAGAATGTGGAAAATATCCTTCTTTAATAAGCATCCACATGCGATAGTCAGTTGAATGCAAAAAAAGTAGACATGTGAGTTTTCCAAAAATCAAAATAAAGGTTATCAAACAAAGGAGGTCGTGTAATATAATATCCTTCAGTTGTATTACGATTCCCAAAGTTAGCCATGGATCAAAATTCAAAAAGTTTTCAAACTCAGTTTTTATGAATTCTGCTCTGATACCACTTGAAAGTTCGTTAGGGATGTTAGGCCCTATGAACTAGTTCCGAGGATAACCAAGAGGGGGGTAAATTGGTATTTTTTAAAAAATTCTTTAAAACCAAGAACAAATATCACAAACCAAAGTCACCACGAAAAAATAAGTACAGAAAATTAAAGTGCGGAAGCAGTAAAAAGAACACAAGGGTTTATAGTGGTTTGGTCAACTTGACCTACGTCCACTTCCCGGAGGCGCCCTCCGAGTATTGCACTACCAACGTGACTCTACTTTAGCCCCCACAGCTAGGCGGAGAAGCCCTTATAAAACACCTCCTTTTTGCCACCCCTGGTAAGGCAGAGAAACCAACTCCTTTTGCTTTCTCCTGAAGCAGGCAGAGAATCTCGATCGATTGCTGAAGCTTACCTCTCCCAACACTTTCAAGGACAAGAGACTCTAGGGAAGAAGAAGTGGAATAATGCTTGGAGCAACCCTTGTAAACTCTCTCACAAGCTCCCCCTCACAAGATCCTCTCTCTCTCCCTCTCTTTCTCTCTCCTTTAGGTTTTCTCAGGTCAAGACAACAGTCAAATGATGTTAAAAAATGTTGAACAAGCGCTCTTAAATAGAAGAGCTTCAAAGGAGCTCAATAATTACAAGTTGCCGACTTTATCATCCAGGATGATAATAATATCGTTATGTACGATTAGTTCAAAACACAGACGATTGGTCAGAACATCGTTCTGAAGATGATCTGGACAATTGAAAATTGACTTGATCGTCCAGGCCGATCTCACGATCATTTTGGATGATTAGTTCAAATCAGAGGAAAATCGTCCAGAGCATCGTTCTGAATTCGAGCTGTCTGATTCTGATCGGCTAGGAGCAACTAAGAGTTTTTGAATATATCATCCTGGTCGATCCTGCGATCGTCCAGGATGATGTGATCGTATCAATCATCCTTAATTACTTTCTTAATTGTCGGATCAATTTAGGCATAATTGTGTCATATCATCCAGGCCGATCTCACAATCGTCCTGGCCGATTTTCAAAAATACAGAATACCTAAATTGATCATGGCGGCTATTTCTTTCTGTATTGAGTATATCGTCCTGACCGATACAAGTATCGTCCAGGCCGATATGTTAATTACGGCTGCCTTAACTAAGAAATCTTGATTAAAACTTTTATTTTGAACTCGATCGTTCAGGACGATATAAATATCGTCCGGGACGATGTGAGCAAAAACATAAATTCTAAAACTCTCAAGTGTGTGTGTGTGTAGGGTTACTTAACATTAGTCACTTCAAATATTTACAATTGACTCAAGAAGGGGAAAAAGAAAAATACAGACTAACTCAGACCTAGTCTATCCAATCTTGAGCTGGCTCCGTTTGTCGTCAGATCTTTTAATCCTGAAATGTCAGTAGAGGAAGGCAGTCAAAGTGTTTGCTAACATCAAAATCACAATATATGAAACCAAGTTTGCAACACTTTGCTGTTTCTCTGTATTTCTTTTGGTGCTCAATGGGATTCTTATTGTTTGGTTCTACTGAGGTTTTGTTCAGGTTGGTTTTTCTTCTTTGATTATGCTGTGGTTTTCATTTACTGGGTGGATCTCCTATTTCTGATTTTTCCCAGCCCGGTATTTTTATGTGATTTTTTCTGTTTGGTTGGCTGCAGCTTTTGGGGGTATTTGGTTGTTGCTGGCAACATTTTGTGGATTTTTCCTAGTTCTGCTTTAGTCCTGGGTTTTTGGACTGGGGCTATGATGTTGTGGCTTTTTGGCTAAATCTCAATCCTTTAGTTGCTCTCCTTCCAGGGATGGTTGACTGTTGGTTGGGTTGGCTCTCTTTATTGTGGTGGTATGCAGGAGGTATTCTATCTTATATTTTTTTGTTGGGTGGCTAGACGGGTGATGTTAATTCTTTTTATCTTCTGGAAAGGAGTGGGGACTGGTGGTTTCAGCTTGCCTGGACGTGGTGTGTTATTTCTTTGATCCTTGGTATGTCATGTACCATCTATTTCTGGTTAAGCTGGGGACTATTATTTCTATGTTTTGGGTCGTATCCTTTGTGTAGGATCGAGCGGCTTCTGGATTTGGTTTATGAAGTTGTTATAGTCGAGAATAACCTAAGCTCTTATAGTCTGATTCTTAGGACTTGCATAACTTGGAAGTTTTTGATTATCTTAAATATTTTCTTTGTTATTTACCCCTTTGATTATCTAGATGTTGATAATGCCTTTGTGGGTGTAGCTTGTGTTTTTGCTGTTTCTCCTTTTTGCAGGTCAGGCTGATTGCTAAGACCCCTCAGGATTTTGTTAGATGGCTTAATTTCTCTTCTGACTTTTGGAATTTCAATGATTGCAAGGTTCTCAAGTCCTTATTTCTGAAGAGCATTCTTAGGTCTATTTTCTTTTTTGGTAGGAAGATTGTGCTGAATGAGATCAATCTGCTCTTCCTTTTTTTGGGTGCTGTCTCCTTGCAGCCCTTGTTTATGCTTATTAATTTTTGTACTTGTAGTAAAAGGGAACTCGGGTTCTTAGGTTTTGTTTTAAATTTTTTTTTGTAGCTCTTTTGAGCAGTAGCGAGCAGGAGTTCCTTTCTAAGGTTTTTGTAACCTTTCTTTTTGAGTTTAACGCGTAGGCCCCTCTGTGGGGTTTTTAAAAAAAAAATGATTTAACCATTCAAAAGTCCTATGTTCACTTCCCAAGGCCATATATATCTTGGATATTTTACTAATCTTCTCTTCATTAATAAAAGGTTAGGAAATCTCTCTTCTTCATGAGATCTTGTACTTCAATTTAAAGTGAGAAGAACTTTATGTTGCTACCAGTTTTGATGGTCTCATCTTAAGGATTTATGTGGTTCATTGGTGGTTGGTTAATGTGGCAAGTTTTGATCATGGTTGGTGGGTGGTTGCGTCTTGGTGGTTGTTAATGTTGTATTATTTCTCCTTGTTTCAATAATTTACATGTGGCCTCAATGATAGTTAGTGTGTTATTGCTTCTTACTTCAATTTTAGTTTCTTTATTAGTTTCTATTTGTGGATGTGTATCTGACATTGGAAATTTATCAAAGATTGATTAAAAAGTTTTGATTATATTTGGTTTCGAATCTATTTTATTTCAGTACTTTCACCCTTCCCCTCTCATGATGGGAGGTGGCCCTAGGGAACCTCCTTCCTCTCTCAATGACATTGTGAGGATCACTCAGATAAATATTAGAAAGTGCTTGAGGATGGTGGCTCTGCTCTCGAGGAGCTCAACGACAATTCCACTCGACATGGGTAGGGGCAAGGTCGTTCTGGCCATGCTCTATCATCTTCGATGGACCAGGTTCCTGCGTGCAAAGACAACACAGGTGGAATGTCATATTTTTCTTCTCTTTCACCCGTTCACAGGACATCCACGTTTCTTTTTCCTTTGGACGCAGATCACACCCAAAATTAAACAAACGCTATTGTTTAGAGGATGATATGGAGGCCTCTAGTGCCACTGCCGTTGAAGACGATGCCTTGTTGGGTGGCTATTTTGCTTCAGATGAACAGGACATACCAGTTGTGCGAAGTAGGAGCCGTTTGCCTAGTTCTTCTACGAAGGGTGATAGTGGCAGATTCAAGGATTTTCTCATTCAACAATTGAAGATCGAAGCCAATGCTAGCCCAATTGATACTCATTCGCTTCTCACCATTATTGTACCTGAACAGTGCTCTCAAGTGGTTCCCTCATGCATCGATTCCATGTTGATTGAAGCTGATTAATATTTATGTCTAAATCTTTATGGTGCCAAACTGATCGGTCACATTCTTTCTTTCGATCACATATTGATGCCTTCTCATTGTGTTAAAGTTCCTTTGGTGGCCACAATTAGGCTGCAGGACAAGTTTGCTTAGCTGCTCTTAATTATGTGGTTTAGGGCACCAGTGATGAGGTTATTCCTATTGGAGCGATGAAGTTGAGTACAATCATAGAGTTAGATGTCAATTCTAAGTTTAGAAATAGGTTTGTTAATCCAGTAAATGCAACTATTAATGATACTCCCAAATCAGCGAACTGCACTTCTGGTGTTTGTGCAAATGCCCTTTTTAAAAGTTTAAGAGAGGTTGTTAGACCTCGTTAAACTGCCCTAGGCACACCAAGAGGGGGTGAATTGGTTATTTAAAAAAATTTATCCCTTAAAATTTTACTTTAAAAATGATGTCAAAATCAATACACAAGCAGAAGAAAATATCAGAGATTAAAATGAAATTTATATTTTTGCTTGAACAAAAAAATATTTTATTTTTATTTTTAATTTTTTTTATCATTTTCTTGCTCACAGAAAATAATCCACAATTATCACAATATTTTCATCTCAATTTTTTTGAAAATAATACAAAGGAAATAAAATTGTGAGAAATTAAAATGTGAGTAAAAGAAATGAGCACATAAGAATTTTATAATGGGTCGATCAACCTTGACCTACGTCCACTCCCTAGAGTGATCTTAGGGTATTGCACTAAACCTTTTAGCCCCCACAGTTAGGCAGAGAAGCCCTTACAAAAATCACTTCCACCAAACCCAATGCGGTGGAGTACCAGAATCTTTTTTACCCACCTGGTGAGGCTGAGAACCTTTGACACTTTTTCACCCTTCAGATGAAGGTAGAGTACCTTGTAATCCTTTTCACCCTCCTGCTGTGGTAGAGAATCTTAAAATCTTTTTTACCCTCCTATTGAAGGAAGAGTACCATGCAATTCTTTCCACCCTCTTGGTGGGGTAGAGAAACCAAATCCCTTTCACCTTCCCAATCTAGCAGAGCAGTTGGGCCCTTGGACGCCAAAAGGGTCTTCTTCTTCCCAAAAAATTTCTCAAGACAAATCTTAATGCATGGAAGAACTCAGACTCAAGTGAAAGTTTGTTAGAGAAACCATGTGATACTATCTCTCACACTCCCTTAAATCCCATAATGATCTTCTCCCTCTCTCACAAACTTCACTCTTTCTCTCCCAAGCTTTTGGCTCTCTCTTCAAGCTTTGTTTCAGAAGAAAACAACCCAATGACTATAAAAAGACTCTTACAAAGGCTATTAAGAAAACTTAAATAGAAGGCTCCAAAAAACTCTAAAGATTATATTCAGGTGTTACAGTTCGTATAATTTGATCGTAGGATTGTATAGTACGATACCTAGAAGTTGGCCTGTGACTACTTTATGATATCCAATTAGTACAGTACTACTAATTCAAATTTGCACTGTTTGTATTGTACGATGTATAGTTAGCACAATACGACCAATTCAATTTTTCCTATTGGTATTGTATGACTAGTAATTTGTACCATGCGATATGTTCAAATCATAGTGTACGAATGAACAGTGGTACAATACCATTAGTTTAACCAAATTATAGTTCATCTAGGATGAATCCTGGGATGACCAAATATCATCTCTATAAATCATAAAAATAGTCCAGTTCATACATTACGATAAAACAATCAAAATTAAGTAGATTTAATTAATTAATCACAAGATAAATTAAAAAATATTTTAAATATAGTACAATATGATTAGGTTCATATATTACGGATAAAATAATATTTAAAATCAAAATTTTGGCTAATTTTATGAACTTCAGGGTTTCTAATTATAACAAATCGTCTAGTATTATGTGGTATTTGTACTGTACAATTCATTATATTTCAAAATTATTTTTCTAGATAAATAAAATAATGTAATTAATTTCTTTAACAATAGAGAGTATAATACAATCTAAATCATATAATATACTTTATAAAAAAATTAAAATATTTAAAATTACTTTTGCTCACCCTTTGTGTGTGTGTACGGTCACCAGGCTAGCATACACACTTACAATATTTGACTCAAGAAATAAAAGATAAATAAATAAAAATTATAAACACTTTTAACATACCTTATTCTACCTAATCTTGAGACATAAATTTTCATTGAATGGTGCATGATGTACCTAAATATTAGTACACACACAAACAAATATGCATTATAAATACTATAAGAAATAAAGCGAATCAATAATATTTGTTATTATCAAAATCACAAACTTGGGAGCCTGAGTTCCAACACTTTCAAATATTGCTTGTTGGAATGATTTAGTTGCTTCATTTTGGATGCCCTTCAAGCAGGAGAATGCTGTCAATCCTGCTCCAAAACTTCCCAGTTTATGTAATAAATAAAAAATATTCAAGATTTATGATGTTTATAGGTTAGATGTTATGTCAAAAGATGGTAGTTTAGTGACTCTAAACATGGATTATGCTCATGCCAACTTAGCTAGGCTTGAAAGAAGGCTATTTGGTAAGTTTTTTGGGAAGAGGTTGCCTTATTTTGTATTTAACAATGTATTGTAGTGCAAATTGTTAGTTTTTTGGAGATTTTTAGCTCCTCACCATCTCTACGGATTGTTTCATTTGCCTCTTTGATAGTGCCGATGTGCAGGATGTTGTTCTTATGGGAAGGCCTTGGGTCATTGGTGGATTTATTATTGATATGGATTTTTGGTCTCCATCCTTCTCTCCCCAATCGATGGTTAGCATATCTTCTTTAGTATGGATCTGCTTGCTACATTTGCCATTAATGTGTTGGGACAACACAAATCTTGCTCAAATAACTACTTTTTTATCAAACACTTTAGGTAGATGCCCATACAAGCACTTGGGGAAGAAATTCATTTACTCGTGTATGTGTTGGGATGGATCTTAGTGCTAAGCTCCCTCCTGGAGTTGTGATCTTTGGCTTGCATGGAAATTTCTTCCAAAGGGCCAAATATGAGGGGATCTCCCAACTTTGCTTCCTTTGTGACCATGTTAAGCACAAAATAAGTCAATGTCACATTGTTCCTCTATCCTTCAAGCAACCTAACCAACAAACCCAAAGAAATAGTTTTGTTAAAATGCAAGAAAATCATCCTAAATTCACGCCTCAGCCTCCTATTTTGTACAACAACATCCCCTCTTTTGACATCTCTCATGTCACTAATTGCAGCTCTCTAAAGGTAACTAATGGCCCAGATTCTTCTTCCATGATCCAATCAGCCTTCCAACCTTGCCAAATGGAGCCTATGCACTCTCAACTTCAACGAGTTACAAACTAGCAATGTGAGAAAGAACCTGTTACATTTGCTTGCCCTAATGGTGGTGGATAATATAGAAAGGTATGAAACTTGATGTCTGGTAATTAGAAGATGAACTAAAAAGCAAAAGAATAACATTCACAATGAAGGTATAAAAGATGCAAAGGCTTGCTCCTCCTTTTTGCAAACAACTGACACTAATTGGGAAGTTGGTTTACCGTCTAAGCTAGTGGCTTCTTCCTTGGACATTGATGAGCTTTGCCATATTTCACTTTCAAAAGATCTTTATCTTGGTGGTTATTGATCTTATAGAGGTTTTATGCATTGACATCTTCTGCTTTCCTTTAGGAATTTTTTTGGGGTTTTAGCTTATTACCATCCTTTTCATTTCTTGTATTAACTTTGAAATTAAATGGGATCCTCTGCTCATGAGGTTTCGTTTTCTTTTTTTCTTGTGCTCTTAGAGCATTTTGGGATTTCTGGATTCTTCTTTAGGTCTTTGTACTCACTTTTTTGTTGATATAAAAATCCACAAAAATATTATTATATATATATATATATATATATATATATATATATATATATATATATATATATATATATATATATATATATAGCCTAATTATGCCCTTCTCATTTCATTATATTTTCTTCTATGCTACTATTATTTTTTTGTCTTTTTCTCCTTTGATTGTGTTGGCTTTGGGAGATTTGAAAATTGTTGGCATTCAATGGCATCCAACTGCTATTTTGTGTCTTTTATCTTTATTTCTTTGGGCTAATTATCTTGCATTTTTCAATATTTTTTTGTGCTACTCTCTGTATGATGTGTGATGTTGTTGTAATGGTTGGCATTTTTTTTTGTGTGCAGATTTTGGTTCATCAGATTTGCTTGGTTTTTGCTCCTATGTTTATTATTTTTTTCTGATGTGCCTTTTCCTTTTATCTTGGAGAGATTCCTAATTAATTTTGGCTACATGTCTTTTTTTACTCTTTTGTAAATTGATAGGGATCTTTTACTCTTTAGGTTTTGTTCTCTTTAGTTTGTAGCTCTTTGAGCACTTAGTGAGTGTTTGATCTCTCTAAGAAATTATAACTCTTTTTTTGATTAAATAAAATTAACCACTAAAAAAAAGATCTTTAGTCTATATAAAAAAAAAACTACCCTTCCCATTCTTATGTATCTTCTTATGCTCTTTGACATCTCATCATCAGAAGAGTATGTAGACTATTCTCTAAGAAAAATTATATTGGGTCAGAAGATTAATAATCCTAAATTGTCTTCTTTCCACGGATCAAGGTATGATTTCCCTTGTATTCTATCACAATGATTTAACATGAAATCATTAACATTCTCTTTCTCTCTTCTTATTTTAACTAGTGGTATCGGAGCACAGATATCATGTTGAATCACTGGGAAACATTTCTCCTATATTTTCATAAATAATTTGAGAAGTTTTTGATAAAAAATGTATATTTTTTTGAAATTAAATTTTTGACCAAATCTTTTGTGTTCTCCAACTATTCATCTTTAAATATGATTCAAATGATGTATATATATATATATATATATATATATATATATATATGCAATGATTAGTTAAATTAATATAGCTTTCGAGAAAGTGATGTGAAGTTATAACCATTGTGGTTATGTAGAGTTATTTTAGATAGCTCATTCAATGTTATCATTAAAAATTAAACTATCTTCTAGAGTTTAACATTAATTAAAATTTTTTTAGGATTATAACTATTTGAATCATGAAATCCATTTAGATATATGCATAGTTTTCTTTGGTGATTAATCATTATTGTAAGCATGATTACTTATTGTTAATAGTTAAATGGATTATATTCTAAAATAAAATATGATATTCAAAATAGTATGTTGTAATATATTTAAGCCATTTGATTGGGCTTCTAATTAAAGGATCAAAGTTTTTTATTAAGTTCAAATTTTACTATTAATTATTTCTTTTTCTTATGTCTAATATTCCAACACATATTGATTGAGGAAATATGTTATCAAAGTAATGTCTTTTGTGTAAATTAAATTATTTGGAATATTAATATTTGGCTGAATTAAATCAATATTTGTGGTGATAAATATGTAATAATGTAAGGTGTTTTATGTGAATAATAAGTAAATCTCAAAATAAACTTATTATTCGACATGATTTATTATCAATATTTGATTAGGAGTATTATTTACAAGTTATATTTCAATCAAAAGACTAGATATTAACATTTTGTTTGATATGATTTTTTATGTGAATATGTCATTTATTTATTTTGATCTCTATTTTGTTATTACATATAATTCCACAATATCCACTATTAATTGTTAATCCCATTCCCATGTTAAATGGGAACAACTTCAAGCACCCGAATTATAATATTTTGATTGTTCTTTGTTGTATGGATCTTGATCTGGCATTAACGATTGAATGACTTATAGTTCAAATCACATGAATCTCATGGTCATAAAGTATGGAATTCTTGAAACTTTTAGATCAAGTGTGTGTTTGAAAAAATTATTACCACCAAGGGATTTCTTGAGAAAATCAAAAAGTATTTTGCTAACAATCATAAGGCTGAAACAAGTAGACTTTTGACTGAAACAAGTAGACGTTTGACTAGAATGATTTATATGAGATATATGAAAAGAAAAAAATATAAGAGAGTACATCATGAAGATGTATCCTCTTGGTTCAAAATTAATGACACAAACCTAAAACTATCTAGGGGTTTACTCGTACATTTTATTTTGATATTACTTCATGCTCAGTTTAGTCAATTTAAGATTAGCTATAACTACCAAAATGGCAAACAATCTCTAAACATGCTCATTTCTCATAATGTATAAGTGGAAGAAAGGTTGAAGCAAGAAAGACTAAAAGTGCACATTTGGCCAGTACATCCAAGGATAAGAATAAGAAAATGAAAAGGATAAAGAAACTCCAAGTGGTCTGGATTAAAAGAAACAACAAACTTAAGGAAGATAAAGAAACTTGTTGTTTATATTTAGATAAACTTGGACACAATAAAAATTGTACCAAATATCATGCTTAATGTGTAAAGATAGCTAGCTTACTCTAGCATGTTCTAGGGTTAATTTAGCTTCAAAAATAAGACACATTTAGTAGATAGATTCTGGTCTTACTACTCATATAAATATGTCTATGTAGAGCTAATGAAAATGCTGTTCCTAAAGTTGTCAAAGGGTTGGCTAGGCTGGACCGTGCTGGCTTACAGTATATTAGGCAGTTTAAAAGGGTTCCGTGAGGGTTTTTTGTGTTTTAAGTGGTGTTGTGGTTGTTTTTGTAGGGCTGTGACTGCGAGTTCCAGGTATACTGGGCATTGGTTTTTTTGTTTTTGGTGGCAATGTTTCTGGGAGAGTTGTGATCATGTCTGCTTTGCTCTGAGGCCGGTCCAGGGTGCTGATGGTTTCAGGAATCTATTCGGTTTGCGGGGCTTTCTTACTAGGCCTGGGTCGTTCGGTGGCTCTTATGCTTGTGTTCACCGTTTTGTTATATTTTGGTCGAGAGTTGTTTTTGAGAATGGTGGCTTACCTTGCAGGTTATGGAAGTTGGATATTTCTTTTGATTTCAGGAATCTTAAGTGGTTTAACATAGTTACGTGT
The DNA here is from genome assembly GCA_022539455.1 of Dendrobium nobile. Taxonomy (NCBI): domain Eukaryota; kingdom Viridiplantae; phylum Streptophyta; class Magnoliopsida; order Asparagales; family Orchidaceae; genus Dendrobium; species Dendrobium nobile. Next base: position 62,693,836 of record CM039721.1, read on the forward strand.
TTTTGGAGTTTTTTTGGTTGTGCAGGTGTGGTGTAATTTGATTAGCGTTGATGCTGAGTTTGTGGTGAAGAAGGGTGAGAGGTTGTTTCTTCAGATGGTTGCGAGTTTTTTTAAGAGATATCAACTTGGGAGTTTATATGGCATCAAGGTATTTTTCTTTTATTTGTCGCTCTTCTATTTCTATTATCGTCCTCTTTTTTGCAAGAAGTCAGAGCTGAATGGTATTTTTCCCAACTTCCTTTTTTGGGTGCTGTCTTCATGCAGCCCTTGTGGTTATTTAGGTTTTTTTTGTAAGCATAGAAAAAGGATCCATCGGCTTTTAGGAATTTTGTTTTCTTTTTTACTTGTAGCTCTTTCGAGCCGGAGCGAGCTGAAGGATCCTTCTAAGGATTGTGTATCCGAATTTTTCATATTAACGCGTAGGTCCCTCCGCGGGTTTTAACAAAAAAAAAAATTGTCAAAAGCTAAATTATGCCGAAAGATTCATCAATATGGGTAATGAAAAATCAGTGGAGGTTGTGACCATATGAAACTTTAGGTTATCATTAAAGGTTTGATGCTATTTAGACTTGAAAGAAACTTATATTATATAGTTATTTAGATGAAATTAGATTTCTATTTTTATTTTAGCAAATATGGCTATTTTTACTCATTAGAAATATATACTAATTTTAGTCTTTCTTTGAATTCCAATATGATTGATATCAATTCTTTATATTATTATTTATTATGATAACCTCTATTTACTTGATATAGTACCTTAATTAATGAAATCTTGCATGAGTTTATATAGTACTTACAAAAGTGCTTAGGTCATATTTCTAAAAATATAATTGAAAAGCCTGCATCGGATGAGATTCTTGATTCCCCTTTTTTTAATTAAAATTTTAGAGGGGTCAACGTATTTATTAAAACAATAGATTACAAGTCTTTAAAAAATCAAAAGCTCGCTACAACCAAAAAATACATCTATATGCAAATTAAAATCTATCGAGTCAATGATCATGCCTAGTGACTAAACCTTCATTTGAGATGAACTTTTAATGCTTTTTAAAACAAAATTTTAGTACAAAAATTACTTTTTTTTAACTAAAACTATATTTTAAGAAGCAATAAAAAAGTGGTCCCAAATGAAGCCTAAGTTGCGCTCATCTCTTAGTGCAACAATTTATCTATCCTTGAATCTTCATAGAAATGAAAATATATTAAAGTCATTTTTTCTTTGAACTGCACACCATGCCTGCCATGTGTTATTGTCAGGAAATTCATCTCTCCAAACATCATGCTGGAATTCCTAAGCAAATAAAGTTTCTGCTCTACAAAAAATTAAATGCAAGTTCTTACCTAGAAGAAATGCTAATGCAATGCATCATTAGGTGCAGGAACATTTTACTTATTTAGAGGCTATACTCTGCTACCTTTTTTTTAGTTAAAACCCACGGTGGGGCATATGCGTTGATATTGGTAAAATGGTTACAAAAATCCTTAGAAGGATCCTCTAGCTTGCTAATGCTCTCAAGAGCTACAAGGAAAAATGAAGAAAAATCTAAGAGCCGGTGGTTCCTTATCCTAAGATTACAAAAAGCACATAAATAAAAACTCAGGCTGTGAAGATACAGCACCCAAAAATGGAAGATCAGATGTACCTCGTTAAGCACAGTCTTCCTGCAAAATTAATAAATAAAAGTAGAAAAGTAAATAAAAAACCCAAACTACGAGTACCTTACAGTCGTTGATTTTTCGAAAAATTAAAGAAGAAATACCCCTGCAAAGAACTCTCAAAAAAGATATATTATAATGATAGAAAAAATGACAGGATAATAACTCAGTAACATAGAAGAGATACCAACTGAAAATATAACCCATAAAAAGGTCCAGCAGATTCCAACCACACCAACTTATAACCAGGTAATGCCTCTTCCACAAAACCTCCAGATTAAACCACACATATCTAAGAACAAAATTACACTTACAAAAGTATTTAACCCAGTAACACTGCAGCCTCCAGCATGTCACAAAACTGTTAAAGGAGTAAATCAAAGACAAATACAGGCAGAAGAATGAAAACCCCCAAATATTCAACCTGCTCCAGCAAAACATCTGTAACTTCCTTGAATGATAGCAACCACTCGTAAGTAAACAGAACATAAATAGCTTTCCTCTCTGCCAAATACACACCCACAGGGAATGAAAAGACAAAAACCAGCAGAGTAAATATAATGGCCCAGCAACGAAATGGCCAAAAAAATCCTGCACCAGCCAAATGAAAACACCAAAAACCAGCTCACAGATCACCAACCAAAACAACAAATACCAAAACATAGAGCTAGATATGGCGAATGTAAGGTAAACCAATTTTATCAAGATTAATCATTCCTTTAAGAGGAACAGGCAGCTCAGGCACAGGATGTTCCAGCAAAATATCACTTTGAGAACCAAAATTTGCAAGCCAATCAGCACAAGCATTACCTTCGCGATAAATATGGGAAATAGTAAAATTAAGCAAAGAGAGAGCCATTTTAATCTTCCTAATAGTGTAAAATTTCTGGGGGAAAAAACATCTTTCTCGGTAATAATATGAATAATAAGAGTAGAATCAACCTCAATATCCACATTATGTAAACCCATTTTTAAACATTTTGTAAACATGATCCAAAGCCATTAATTCAGAAGTCAAAACAGAGCAAGAAAGCAGTGGTCCAGAAAAAGCCACAATGGGGTTACCAAGATGATTCCTTATAAGGCCACCCATACCAGCTTTACTAATCTTAACAGAACCGTCAGTATTCAACTTAACAAAAGGTTTGGTAGGCTTAGCCCACTTCACCATACAATCCCTATTGCTTCTAATAATACTATTATGAATCTCAAAGTGCTCTGCTAGAAGATTGTTGTTATTAATGTTTTTAAAAGAAATAAGATTCACATCAATCATCTGTAAAATTTTATACCTAATATTGGATATAATAAGATTAGCATCATCTTAATACCCAAATGTCTGGACTCATTTCTACCTTTCCAAAGATACCAAATAATGATAATAGGAAGTAAATTATGAATATGACCTTTGCTTTTAGTAAGCAGCTCTTAAATATACCGACCAAGTCATAATCAGTGTTGAAAGCACCAATATCCGCTAAATTGAAGAAACGAGTACAAATATTACTAGCAATAGCCCCATTAACAAACACATGTTGAGAGCTCTCAATGTTGAAACAGCATTGACATTTAGAGACAATACTAAAACCTTTTTTCCAAAGAATGTTATCAATAGACAAAAAAATTTTAAGGCACCTCCAAGAAAGCAAAGAATAAGATGAAGGAATAGTATTATGCCAAAGAGAATTAAAGATCATAGAAGTCTTGCCTTTCAATCTAAACTCCTCCCATACATCCTTTAAGTTAAAATTACCAGAAGAAGACAGATTAAAGATGATTTTATCCTTGACATGCAAATTTAAAGGGATTTGAATGATTTTCTCAATGATAACATTCGGAACCACCTCCTGAAGCTTAGCAATGTTCCACTCCCCATTATAGAAAAAATGATTAACCTTGGTATTAATAATAGTATTAGTGTTAAGGTAATAGTCAATAAAACAAGTGCCCAACCAATTATCCTGCCAAAAACCAACCTTCCCAATACCAATGCCCCATTGGATGAACTTCTCAGCATCCCATTTAATTTTACACAATCTTTTCCAAACCCTAGAATCCGAGTTTTTATAATGACAAGCCAAAGGGTTAAGATTCTTACAATACTTAGCATTCATGAAATTATCCCATAAACTATTACTAGATCTAAAAGCAAACCAAAGTTTGTGAGAAAAAGCATGAGAAGTATCAAAAATAGACTTACACCCAAGCGACCCTTCCTTAGAAACACCATAAACTTTTCTCCAAGATGCCCAATTGATACAAGCTTTATTATCAGTGGCACCCCAAAAGAATTTATTAATCATCTTCTCCATCCTCAAACAAACACCAGACGAAGGTTGCAAAGTATGAAACAAAAAAATAGGAATAGAGTTAAGAACACTTTTGATCAAAGTCAATCTACCACCAAAAGAAAGAAAATTAGAAGACCAATTTAAAAACTTTTTTTTGGAAAGTAGAAAAGATATTATAAAAAAGAAAATTCTTTTTCCTGCCTTTAAAAAGGGGGGGCCCAAGATACTTAATAGGAAGAGAAGACTGGTTAAAACCACAAACTCTTTTAATGTCATTGATTCTATTATGATTCACAGAAGATCTAGTAATAAAATTACTCTTATCCCTATTGATAGATAGGCCGCTAATCATCTGAAAAGAAGATAAAAATCTAGTAAGACATTTGACATTTTTAATAGAGGCATTGGAAAAAATGATAAAATCATCAGCAAAGCTAAGATCAGTAATAGGAATACCACCAATAGTACGAAAATTAATCATAGGCCTCCTATTATAAAGATTCTCAACCCCTCTAGAGAGATATTCCATAGCTAAAATAAAAAGAGAAGGGGATAGAGGATCCCCTTGTCTCAATCCGTGCTTAGAAGGAAAAAAACCATGATTATTACCATTTATAATAATAGAAAAAAAAAATAATTCTCAATACTGTTCTTGATGAGCATCAGAAAAAACTCATTAAAACCCATCAAATTTAAAACATTGTAAAGGAAATCCCACTTCAAATTATCATAAGCTTTGGTGATGTCAAGTTTGAACAAAATGTTGCCACCAGTAACTTTACCATTAAGGTCATGGACCATCTCTTGAGCCAATAAAATGTTATCCAAAATACTACGACCTTTAACAAAGCCCGTTTGGTTAATGGAAATAATGTTTGGCAAGATAGAGGACAATCTAGAAGCAAGAACTTTAGCCACTAATTTGTTAAAAAAAGTACACATGCTAATAGGTTTAAAGTCGTTCCAGTAAGTAGTGTTATCTTTTTTCGGGATGAGCACAATATTGGTGAAAGAAAAAAAATTTGGATAAGGAGTACCTTTAAAAAAATCATGCACAGCATCAATTAATAATATCAAACTTAATAATGTCCCAAGTTTTAACAAAGAATTTTGTAGTAAAACCGTCCGGCCCAGCTACAGAATCTCCATTCATACCTTTAATAATATTCCAAACTTCATCCTCCGTAAGAGGATGAATAAGCATAGCATTAACATCCTCATCCACCATTTTAGGAATCACATTAGCATTATCAATAGGTAAATTTAACTTAGAAGAATTGAAAACAATTTGAAAGTAGTCAATACCAGAATTAACAACTAACTGCTCAGTATCACAAACAAGACCTTGGGGATCAACAATTTTATGAATATGATTTCTCATTCTATTTTTGTTAACCAAAGCATGAAAAAAAGAAGTGTTTATATCCCCTTCAGTAGTCCAGGCAATAGAGGTTTTTTGTTTCCAAAAAATCTCTTCCTGATTTTGCAGTTGAAAAAGAGAAAGCTTAGCATTTTCAAGATTGGAGATATTCTCATCAGAATAATTATCAACCAGAACACTTTCCAACTCCACCACCTAACCTTTAGCTTCATTGATATTATCAAAGATATTTTTAAAAACATGTTTATTCCACCACCTAAGAGTTCGTTTAAGTCTACTAAGCTTTGCCCAAAGCCTAGCCATGCCAGTAATATTATTGTCAGGATAAAACATTAGCATTCCAATTAGTAGCCACCACATTTAAGAAATCAACATGATTAATCCACATATTTTGGAATCTAAAAGCAAAAGAGTACTTGGTATTATTATCAGAAATTCGCATAAGAAGAGGAGCATGATCAGATAAAGTCCTACTCAAGTGCTGAACATGAGTAATATGAGGATGATTTACCTAATCATTATTAAAAAGCAACCTATCCAATCTTTGCCACATAGAAGATCTATACCAAGTAAAAGCACAACCAAAGAAACATATATCCAATAAATTGCAATTAGATATCATTTGATTAAAGTCATCCATAGCATTAATATTAGGGGGTTTCCCTCAATCCGCTCATTAGCATTAGAGATACTATTAAAATCACCTCCCACACACCACGGCCCACTAGCATTATGAGCAAAGTCATCTAAACACTCCCAAAGTGGGATTCTACCAGCTCTAGTACATAAAGCATAAACAAAAGATGCATTAAAGATAAGCTTATCAAAAGAAATTTGAGTATGAACTACTTGGTCAAAATCATAAATAACAGTAAGATTTAAAACCTTTTTCGACATAATCCAATTTTTATTAGATCTGTTGGCAAAACTTAAGTTAAAACCCAGCCTACTACCTTATTTCCTTTTATAACCCTTTTAATATCGGTAGTCCTAGTAAAAAGGTTAAATTATAGAAAGGGACAATTTTAATGTCTAAATACGCATAACGAACGTAAAGCAGAAAAAATTTAAAACGGAGCGAAAACGGACTGCCGAAGAACGCGTTAGAAATCAAAAAATGATAATCAAGTTTTTAGATACTGGAGCATATATAATTATGTGGTTTCTTTTTTTTTTTGGTTAAAACCCTCTGAGGGGCCTACGCGTTAATATCCAAATATCAGTTACAGTCCTTAGAAGGATCCTCCAGCTCACTACTGCTCGAAAGAGCTACAGTTAAAAAAGAAAACAAAAAACCTATGAGCCGGTGGATCCTTTTTCTATGAGTACAAAAAGAACCTAAGTAATAGCTCGGGCTGTGAGTAGACATCACCCAAAAAATGAAGAGCAGAATAATCCTCTTTAACACAGTCTTCCTGCAAAAATACTGAAGATAACATAAAAAGTAATGCGAAAACCAAAATAAGAATACCTTGTGGTCTTTGAAGCTCGTTACTCGAATAATATTAAGATGCCTGCAAGGAATGCTCCAAAAAAAGGTACGAGAAATATAGTAGATAACAGAAGCTAAGTGCCCAGTAGTATCCCTGTTAGACCAAAAATTAATATAAGCATAAGAAAGCCTTAGTATGCCCTGCAGAAAACAGAGAAACCCACTGAAGTTCCTAACAGCCCTACCATAAACTTGAGTAACAATCTTCCTAATAAAAATCATAGCACCTAAGCTCTTCCTCCTAATACAGCCATACCAGCGCATAGACAAAACATAACAAAACACATAATTCCCGACAAAATTACTCCGACCAGCATAATTGTTATAAAAGATATACCAGAGAAAAAAATTGCATAAGTGCTTAGTATGGGCATTAAACTCACAACCCAAAAAATCACTCCCACCACTCAGACAGATAGCAAAATAAAAACAAAACCAACACCTATCACAGGAACACCATACAAAAAGATTCTCAAGCCCATACAGGTAACCACAATAAAACTGCATATAATACTTAGACTTGAGTAAACGAAAACAAGGAATATAACAATCCTTGATAGCAACAAAATACCTCCCAGAAAAATCAAACTCAGACGAATCAAAAACCAACATCCAGAGAAAAGGAAAAAACAGCTCAGGCAAGCAGACCACAGAACCCACACAAACAGCCCAGAACAATTCATCCATGACGAATGTAAGGGAGGCCCATTTTATCCAGTGTGATCATGCCTTTAAGAGGAGAAGGAAGGTTAATAGTAGGCAAATCTTGATAGTAATCATTACCAGAGCCAAAGTTTGCCAACCAATCCACACAAGTGTTACCTTCCCGGTAAATATGGGATATGATAAAATTAAAACTAGAAAGCAACATTTTAATTTTTTGAATAATGTAAAAATCTTGAGGATAAACAGCATTAGTAGCAGAGATGTCCTGAAAAGAAAGTTTGGAATCAACTTCAATATGCACGTACTGAATACCCAAATTCAAACAGATATTTAAACATTGGGATATACCCAATAATTCCACAGTTAACACAGACTTCGTAGAAAGTGGACCAGCAAAAATGGCAATAGCACCAACAGAATTGCGGATAATACCACCCATGCCAGCAGTAACATTCCCAACATAACCATCCGCATTTAACTTAACGTAAGGAGGAGCAGGTTTAAGCCATTTCACAATACGACTCCACCCTAATCACATTAAAACCGTTGTTATCAATACCAAAGTAACTAGCCAAATGATTGCAATTCTTGAAATTTTTATAAGAAAGAAGATTAACAGCAATTAAACACAAAACCTTGTTCCTAACATTGTTAATGATCTGATTGGCCCAAATTCTAATATTACTGTGTTTAGAATCATTTCTAGCTTTCCAAATATACTAAATAATCAGAATAGGAATTAAGTTGTAAATATGCCCTTTACCTTTAGAAAACCAGATTTCGAGGATCTCCGACAACAAATATTGATCACTGAAATTATCCAAATCAGCTAGATTAAAAAAATGGCACCAAACCCTATGAGCAATAATACTACTGACAAAAACATGTTGAGTACTTTCAATATTGAAGCAACATTGACATTTAGAAGCAAAATAAAAACCTTTCTTATAAAGATTGATATCCACGGGCAAGAAACCTTTAAGCTATCTCCAAGTGAGCAAAGAGTAAGATAAAGGAATCGTATTATGCCAAAGAGAGCCAAAGATGTGAGATACATCACCTTTAATTCTAATATCCTCCCAAACTTTTTTAATACTAAACTTACCAGAAGCCGAAAGATTGAACATGATATTATCTTTGTTTTGTAAATTTAAAGGAATATTAACAATTTTCTCAAAAATAAAATTAGGAACCTCTTCATGGAGTTTAGCATGATTCTAATCCCCATTAATAAAGAACTCACTCTGGTATTAGCAAAGGTATGGGTATTGAGATGAGTATCAATCGAAGAACACCCCATCCAATTGTCTTGCCAAAAAGAAACCTCACCATTCCCAATCCCCCATTAAATAAACTTCTCGGCTTCCCATTTGATTTTACAAAGTCTTTTCCAAACAGAGGAGTCAGTATTTTAAAATGACAAACAAGAGGATTAAGGTCCTTACAATATTTCACCTTCAAGAATTGAGCTAATAAACTCTTATTAGATCTAAACCAAAATCAAAGTTTATGTGAAAAAAAAATATGAACAGTATCAGAAATTGACTTACAGCCAAGAGAACCTTCTTTAAAAACCCCACAAACTTTTTTCCAATTAGCCCAATTAATGCAAGATTTATTATTCTTGGCTCCCCAAAAAAACTTGTTTATCATTTTTTTCATTCTCATACAAATGGTAGACGGGGGTTGTAAAGTATGAAAAAGAAATATAGGAATCGAATTAAGAACACTTTTAATTAAAGTAAATCTACCACCAAAAGAAAGGAAATTGGAAGACCAATTAAGAAATTTTCTTTGAAATATGGAGAAAATGTTTTCAAGAAGAGAGGTCCTTTTCCTACCTTTAAAAGGAGGAGTCCCAAGATATTTAATAGGCAAAGAAGAAGGGCTAAAACTGCATACTCTTTTAATCCTACCCTGCCTGCTATTGTTCACAGAATTGCCAGTAATAAAATTGCTCTTGTCCCTATTAATGTATAAGCCACTAATATTTTGGAAACCAGATAAAAATTGGGTTAACATTTTAACATTTTTAATAGAAGCATTGGAAAATATGATAAAATCATCAGCAAAACTAAGATGTGTAATAGGAAATCCACCAGCAGTGTGGAAAAGGAGATTAGGCTATATTCTGTAAAGTTTCTAAAGCCCTCTAGAAAGATATTCCATAGCAATGATAAACAGAGTAGGTGAGAGCAGGTCCCCTTGTCTAAGACCATGCGTAGAGTTAAAGAAACCATGATTGAAGCCATTAATGATGACAGAAAAAAAAAAGTTTTCAATGCTATTCTTAATAAGCAGCAAAAAGTTTTGATTAAACCCAAACATAGAAAGAATATTGTAAAGAAAATCCCAATTCAAATTGTCATAAGCCTTAGTGATATCAAGCTTAAAAAGAATATTACCTCCAGTGATTTTAGCATTGATATCATGAACCATCTCTTGCACTAATAAAATATTATCAAAATTACTCCTGCCTTTAACAAACCCAGTTTGGTTAGGAGAAATAATTCTAGGCAATATTAAAGATAATCTAGAAGCAATGATCTTAGCAACAAGCTTGTTAAAGAATGTGCAAAGGCTAATAGGTCTAAAGTCATTCCAAAAAGAAGTGTTCTCTTTTTTAGGGATAAGCACAATATTAGTGGAGGAGAAAATTTTGGGGTAAGGATTCCCTTGAAAAAAATCCTACACAGCATCAATCACATCTTTTTTAATAATATCCCATATTTTGATAAAAAAATTTAATAGAGAAACCATCCGGACCAGCTACTGACTCCCCATTCATATCGTGAATAGTATTCCAAATCTCTTCTTCCAAATGAAGTTGAGTAAGTAAAAAATTATCTTGATCATTCACAATGCTCGGAATCACATTAGAGTAAGAAATAGGATTAGCAATTTTGTTCATATTAAAAATATCTTTAAAAAACTCAACACCAGAGAGAGCAATAGAATCTTCCGTATCATAAACACGACCTTGGTTATCCACCAACCTGTTAATATGTCTTTTAATTCTATTTTTAATCACTAAAGCATGAAAAAAGCTGTATTTCTATCACCTTCCAAAAGGATAGAAGAGGAAGCCTTTTGTTTCCAAAAAAGTTCTTCCTGGTCTTGCAATTTGAAAAGCTCAAGTTTAGCATTATCAACATTCATAAGATTAGTATCAGAGAGCTTGTCACGACCCGACCCGATCCGGGACGGATCCCGCTCGCACCGGGCCGCGATACGGAAACGAAAACGGAACGAACTGACCAGGATCTAGTTTTGGAATTGGCTTCGGAACTGAATCTTCCAAATATTCAAATCAACAGACACACAAACACAGAGCTACTAAGCATCATCAAACACAGCGGAACAAAATATCTATATTTTCTTTTCCTCAAAACAATCACCTACAGATACAGTACATGGCTTTTGAACAGAAAGAAAGGCAGAACAGAAAAGCCATGACTGTACAAAAATCAAAAGGTACAAACAATACCTACACTGATCAGAACTCAGAAATCTACTCCTGGACTTCCTTCCCTTTCCCAGAACCTGGAAACCACCAGAAAACAAGAGTGAGCTCAACAGCTCAGCAAAGCAACAAACCTCCAATCAAAACTCTCAGAATCCAAAACCAAACTCATCAGACAAAAATCCGTACAGAATTCGAAACAGAATCATATCTCGAATCAGAACAGAATCAAAATCAGAACTTATACGGACATATATCAAATCAGAATCAGAGTCGTACAGATCAGATCACATCAGAGTACAAATCAGAATGGATTAAATCAACAGAGTCAGAATCGTACAGAAATCAGAAATTCAGATCATATCAGAACAGAACAAAATCGGAACAGATATCAAATCAGACAGAAACAGAACAGATCAGACATATCACATTAACAGAATCAGAAATCAGAATTTCAGATCATAACGTATCAGAATCATAATTGCTTACAGAACAGATACGGAAAGCAGAATCAGATCACATCAGATATCAGATATCAGATATATATATATTTAATAGATAAATTCCCGGACACTGACTGAATCTCTTTGGATTCAGGCCCCTTATAACTCCCTTTGTGCTCACGGCACCAGAACAGATATGCTTATGTGCTCACAGCACCAGAACAGATATGCTTATGGCACCAGAACAGAATTCATCAGATCCGGAACAGAACAGATATCAGATTTCAGATTTGAGCTCATTTCAGATTTCCCTGACACTTACTGAATCTCATAGGATCCAGGCCCCTTATAACTCCCTTTTTATAGCTTATACAGATAGCATTTCAATTCAGAATAAATCCGGGCAAATCAGAAATCAGACAAAAATCGGGCAGCACAACGGCAGTATACGGAATTTACACAATTTTTTCTGAAAATCAAAATTCACCAAATTCGCACAGAATGTAGATAATCACATTTCAGAACATTTATTCTACTGCACAGATAATTTTAGAATACACAGAAAAATCTAGTTGACGAAAAACACCGTCGAATCAAAAATACCCGGACAAAAATCTTCAGAAAATAACCAAAATGTGCACACTCGGCACGTCAACAATATACAGAAAGTTAGACGGTAACAACTGAACCAATCAACAGATACGGACGAAAATCATTAACGGAAACGAAATCTGGACAGAATATACCGCCAAACACGACGGTTCTGAAAATTGAGAAAGGCGGAATGTGCCTTACCTTGCGTACAGCAATTTCTCGAACAGTCTCCTCGGACGAAAACGGCTCCGCGTCGTCCGAAAATCGACTTTTCCAAAGAATCTCTCGACTTTCTCTCTCCTCAGAAAAATCAGAGATTTTATTTTTATTTTCTCTCTCTTCAAAACGACTGAAATCAGCTTTATAAAAGTCAGATCGGCCCGGCCGAACGCCAGATCGTCCCAGGACGATCAGACCAAATTGGATCGTCCTGGACAGTTCCCAGAACTATTCTTAGGCCGATATTTTCTACAGTGCCGATCGGCCTGGACGATGTCCTCAATCGGCCTGGACGATATGTACAGAAAATCACCTGGAGCAAACTGGGCACATTCTGGAGCAAATTTTCAACTGATCGTCCCAGGACGATCCAGATCGTCCTGGACGATCCTGGAGCAGATTTTTGATATTACAATCTCCCCAACTTCAGAAAAATGTCGTCCTTGACATTATCCAATCCAAACTCAGTCAAAACAAGTACGGGTACGACCGTCTCATGTCAGACTCCTTCTCCCAAGTCGCTTCTCGTGCAGTCCGGCGCTTCCACTGGACTTTAACCATCAGAATCTCTTTATTTCTTAACTTTCGGACGTCGTACGCCAAAATTAACTCTGGCTCTTCCTTGTACGCCAGATTTTCCTGAATCTCAACCTCGTCAGCTGATATCTTCTTCCCAGAGTCTGAAACCCACTTCCTCAGAGTGGAGACGTGAAACACATTGTGCACGTCAGGCATCGAATCAGAAAGCAATAATCGGTAAGCAGATTTTCCAATTCTTTCCAAAATCTCAAACGGTTCAACATACCTTGGACTCAGCTTACTCACCTGACCAAATCTGCTCACACCCTTCATCGGACTGACTTTGACATACACAAAGTCACCAACTTGAAACTCAACAAACCTGTGCTTCTGATTATAATACTTCTGCTGTCGATCCTGAGCCGCTTTCAATCTTTCTTTTATCAAACTGATCTTCTTAACAGTTTCATCAACAAAAGTGGCACCCAGTTCTTGTCTATCTCCGACCTCCGTCAGAGTCAAAGGAGTCTAGCACTTCCTGCCATACAAAGCCTCGTACGGTGCCATACTAATACTGGACTGAAAACTGTTGTTGTAAGCAAACTCAATCAGCGGAATATGATCTTCCCAGCTTCCGCCAAAGTCCAGAACACAAAGTCTCAACAGATCTTCCAGCACCTGAATGGTCCTCTCAGACTGTCCATCGGTCTAAGGATGAAAGGCTGTACTGAAATGCAGTTTCGTACCCAAGCCTTGCTGAATGCCTTTCCAAAGTTTGGAAGTAAAACGTCCATCTCGATCTGAAACAATCACTCGAGACACACCGTGCAATCTGACTATTTCCTTCACATAAATCTGTGCCAAACGATCCACCGGATCGGTCTGTCTGATCGGAAGAAAATGGGCTGACTTCGTCAATCGATCTACAATTACCCAAATGGCGTCGTGCCCTTGTCTAGATCGAGGAAAACCCATCGCAAAGTCCATCGTCACCTCCTCCCACTTCCACTCAGGGATAGGCAACGACTGCAACAGTCCACCTGGTCGCTGATGCTCTACCTTCACCAACTGACAGGCCTCGCATCTCGACACAAACTCTGCCACATCCTTCTTCATCCCAGGCCACCAGAACAAAAGCTTCATATCAGCATACATCTTACCACTGCCTGGATGAATACTGTAGCCAGAATGATGAGATTCATACAGAATCTCCTGCCTCAAATTCCCAAACACAGGTACCCACAACCTGTTCTTACAGAAAATAGCACCAGAAATAGAAATTCGAAGTTCAGGAGTCTTACCAGATCCAATCTGAGCAATCAACTTCGAATAGTCAGAATCTGACTTCTGGGCTTCCTGAATCCGTGCTTCCAAAGTAGACTGAATGTTCATCTGAGCCAAATCCAAATCACTGGAGGAAATCACCTCCAACTGCAATCGCTCCATGTCTCGAATCAGGAAATCATCAAAAGTAAGCTGCAAACCTGATAAGCCAGAAGACTTCCTGCTCAGAGCATCCGCTACCACATTCGCCTTCCCAGGCTGGTACTGAATAGTCAGATCATAGTCCTTGATTAACTCGAGCCACCTTCTCTGTCTCAGATTCAGATCCTTCTGAGTAAAAATATACTTCAGGCTCTTATGATCAGTGAAAATCTCACATCTGACGCCATACAGATAATGACGCCAAATCTTCAAAGCAAAGACAACAGCAGCTAACTCCAAATCATGCGTCGGGTAATTCTTCTCATGTGGTTTCAACTGTCTAGAAGCATAAGCAATTACCCTTCCATGCTGCATCAGTACACAACCCAAACCTTTCAGTGAAGCATTACTGAACACCTGAAATCCTTCCGTACCTGACGGAAGTGCTAGCACTGGAGCTGAAGTCAAATAGTCCTTCAATCTCTGAAAACTAGTTTCACACTCCGGTGTCCAAACAAAAGGTACTGACTTCTGAGTCAGTCTCGTCAGAGGCGTCGAAATCTGTGAAAATCCTTTCACAAATTTCCTATAATACCCGGCCATGCCCAAGAAACTACGTACCTCAAATACCGAAGTCGGCCTTGGCCAATCAGCAACCGCCTGAATCTTCTGGGGATCAACAGAAATACCTTCTCCGCTCACCACATGCCCCAGAAAAGAAATGCTCTTCAGCCAGAATTCACACTTGGAGAACTTGGCATACAGCTGATGCTGCCTCAGAGTCTCCAACACAGTCCTCAGGTGTCTGGCATGATCATCCTCAGAAGCAGAATATACCAGAATATCGTCAATGAAGACGATCACAAACTGATCCAAAAACTCCCTGAATACTCGGTTCATCATATCCATAAAAATAGCAGGCGCATTGGTTACCCCAAAAGGCATAACCAAAAACTCATAGTGCCTATACCGAGTACTGAAAGCAGTCTTCACCACATCAGCTTCCTTCACTTTTACCTGATAGTACCCGGATCGCAAGTCAATCTTCGAAAATACAGAAGATCCGGAAAGCTGATTGAACAAGTCATCAATCCGAGGCAAAGGATACTTGTTCT
The DNA here is from genome assembly GCA_022539455.1 of Dendrobium nobile. Classification (NCBI taxonomy): domain Eukaryota; kingdom Viridiplantae; phylum Streptophyta; class Magnoliopsida; order Asparagales; family Orchidaceae; genus Dendrobium; species Dendrobium nobile. Next base: position 62,709,103 of record CM039721.1, read on the forward strand.
TGATCGTGACCTTGTTCAAGTCTCTGTAATCAATACACATACGGAGTGTCCCGTCCTTCTTCTTCACAAACAAAACAGGTGCTCCCTAGGGTGAAACACTAGGACGGACAAAACCTCTGTCAACCAACTCCTGAAGCTGAACTTTCAACTCAGAAAGTTCTTTCAGTGCCATTCTGTACGGAGCTTTTGATATAGGAGCTGTACCCGAAAAAACATCGATAGAGAACTCCACCTCTCTATCCGGAGGTAAACCAACCAACTCCTCAGGAAAAATATCAGCAAACTCCTGTACCACTGGGATCTCAGAAACAGAACCAACCTCCAGGTTCAGATCCCGCACCGAAGCCAAAAACACTGGGCATCCTTTCTTCCACATTCTGCTCACCTCCAAAACAGAAATCAGACTGGAGAGAATACCTCGTAATCCCTGGAATACAACTCTCTCTCCGGCCACAAGCAAACTCACTTGCTTCTTCAAACAGTCAATCTGAGCCTCATACCGACTCAGCCAATCCATGCCCAAAATCACATCATACGAAGAAATCGACAACAAAACTGAATCCAAACGCAAAAGCTCAAAACAGCGCTCGGACAGAAAAGAATGACTAGCTCCAGAGTCAAACAAAACACGACAGGGTTGATCAGAAATGTAAATCGTACCTGTCACAACATCCGGAGCATCACGAGCCTCCTGCTGACTCAGGCTGTAAACTCGTGGCTGAACTGGAGCAGGAGCTGAAGCAACAGAACTACTCTGCTCCCTCTGAACTGTAGGTGGTCTCCGTGGTCCAGAACTAGTACCACCACCTCTTCCAGAAAATCCCTCAGGGTGAGGAGGAACAGTCCTCGGTCTTCCTGCTGAACTGACAGGTCTGACAGAACCCTCAGATCGGAACTCAGAACGCCGATCAGATCTAGCCTGTGGACACTCTGCAATCCTATGTCCCGGCTGACCACATCTGAAACAAAGATCAGCCATCCTGTAGCACTGGCCATGGTGTCGCCGTCCACAACTCTGGCACACAGGTGCCCCACTAACAGATCCAGAACTCATCGTGCTGGTAGCAGTACCAGACGACCCTCCACTCTTCCTGGAATCAACAGATCCAAAACCAGTCACAAATCTCCTCTTTCCAGAGGAACCACTGCTAGAAGCCTCACCTCCAAATCTCTTCCTACTCGCAGTCCACCGCTGCTGAGTAGCCATCAGATCATTCTCAATCAGATGAGCCCGCTCCACAAGCTCAGAGAAATCAGAAATGTGAAAAGGTACCAGGGTCTCAAACTATCCCGCAATCCCCTCAAAAATCTGTAGCACCTCTCAGCAGAAGTGCTAACCAGCTGCGGGGCGTACCTGGCTAACGCAGTAAACTCAGCCTCGTACTGCATCACCATCTTGCTCCCTTGAACAAGTCTCAGAAAACTCTCCTGCATCTTCTATCGTGCAGAAGGGGGAACAAACCAATCTCGAAATGCCTCAGGGAACTCTTCCCAGGTAATCAAAGAGTTCAGCCTACCCTGAAATCGGGCTGCCTGCTGGCCTTCCCACCAGTGCTCAGCCTCTCCATCCAACAGAAAAACAGTCAACGGAACCTTCCTGTCTGACGGACACTGCATTCCGTCGAAGGTCTTCTCCAATCTCCTCAGCCACTCCTCGGCTGCTCTGGGCTCAACAGCGCCCTCAAATCTCGGAGGTTTCAACCTCAAAAACATCTGTAGGTGTCTATCAATGTCATCAGATCTGACAGTAATAGCTCTGCTCTGAATCTCGCTCATCATCTGAGCAACAAGCGTAGCAAACTGAGAAAGTGTATCTGCACCGGCCACTGGGGCTGTACTCCCCACTGGTGCTGCCTGACTGGCACTCTGCCCGTCAGTTATGTCTGGGTCTGGCTGATCCATACAGAAAATCCAAAATCCGGAAAACTATCACAAAAACAACACAAAAACAACACAATAAAAGCCAAACGACCCAAAACTACCCCCAGACAAACTCACTGATCACTTCCTATAGCTCTGTCTGACAATCCAACCAATTTCCAAAACCAGTGCTCTGATACCACTAAAAAGCTTGTCACGAACTAACCCGATCTGGGACGGATCCCGCTCGCACCAGGCCGCGATACGGAAACGAAAACGGAACGAACTGACCAGGATCTAGTTTTGGAATTGGCTTCGGAACTGAATCTTCCAAATATTCAAATCAACAGACACACAAACACAGAGCTACTAAGCATCATCAAACACAGCGGAACAAAACATCTATATTTTCTTTTCCTCAAAACAATCACCTACAGATACAGTACATGGCTTTTGAACAGAAAGAAAGGCAGAACAGAAAAGCCATGACTGTACAAAAATCAAAAGGTACAAACAATACCTACACTGATCAGAACTCAGAAATCTACTCCTGGACTTCCTTCCCTTTCCCAGAACCTGAAAACCACCAGAAAACAAGAGTGAGCTCAACAGCTCAGCAAAGCAACAAACCTCCAATCAAAACTCTCATAATCCAAAACCAAACTCATCAGACAAAAATCCGTACAGAATTCGGAACAGAATCGTATCTCGAATCAGAACAGAATCAAAATCAGAACTTATACGGACATATATCAAATCAGAATCAGAGTCGTACAGATCAGATCACATCAGAGTACAAATCAGAACGGATTAAATCAACAGAGTCAGAATCGTACAGAAATCAGAAATTCAGATCATATCAGAACAGAACAAAATCGGAACAGATATCAAATCAGACAGAAACAGAACAGATCAGACATATCACATTAACAGAATCAGAAATCAGAATTTTAGATCATAACGTATCAGAATCATAATTGCTTACAGAACAGATACGGAAAGAAGAATCAGATCACATCAGATATCAGATATCAGATACATATATTTAATAGCTAAATTCCCGGACACTGACTGAATCTCTTTGGATTCAGGCCCCTTATAACTCCCTTTGTGCTCACGGCACCAGAACAGATATGCTTATGTGCTCACAGCACTAGAACAGATATGCTTATGGCACCAGAACAGAATTCATCGGATCCGGAACAGAATAGATATCAGATTTTAGATTTGAACTCATTTCAGATTTCCCTGACACTTACTGAATCTCATAGGATCCAGGCCCCTTATAACTCCCTTTTTATAGCTTATACAGATAGCATTTCAATTCAGAATAAATCCGGGCAAATCAAAAATCAGACAAAAATCGGGCAGTACAACGGCAGTATACGGAATTTACACAATTTTTCCTGAAAATCAAAATTCACCAAATTCGCACAGAATGTAGATAATCACATTTCAGAACATTTATTCTACTGCACAGATAATTTTAGAATACACAGAAAAATCTAGTTGACGAAAAACACCGTCGAATCAAAAATACCCGGACAAAAATCCTCAGAAAATAACCAAAATGTACACACTCGGCACGTCAACAATATACAGAAAGTTATGCTGTAAAAACTGAACCAATCAACAGATACGGACGAAAATCATTAACGGAAATGAAATCCGGACAGAATATACCGCCAAACACGACGGTTTTGAAAATTGAGAAAGGCGGAATGTGCCTTACCTTGCGTACAGCAATTTCTCGAACAGTCTCCTCGGACGAAAACGGCTCTGCGTCGTCCGAAAATCAACTTTTCCAAAGAATCTCTCGACTTTCTCTCTCCTCAGAAAAATCAGATATTTTATTTTTATTTTCTCTCTCTTCAAAACGACTGAAATCAGTTTTATAAAAGTCAGATCGGCCCGGCCGATCGCCAGATCATCCCAGGACGATCAGACCAAATTGGATCGTCCTGGACGGTTCCCAGAACTATTCTCAGGCCGATATTTTCTACAGTACCGATCGGCCTGGACGATGTCCTCAATCGGCCTGGACGATATGTACAGAAAATCACTTGGAGCAAACTGGGCACATTCTGGAGCAAATTTTCAACTAATAGTCCCAGGACGATCCAGATCGTCCTGGACGATCCTGGAGCAGATTTTTGATATTACAAAGATCCTGATACAAAGTGTCAAGCACCACGACCTTATCTTCTGCTTCCTTAATATTATCAAAAATATTTTTGATAACATGCTTATTCCACCATCTAAGTAACTATTTAAGTCTACTCAACTTAACCCAAAGTCTAGACATACCATGCACATTGTTGTTGGGAAAAATATTAGCATGCCAATTAGCAGAAACAACATTAATAAAATCAGAGTGATTAAGCCACATATTCTGAAATCTAAAAGACAAAGAGGATTTAATTTTGTTACCAGAAATATTCAACAGTAGAGGAGCATGGTCGGATAATGTTCTACTCAAGTGCTGCACTTGAGTCAATTGAAATTTGCTAATCCAGTCATTATTGAACAAAATTCTATCAAGCCTTTGCCATATTCTAGCTCGACTCTAAGTAAAACTACTACCAGAAAAACCAATATCAGTTAAATTGCAATTAGAAATCATATCATTAAAATCACTCATAGCATTAGCATTAGGAGGGTTTCCCCCTCTCCTTTCTCCAGCATACGAAATAATATTAAAATCCCCTCCAACACACCATGGGCCGCTTGAGTTTTGAGCAAAGTCGGCAAGACATTCCCAAAGAGGAGTTATCCCCAATCTAGTAGAAGCAGCATAAATGAATGAGGCATGACAATTAATGCCATTAACAGAAATTTGGACATGAATAACTTGTTGAAAATCTGAAATAACATTAACATTTAGAAGATTATTCCACATAATCCAAATTTTGTTAGAGAAATTAGCAAAACTATTATTAAACCCAAATTAGAAGCAGTAGAGACAATTTTGTCACCAGTAATAAAAGGTTCAAGTAAAACCAACAAATGAATATTGCGCACACGCCTCAAATTCCTAACACGATTTTTTGAATTCGAACCCCCAATACCTCTCACATTCCAAATAAGGGCTTTAATCATTAGAACTTTTGGAATTAGCTTGAGCCCTGGTGGAGCGAGGTGTCTCCGGAATGGGTGCTTTACTATTTTTCTTTTTTTTCTTATTCGTCTTGGGAGAACCCTCCTTCTCTAAAGGTTTTGAAGCGCTATGAAATGAATTATTAGCAGCACCTTTATTTTGTGATTCCAACATAGCCTTATAAGATAAATTTTTTTTCGAAAACATTTTTTTTTCCAGGTAAAATTTCCCCTTCCTCGCACTCATCCATATCCTCAATTTTCTTTCAGAATTTTCAAGATTAAGCAAGAAATTTGGAGACTCATCATTATGAAGCATAGAATCAACAGAAATAAAAATATCAGGAATAGTTTGACTATCTATAGAATTATTCTCATTGGTCAAAGCTTGCTCGGGTTCAATATTAAGAGGTTCCTCAATTAACATACCATTTTCAGGAGCATTGGTAGAAAGATTTCCAACCTTCTCAACATTGGAAAGGTTTAATTCCTGTACCATAGGTTCCAAAAGACCCAAATTTTCATTTTCAGCATTAGCAGCCACCACAGTTTCCAACTTTCCAGTTGGATACCTTTTTAAGCTCCGGGTGAAGTTTAAAACATTCAGAAATTGCATGGCCATGTGATTTACAGTGATTGCAAAAATCAGGAACCTTTTCAAATTCAACTTTTTATAAGTAACCAAAAGCTTTAGAACCCACCCAAACTTCCTTTGCATGCTTCTTCGTAATATCAACTTCAACTAAAACCCGAGAAACAGAGGGATGAGTTCTCGAAGCAGTAGCTTGGTCCGTTTATGAAGGACGACCAAAAATCGCACCAAGAGCATGCAGCACTTTAGAATTGAAAAAATGAAGACGTAAATTCGGAAAGGAGATCCAAATGGGCACAATCGGAGATTCTTCTTTAACATCAAAGAAAGGGGTCCATTTTAAAATCCGCATCTGACAGTTGAGTATGAAATAGGATCTACGGGCAGAAACGCGACTATAATCTAAGTCATTAAATAGTTGAATAGCAACATGTTTAGAATCTAAGAGACCAACAGAATAAAAACCCGACAGTTTAAGATTTCCGAAAAAAACACGTATCGCATCAAGGTTTGTCCTACAGATGCCAAACTTACCTACCAAGGTAAAACGAAAAGGCGAAGCAAGTTTTAAGATATCATCATCAGAGATCAAAACAGCCGGCATACCATTGAAGGTAGATTGGGTTAGAGAAGGTAAGTTATCACCTGAAGATCCAGATAACACATATTTAAAAGAATGAGATTTAGTAGGGGAAGGAGTCTCCGAGTCAGGGTTGAAGAAGCCTATGTTAGCATCTTGAGCTTGGGACGAGATTGAAAGTTCGTTCGGGATGTTAAGCCCTATGAACTTAGTCCCAAGCTAACCAAGAGGGGGGGTGAATTGGTATTTTAAAAATTCTTGAGACAAAGAAATAAATTCACAAACCAAATCACACCACCAAACCAAATGCGGAATTTAAAAGTGCGGAAGCAAAAATAAGAACACAAGATTTATAGTGGTTTGGTCGACTAGACCTACGTCCACTCCTTGGAGGCACCCTCCAAGTATTGCACTACAAAATGTGACTCTCCTTTAGCCCCCACAGCTAGGCGGAGAAGCCCTCACAAGAAACTCCTTTTTGCCACCCCGGCAAGGCAGAGAACCTACCTCCTTTTGCTTCCTCCTGAAGCTGGCAGAGAACCACAACCAAAAGCAAAACTCCTTACCTATACCGACCCTTCCACGGACGAGAAACTCCAGACGAAAGACAAGTAGAGCGATCCTTGAGCAACCCTTGTGAATCCCCTCACAAGCTCCCCCTCACAAGATCCTCTCTCTCTCCCTCTCTCTCTTTCTCTCCTCAAGGTCTTCTCAGGTCAAGACAGCAGCCAAAGGTCTCTTCAAAATGTTGAAGAAGAGCTCTTTAAATAGAAGAGCTCAAGAGGAGCTCATTAATTGCAAGTAGCCGACTTTATCGTCCAGGCCGATATGGACATCGGCCTGGCCGATTAGTATAAATTAAGGAAGATCGGCCAGAGCACAGCCCTAGGAACAGTCCTGGACGATTGAAATTTGGCTTGATCGTCCAGGCCGATCTCACGATCGTCCTGGCCGATTAGTTCAAATCAGAGGTAAATCGTCCTGAGCACAGCCCTGGGAACAGTCCTGGCCGATTAAAATTTGGCTTGATCGTCCAGGCCGATCTCACGATCATCCTGGCCGATATGATCGTATCAATCATCCTTAATTACTCCCTTGATTTCCTGATCAATTAAGGCATAATTTGGTAATTTCGTCCAGGCCGATCCTGGAATCGTCCTGGACGATAATTTAAAATTTAGTATGCCTAAACTGTCTAAGGCAGCTATCTCTTTCTATTTTGAGCTTATCGTCCTGGACGATACACGTATCGTCCAGGCCGATATGTTAATGTCGGCTGCCTTAATTAAGAATCCTTAATTAGACTTTCTGTTTTAAGCTGATCGTCCCGGACGATATAACTATCGGCCGGGCCGATGTGGGCAAAAACAGAATTTCTAAGCCTCTCAAGTGTGTGTGTGAAGGGTTACTTAGCATCAGTCTTTTTGATTATTACAAGTAGACTCAAAAGGTGAAAAATAAAATTACAGACTGACTCAACCCTAAACCTACGCGATCCTGGACTTGGCTTCCTCTTGATCGTCCGATCTTCGATTCCTGAAAAGTTAGAAGCAACAAGTAGTCCAAGAGAGATAGTGTTTGTCAATCATCAAAACATAAGCTATGAAAAAGTAGATTTGCAACAGAGATGTTCCCCCAAGGCGTTGCAGAGGACAACCCCGCCATTGCAAAAGGGCCCGAAGGGCCAAACTGGAACACGAGCACCAACAGCAAAGAGAATCAAAGGATCTCGCTCAGAAATCCCTCCGGAAGAGCACGAAGAAGGCTGGAAAGAAGAAACCCTAAAAACGCCCGAGCGGCGCTAGGGCGAGAGCAAAAACGAGGAGAGAGGAGGTCAAAGAAAAAAAATATATAATTATGTGGTTTCTATAGAAACCTGAACATCAAAATCTGATTTTTATAGAAACCAGATTTTAATGATTTGATTTCTATAGAAACCGGATAATTATTATTTTAATAATATAAATTTTATATTTAAATATAATTAAAAGGTTTATTATAATTTAAAAAAATAAATTGTTTTATTTTACTAATATAAATTATATAATTTAAATATTAAAATTTTGTTTATATAAATTTTAAAATTTAAGTACAGTAATTTGTTATATGTAAATCATATAATTTTAAAAAATTAATTATAATTTTTTATAATTTAGTTCTTTAATTATATATGAATTTTATGTATAATTTTAAAATACTAAATTTGCAAAATTGTAAGAATAGAAAAATAAAAGATAGGGAGGAGGAAATCAATGATGGCTTGCATTTTTTGGGATCAAGGTTGGGAGATGGTGGCATGGAATGGGTGTAATATCAAAAATCTGCTCCAGGATCGTCCAGGACGATCTGGATCGTCCTGGGACGATCAGTGGAATTTTTGCTCCAGAATTTGCTCAGGTTTGCTCCAGGTGATTTTCTGTACATATCGTCCAGGCCGATTGAGGACATCGTCCAGGCCGATTGACAATGTAGAAAATATCGGCCTGAGAATAGTTCTGGGAACCATCCAGGACGATCCAATTTGGTCTGATCGTCCTGGGACGATCTGGCGATCGGCCGGGCCGATCTGAAGACTTTAAAGCTGATTTCAAGTCGTTTTGAGGAGAGAGAAAATCATTAAAAAACGAAAATATCAGCCGAGGAGAGAGAAAGTCGTGGACTTTTGTGCAAAAGTTAATTTTCGGACGACGCGGAGCTGTTTTCGTCCGAGGAGACTGTTCAGGAAATTGCTGTACGCAAGGTAAGGCACATTCCGCCTTTCTCAATTTTCAGAACCGTCGTGTTTGGCAGTATTTTCTGTCCGGATTTTGTTTCTGTTAATGATTTTTGTCCGTATCTTTTGATTGGTTCAGTTTTTACCGCGTAACTTTCTGTATATTGTTAACGTGCCGGGTGTGCACATTTTGGTTATTTTCTGAAGATTTTTATCCGGGTATTTTTGATTCGGCGGTGTTTTTAGTCGACTACATTTTTCTGTGAAAATTGGAAATTATCTGCGCAGTAGAATAAATGTTCTGAAATGTGATTATCTACATTCTGTGCGAATTTGGTGAATTTTGATTTGCAGGAAAAATTGTGTAAATTCTGTATACTGCCGTTGTGCTGCCCGATTTTTGTCTGATTTCTGATTTGCCCGGATTTCTTCTGAATTGAAATGCTATCTGTATGTGCTATAAAAAGGGAGTTATAAGGGGCCTTGATCCTAAGTGATTCAGTCAGTGTCTGGGAAATCTGAAATGAGCTCAAATCTGAAAATCTGATATCTGTTCTGTTCCGGATCCGATGAATTCTGTGCTGGTGCTATAAGCACATCAGTTCTGGTGCCGTGAGCACAAAGGGAGGCATAAGGGGCCAGAATCCGAGAGATTCTGTCAGTGTCTGGGAAGGGTGGCATAAGGGGCCAGAATCCGTAGCGATTCTGTCAGTGTCAGGGAATTTGTCCTGTTATGTGCTAAATGAATATATTTGATTTCCGTACGATATGATTCGATCTGATCTGTCTGATATCTGATTTGATATGATTTTGAATCCAGTATCTGTTCTGTAAACTTTCCGTATCTGTTCTGTAAGCAATTATGATTCTGATACGATATGATTTGAAATACTGATTTCTGTACGATTCCGACTCTATTGATTTAATCCGTTCTGATTTGTACTCTGATGTGATCTGATCTGTATGACTCTGATTCTGATTTGATATATGTCCGTATAAGTTATGATTTTGATTCTGTTCTGATTCGAGATACGATTCTGTTCCGAATTCTGTACGGATTTCTGTCTGATGAGTTTGGTTTTGGATTCTGAGAGTTTTGATTGGAGGTTTGTTGCTTTGCTGAGCTGTTGAGCTCACTCTTGTTTTCTGGTGGTTTTCAGGTTCTGGGAAAGGGAAGGAAGTCCAGGAGTAGATTTCTGGGTTCTGATCAGTATAGGTATTGTTTGTACCTTTTGATTTTTGTACAGTCATGGCTTTTCTGTTCTGTCTTTCTTTCTGTTCAAAAGCCATGTACTATATCTGTAGATGATTGTTTTGAGGAAAAAGAAATATAGATGTTTGTTCCGCTGTGGTTGGTGATTCATAGTAGCTCTGTGTTTTGTGGTGGCTTTGAGTTAAATATTTGGAAGATTCAGTTCAGGAACCAATTCCAAAACTAGATCCTGGTCAGTTCGTTCCGTTTCGTTTCCGTGTCGCGGCCCGGTGCGAGCGGGATCCGTCCCGGATCGGGTCGGGTCGTGACAAGCTTTTTAGTGGTATCAGAGCACTGGTTTTGGAAATTGGTTGGATTGTCAGACAGAGCTATAGGAAGTGATCAGTGAGTTTGTCTGGGGTTAGTTTTGGGTCGTTTGGCTTTTTATTGTGTTGTTTTTGTGATAGTTTTCCGGATTTTGGATTTTCTGTATGGATCAGCCAGACCCAGACATGACTGACGGGCAGAGTGCCAGTCAGGCAGCACCAGTGGGGAGTACAGCCCCAGTGGCCGGTGCAGATACACTTTCTCAGTTTGCTACGCTTGTTGCTCAGATGATGAGCGAGACTCAGAGCAGAGCTGTTACTGTCAGATCTGATGACATTGATAGACACCTACAGATGTTTTTGAGGTTGAAACCTCCGAGATTTGAGGGCGCTGTTGAGCCCAGAGCAGCCGAGGAGTGGCTGAGGAGATTGGAAAAGACCTTCAACGGAATGCAGTGTCCGTCAGACAGGAAGGTTCCGTTGGCTGTTTTTCTGTTGGATGGAGAGGCTGAGCACTGGTGGGAAGGCCAACAGGCAGCCCGATTTCAGGGTAGGCTGAACTCTTTGAATACCTGGGAAGAGTTCACTGAGGCATTTCGAGATTGGTTTGTTCCCCCTTCTGCACGACAGCAGATGCAGGAGAGTTTTCTGAGACTTGTTCAAGGGAGCAAGACGGTGATGCAGTACGAGGCTGAGTTTACTGCGTTAGCCAGGTACGCTCCGCAGCTGGTTAGTACTTCTGCTGAGAGGTGCTATAGATTTTTGAGGGGATTGCGAGATAGTTTGAGACAGCCCCTGGTACCTTTTCACATTTCTGATTTCTCTGAGCTTGTGGAGCGGGCTCGTCTGATTGAGAATGATCTGATGGCTACTCAGCAGCGGTGGACTGCGAGTAGGAAGAGATTTGGAGGTGAGGCTTATGGCAGTGGTTCCTCTGGAAAGAGGAGATTTGTGACTGGTTTTGGATCTGTTGATTCCAGGAAGAGTGGAGGGTCGTCTGGTACTGCTACCAGCACGACGAGTTCTGGATCTGTTAGTGCGGCACCTGTGTGCCAGAGTTGTGGACGGCGACACCATGGCCAGTGCTAAAGGATGGCTGGTCTTTGTTTCAGATGTGGTCAGCCGGGACATAGGATTGCAGAGTGTCCAAAGGCTGGATCTGATCGGCGTTCTGAGTTCCGATCTGAGGGTTCTGTCAGACCTGTCAGTTCAGCAGGAAGACCGAGGACTGTTCCTCCTCGCCCTGAGGGATTTTCTGGTAGAGGTGGTGGTACTAGTTCTGGACCACGGAGACCACCTACAGTTCAGAGGGAGCAGAGTAGTTCTGTTGCTTCAGCTCCTGCTCCAGTTCAGCCATGAGTTTACAGCCTGAGTCAGCAGGAGGCTCGTGATGCTCCGGATGTTGTGACAGGTACGATTTACATTTCTGATCAGCCCTGTCGTGTTTTGTTTGACTCTGGAGCTAGTCACTCTTTTCTGTCCGAGCATTGTTTTGAGCTTTTGCATTTGGATTCGTTTTCTTTGCTGGTTTCTTTGTCTGTGATTTTACCGGCTGGAAATCCTTTGATTGCTCAGAAGTTTTGTTTGTGCGAGATTGATATTGCTGGCAAGAAATGGAAATCTAGTCTGATTTTATTGCCGATTTCTTCGTATGACGTGATATTGGGCATGGATTGGCTGAGTCGGTATGAGGCTCAGATTGACTGTCTGAAGAAGCAAGTGAGTTTGCTTGTGGCCGGAGAGAGAGTTGTATTCCAGGGATTATGAGGTATTCTCTCCAGTCTGATTTCTGTTTTGGAGGTGAGCAGAATGTGGAAGAAAGGATGCCCAGTATTTTTGGCTTCGGTGCGGGATCTGAACCTGGAGGTTGGTTCTGTTTCTGAGATCCCTGTGGTACGGGAGTTTGTTGATGTTTTTCCTGAGGAGTTGGTTGGTTTACCTCCGGATAGAGAGGTGGAGTTCTCTATCGATGTTTTTCCGGGTACAGCTCCTATATCAAAAGCTCCGTACAGAATGGCACCGAAAGAACTTTCTGAGTTGAAAGTTCAGCTTCAGGAGTTGGTTGACAGAAGTTTTGTCCGTCCTAGTGTTTCGCCTTGGGGAGCACCTGTTTTGTTTGTGAAGAAGAAGGACGGGACACTCCGTATGTGTATTGATTACAGAGATTTGAACAAGGTCACGATCAAGAACAAGTATCATTTGCCTCGGATTGATGACTTATTCGATCAGCTTTCCGGATCTTCTGTGTTTTCGAAGATTGATTTGCGATCCGGATACTATCAGGTAAAAGTGAAAGAAGCTGATGTGGTGAAGACTGCTTTCAGTACTCGGTATGGGCACTACGAGTTTTTGGTTATGCCTTTTGGGGTAACCAATGCGCCTGCTATTTTCATGGATTTGATGAACCGAGTATTCAGGGAATTTTTGGATCAGTTTGTGATCGTCTTTATCGACGATATTCTGGTATATTCTGCTTCTGAGGATGATCATGCCAGACACCTGAGGACTGTGTTGGAGACTCTGAGGCAGCATCAGCTGTATGCCAAGTTCTCCAAGTGTGATCTCTGGCTGAAGAGCATTTCTTTTTTGGGGCATGTGGTGAGCGGAGAAGGTATTTCTGTTGATCCCCAGAAGATTCAGGCGGTTGCTGATTGGCCAAGGCCGACTACGGTATTTGAGGTACGTAGTTTCTTGGGCATGGCCGGGTATTATAGGAAATTTGTGAAAGGATTTTCACAGATTTCGACGCCTCTGACGAGACTGACTCAGAAGTCAGTACCTTTTGTTTGGACACCGGAGTGTGAAGCTAGTTTTCAGAGATTGAAGGACTATTTGACTTCAGCTCCAGTGCTAGCACTTCTGTCAGGTACGGAAGGATTTCAGGTGTTCAGTGATGCTTCACTGAAAGGTTTGGGTTGTGTACTGATGCAGCATGGAAGGGTAATTGCTTATGCTTCTAGACAGTTGAAACCACATGAGAAGAATTACCTGACGCATGATTTGGAGTTAGCTGCTGTTGTCTTTGCTTTGAAGATTTGGCGTCATTATCTGTATGGCGTCAGATGTGAGATTTTCACTGATCATAAGAGCCTGAAGTATATTTTCACTCAGAAGGATCTGAATTTGAGACAGAGAAGATGGCTCGAGGTTATCAAGGATTATGATTTGACTATTCAGTATCAGCCTGGGAAGGCTAATGTGGTAGCGGATGCTTTGAGCAGGAAATCTTCTGGATTATCAGGTATTCAGCTTACTTCTGATGATTTCCTGATTCGAGACATGGAGCGATTGCAGTTGGAGGTGATTTCCTCCAGTGATGTGGATTTGGCTCAGATGAACATTCAGTCTTCTTTGGAAACAAGGATTCAAGAAGCCCAGAAGTTAGATTCTGACTATTCAAAGTTGATTGCTCAGATTGGATCTGGTAAGACTCCTGAACTTGGAATTTCTGATTCTGGTGCTATTTTCTGTAAGAACAGGTTGTGGGTACCTGTGTTTGGGAATTTGAGGCAGGAGATTCTGCATGAATCTCATCATTCAGGCTACACTGTTCATCCAGGCAGTGGTAAGATGTATGCTGATATGAAGCTTTTGTTCTGGTGGCCTGGGATGAAGAAGGATGAGGCAGAGTTTGTGTCGAGATGCGAAGCCTGTCAGTTGGTGAAGGCAGAGTATCAGCGACTAGGTGGACTGTTGCAGTCGTTGCCTATCCCTGAGTGGAAGTGGGAGGAGGTGACGATGGACTTTGCGATGGGTTTTCCTCGATCACGGCAAGAGCACGACGCCATTTGGGTAGTCGTAGATCGATTGACGAAGTCAGCCCATTTTCTTCCGATCAGACAGACCGATCCGGTGGATCGTTTGGCACAGATTTATGTGAAGGAAATAGTCAGATTGCACGGTGTGCCTCGAGTGATTGTTTCAGATCGAGATGGACGTTTTACTTCCAGACTTTGGAAAGGCATTCAGCAAGGCTTGGGTACGAAACTGCATTTCATTACAGCCTTTCATCCTCAGACCGATGGACAGTCTGAGAGGACCATTCAGGTGCTGGAAGATCTGTTGAGACTTTATGTTCTGGACTTTGGCGGAAGCTAGGAAGATCATATTCCGCTGATTGAGTTTGCTTACAACAACAGTTTTCAGTCCAGTATTGGTATGGCACCGTACGAGGCTTTGTATGGCAGGAAGTTCCGGACTCCTTTGACTCTGACGGAGGTCGGAGATAGACAGGAACTGGGTGCCACTTTTGTTGATGAAACTGTTAAGAAGATCAGTTTGATAAAAGAAAGATTGAAAGCGGCTCAGGATCGACAGCAGAAGTATTATAATCAGAAGCACAGGTTTGTTGAGTTTCAAGTTGGTGACTTTGTGTATGTCAAAGTCAGTCCGATGAAGGGTGTGAGCAGATTTGGTCAGGTGAGTAAGCTGAGTCCAAGGTATGTTGGACCGTTTGAGATTTTGGAAAGAATTGGAAAATCTGCTTACCGACTGTTGCTTTCTGATTCGATGCCTGACGTGCACAATGTGTTTCACGTCTCCACTCTGAGGAAGTGGGTTTCAGACTCTGGGAAGAAGATATCAGCTGACGAGGTTGAGATTCAGGAAAATCTGGCGTACAAGGAAGAGCCAGAGTTAATTTTGGCGTACGACGTCCGAAAGTTAAGAAATAAAGAGATTCCGATGGTTAAAGTCCAGTGGAAGCACCGGACTGCACGAGAAGCGACTTGGGAGAAGGAGTCTGACATGAGACGGTCGTACCCGTACTTGTTTTGACTGAGTTTGGATTGGATAATGTCGAGGACGACATTTTTCTGAAGTTGGGGAGATTGTAATATCAAAAATCTGCTCCAGGATCGTCCAGGACGATCTGGATCGTCCTGGGACGATCAGTGGAATTTTTGCTCCAGAATTTGCTCAGGTTTGCTCCAGGTGATTTTCTGTACATATCGTCCAGGCCGATTGACACTGTAGAAAATATCGGCCTGAGAATAGTTCTGGGAACCGTCCAGGACGATCCAATTTGGTCTGATCGTCCTGGGACGATCTGGCGATCGGCCGGGCCGATCTGAAGACTTTAAAGCTGATTTCAAGTCGTTTTGAGGAGAGAGAAAATCATTAAAAAACGAAAATATCAGCCGAGGAGAGAGAAAGTCGTGGACTTTTGTGCAAAAGTTGATTTTCGGACGACGCGGAGCTGTTTTCGTCCGAGGAGACTGTTCAGGAAATTGCTGTACGCAAGGTAAGGCACATTCCGCCTTTCTCAATTTTCAGAACCGTCGTGTTTGGCGGTATTTTCTGTCCGGATTTCGTTTCTGTTAATGATTTTCGTCCGTATCTTTTGATTGGTTCAGTTTTTACCGCGTAACTTTCTGTATATTGTTAACGTGCCGGGTGTGCACATTTTGGTTATTTTCTGAAGATTTTTGTCCGGGTATTTTTGATTCGGCGGTGTTTTTAGTCGACTGCATTTTTCTGTGAAATTGGAAATTATCTGCGCAGTAGAATAAATGTTCTGAAATGTGATTATCTACATTCTGTGCGAATTTGGTGAATTTTGATTTGCAGGAAAAATTGTGTAAATTCTGTATACTGCCGTTGTGCTGCCCGATTTTTGTCTGATTTCTGATTTGCCCGGATTTCTTCTGAATTGAAA
Organism: Dendrobium nobile; assembly: GCA_022539455.1. Taxonomy (NCBI): domain Eukaryota; kingdom Viridiplantae; phylum Streptophyta; class Magnoliopsida; order Asparagales; family Orchidaceae; genus Dendrobium; species Dendrobium nobile. Next base: position 62,725,118 of record CM039721.1, read on the forward strand.
TGCTATCTGTATGTGCTATAAAAAGGGAGTTATAAGGGGCCTGGATCCTAAGTGATTCAGTCAGTGTCTGGGAAATCTGAAATGAGCTCAAATCTGAAAATCTGATATCTGTTCTGTTCCGGATCCGATGAATTCTGTGCTGGTGCTATAAGCACATCAGTTCTGGTGCCGTGAGCACAAAGGGAGGCATAAGGGGCCAGAATCCGAGAGATTCTGTCAGTGTCTGGGAAGGGAGGCATAAGGGGCCAGAATCCGTAGCGATTCTGTCAGTGTCAGGGAATTTGTCCTGTTATGTGCTAAATGAATATATTTGATTTCCGTACGATATGATTCGATCTGATCTGTCTGATATCTGATTTGATATGATTTTGAATCCAGTATCTGTTCTGTAAACTTTCTGTATCTGTTCTGTAAGCAATTATGATTCTGATACGATATGATTTGAAATACTGATTTCTGTACGATTCCGACTCTATTGATTTAATCCGTTCTGATTTGTACTCTGATGTGATCTGATCTGTACGACTCTGATTCTGATTTGATATATGTCCGTATAAGTTATGATTTTGATTCTGTTCTGATTCGAGATACGATTCTGTTCTGAATTCTGTACGGATTTCTGTCTGATGAGTTTGGTTTTGGATTCTGAGAGTTTTGATTGGAGGTTTGTTGCTTTGCTGAGCTGTTGAGCTCACTCTTATTTTCTGGTGGTTTTCAGGTTCTGGGAAAGGGAAGGAAGTCCAGGAGTAGATTTCTGGGTTCTGATCAGTATAGGTATTGTTTGTACCTTTTGATTTTTGTACAGTCATGGCTTTTCTGTTCTGTCTTTCTTTCTGTTCAAAAGCCATGTACTGTATCTGTAGATGATTGTTTTGAGGAAAAAGAAATATAGATGTTTGTTCCGCTGTGGTTGGTGATTCATAGTAGCTCTGGTTTTGTGGTGGCTTTGAGTTAAATATTTAGAAGATTCAGTTCCGGAACCAATTCCAAAACTAGATCCTGCTCAGTTCGTTCCGTTTCGTTTCCGTGTCGCGGTCCGGTGCGAGCGGGATCCGTCCCGGATCGGGTCGGGTCGTGACAATGGGAGGATGAAATAATGGGCCGAACTATAGGGAATTTGCTGGAAATAATTGTGTGAGGAAGCCGGAGGTTATCCGGTTTCTAAGAGGCCGGAATTTTATAATCCGGTTTCTTAGAAACCGGATTGCTTAGCTCCAGTTTTGCTCTTTTTTAAAATTTTTCTACTTCAAAGTCTTTATGCTTATTCAGGTAGTAAATTTGCTCTTTTTTATAATTTAACCTAGTAAAAAATGGGGGACTTAGTGCTGACTCAGCACATGATTAAGATTTTTTAAAGTAAGCATGATTAAAAATTTAATTATGTGATTAATTAAGTATTGTTAAAAAAAATTTTAAAATTAGGCAAACTCGCCAATTTAACAGACGACTTAGTGCTTACTCAGCACATGGTTGCCAGGTCATCTAATTGCTACTGTTGCAAGTCGCCAGTTAAACGGGCGACTTGCTACAGTAACAAACAGTAGAATATAAATTCTTTTTTTTTTAATTAGATTATTTCAAAAAATGGCTCAACAAATGATTATTAGAGCTCTATCTTTTCTCCCCACAGCTTTCCGATCAGTCAAAATCCTTGAAACGGGACTGGGCATTGAGATTCTTCACAGAAGCAAACACTTTGAAAACTTATAAAAAAAAATAGAAAATCTATTTTCTCTCGTCTTCTTCTTCTTCCTTCCCTACATGAATTTCCTAGGTTGCTACAAAACCTAACTCAAATCCCTAAACTTAAAGCTAACACCTCCACGGTAACAAAAAAAAAAAGCAAAAACATAACTAGTTGAAACATTTTCTCAATCCACTATCAAAATACTCCTAAAACCAAAAAAATCTATACTGCTCCGCCTCCAGGTTCCATTTATGGATTCTAATAGGCTATTAGCGGCAGAAACTTTCAACGCTAATCAACATCAAAGAAACGGAAGAGGAAGGCAGCTCAATTTTAAAAATATATTTTACTGTTTGTTACTATAGCAAGTCGCCCATTTAACGGGCGACTTGTTACAGCATTAATTTGTTGAGCTGGCATCTGATATGCTGAGTCAGCACTAAGTCACCTGTTTAAAGGGCGATTTTGCCTAGTTTTAAATTATTTTTTAATGATACTTAATCACATAATTAAATTTTTAATCATGCTTACTTTAAAAATTTCCCCTAAAAAATGTACTTAGCTGTTTCCCGCTCTTTTATAGCAAAGTTGTAATACAACAACAAATATAAAGTTGCTGAACAGAGAGAAGATATAGAACACAATATATTGCTTTCTGCTAAAGAAAACCTTGTTCTTATGTTCTTCCTTGTTCTGTTGGTTTGTTATGTTCAGCTCCTCCGATGACTATCACGTGATAGGAGAGAAAACCCTATTCCAGGTTCTGAAATTACTGATTCAGAAGAGGAAATATTGGGTAATGGTAACTTCGGTTATGATAAAGATTTTGAAGTTGAAGAACACCCATATTGGGAGAGAAGGTAATGTTTGTGCTGATTTCTTAGCTAGGTTGGGGGCTGGTTTAGCTTCTTTAACCTGCTTTGATAATTCTAATATTCCTGTTTTACTTAGAGGTTTGATCAGATTGGATAAAGACGGTTTACCTTATTTAAGGAAATAAGTTTCTTGCTGTTGGTGGTTTGTCTGTAATTGTTTATGGAACCCCCTTTTGTGCTCAGTCAGGACTGCTACTTGGGTTTTTTTGTGTTTGTTGTTAGACTTGGTTGGGAGTTGGGTTTTTTTAGGGCTTGGTTAGCTGTTTGTTTTTGCTGTTGGGCTTTTGTTAGCTGCTGTTAGTTGCTTTGTTTGTTGTGGGGTTTGGTTGGTGTGAAGTTTTGGGGTCTTCTGATTTTAAGGGTTTTTTTCTTGGTCTTTGGAGCTGGGCTTTTTGTAATGCTGTAGTGGTGTCTTGACTGCTGGTATAGAGGGGTTTCTATATCCAATTATGTGATTAATCATTTTATGTTGATAGTAGTTATATTTTGAATGATTTAATTGTCTGCTTGTGCAGTTTTTTTCTTTGTTTTTGATGCAGGCTGTGATTGGAATAGAGAAGAAATGTTATTTTGCTTCTTTCGGATGCGGATTCAGGTTTGGAGACAGAAGTTTGGAAGAGTGAAGAGTGAATAATGAAGTTTGGAGGCTTTGTCAAGTGAAGAATGAAGTTTGGAAGAGTCAAGTGATGGACTTCTTAGTATTCTGGCTGCACTATAGTTTGCTTATTCCTGTCTCTCGTTATTGTAATTAGATTGAGACTTATGGCTCTCTAGGGTTTTTCTTTTCTTTGGTTGTATTTCATTTTTTTCTTGTTGAGCTTATAGTCCCCTTAAGGACTTGTTGTAAACCTGTTTTCTATAAACGCGTAAGCCCCTCAGTGGGTTTCAATTAAAAAAAAAATAAATAAGTTGAAGAACACCCAGGTAACCTGTGCAGGCGTAGGCGGCCTGCAAGGTATGAAAAAGCTTAGAGTGACTTCCGGGTAAAACTCGACAAACTATTTTTTTTATGGAAAATTGCACATCTTAGACTATCTAGACTGAAATCGTGCAGTCGAAACCTTCTTTGAGTATATGTAAATTGATCCAAAGAAGCAAATAAAATATGTGGCATGTCCACTTAAATGCGGTGCAAGGGCTTGGTGGTTATAGATTTTGCAGTCCCAATAGGGTAAGGTTTGCAGCTTGCATCGGATGAAATCTTTTACACGTTCAGTTCCTACTTATTGATTATGAACAAATGTTGTATCTCAAATATAGATATTGTGTTCAAGGAACAAGGATTGTTTGTGAATACACAAAATAATTCCATTGATTGGGCGCAAGGAAAAATCTCAATAAGAATGAAAATTAAATAGTTGCTAGACACATTGTTGGGCGCTAGAAGACAATATACAAGACAATTAGAGTTATACTCTATTTGGTCTCTTTCACCGGCAATTAACTTTGACTTAAAGGTTGAAAATCAACTCAATAGATAGCCACCAACAAACACAAAGTTACTCTACCAAAAAATATTTTATCTTTTATAAAATAATCTTACGTACCTAGTAGCTTCCTATGGAATATGATTGAAGTTTGTACAATATAAAACAACCATAACATCATCATCAAGCTTTTATCCTATCATGTGGGGTCGGCTACATGAATCCTTTTTTTCCATGATGTTTTGTTTAGAGTCAAATTCTTATTTAAATCTAATAAATAAATGTCATTTCTAAAATTTTCTAACCAAGTCTTTTCATTTCTACACCTGTCTCTCATAATAGAAGACAAATCTAATATATCTGATACGTCATTATCCTAATCGGACACGAATCTCGAGGCAAAAGGTTAGTTAGAAACTTCAAAATTTGATTTCGAGAGCATCCTAGCTCCGATTTCAACGAGCTTACAATCAAACTGAGCGTCTCGAAAATACAAACCCAACGACACCAAGATCGACCCAATCCGAGCCCAAATGAGTCCGAATCAAGGGTTCAAAGTGTTGTCGGAAGGTCCAATCCGCAATTTGAGTTAACAAACGGTCTCCGATTTTGACGAGTTTATACTTGAATCAAACGGTTTGACGAGACAAATCCAACGAGCCTAAGATCACTAAATTCCGACATCATTAAGGCCTCCAAATGGCTAACGAACGGTGCACGGTCATAGGATTCAATATCGGCCGTCCATTTGACCACTCCCTATTCGCCCCTGATCTCACGCCTATTTACGAGCCATGCCACTCCAGAAAATCTATAAATAGAGCCCTCATTCTTCACAAGAGAGGATCCAAGCAAGAGAGAGAAGAAGAGAAGAGAAGGGAGAAGAGAAGGAAGGAGCTCCTCCTCGACAGCCGCCGGACCACCGCCGGACCACCGTCAACACCGCGCCGGACCACCGCAGGAACCTCGCCGGACCACCGACCGCGGACCACCGCAGAACCTCGCCGGACCACCACCTTAAGGCCCGACGTTCAGTCCCTACGCTCTACTGAAGACCTGACATCCTGCCAAAGACCCGACGTTCTGTTCAAGGCTTGACACTCGGTCCCTACGTTCTAACGAAGACCCGACGTTCTGTTCAAGGCCTGACACTCGTTCCCTGCGTTCTGCCGAAGACCCGACATTCCGTTCAAGGCCTGACACTCAGTTCTGACATCTCAATTAAATACTTGATTGTAATCGAATCACTCTTGGAGGTGATTCAGCTCTTTGTAACCAATTCAAAGTCTAGTGGAATCATTTTCAACTGGGCTAGGCCTCGTGGTTTTTCCCTTTTAAGGGTTTTTCATGTAAAAAATCATTTGTTCTCTGTGTGTGTTAGTTATACGTGCAACGCTAAGACGCAAAATTAAATCTCTATCGCCGCGTATTTTCTAGCCCGCACAGATTGGCGCCGTCTGTGGGAAAGCCAATCCCACTACACTAAGGAATCCTCCAATGGTCAACAGGCGTAGCCATCGCATCATGGGAACCTCCTGCTCTAATTCACACCAATCCAGGAATCAGTCCCTGAATCAAGGACGACAGGCATCTGCCTCCTTTCACCCCGGTAACCGACACCCTGCAGGAGAAGGAACTTCAGGGTCGTCCCTAGAAGAACGTATCAGAAAAATGGAGGAATCTCAGAATGAGATCCTTCAACTTTTAAGGGGAGCTCGAGGACCAGTGCCGATACCCCAAGAAGATGCTCTTCTCCCTCGAGATCAGCCAGGATTTGAAGACATTCTTCATGTCGAAGTCCGCCTTCCTCCACCAAGGATGCGTCCTCCTACACGTCCAGAGAATGAGCTTACTGATACAGCAAGCTCTACCCATCCTTCGCGCACGGGTCACCGACAGCATATGCCGCCGGACGTCCCCGAGGACTTGGACCAACAGCGCGTCACTGAACTCCCCCGTAATACTCTACGGCATGACTTACGGAGACTAGTCCGAGAAGAGTTCCCCACAGGGGGTATCAGGTAGTCCCTTCACCAACGGAACATTCAGGAGTCATCACCTTTTACCAAAGCTGTCCTCCGATATCCCATTCCGACAAGATTCAAACTCCCAAATATTGATTCTTATGATGGGACTTCAGACTCCTACGAGCATATCGATCACTACCGCACTATTATGCATATCCAGCAGGCCCCAGACGCTCTGCTCTGTCAAGTTTTTCCTGCCACCCTTAAAGGGCAGGCCCGGACATGGTTCTACTCCCTACCCCCTCGGTCCATTCCCCTATTCGTTAAATTGGCCAAATTATTTGTCGAACAATTTGTCGCCAACCGAAGGATGATTAAAGACTCCTCCCATCTTTCGGGGATACGACAGAACGAGGGTGAATCTCTCAAAGAGTATTTTCAAAGGTTTTCTACAGAAGCCCGACAAATTCCAGGGGTAGATCCCGAATTGCTACGAGGTGTATTTCTTGGAGGGCTTCGCCCAGGCCCTTTCTACTCGGCACTTATGCGAGAAATGGTCCATTCTTATGCGGATTTAATCCATCGAGTAGAGGCCCAAATCACTGCCGACGAAGCCATCAATGCTCATAGGAAGCAATTCGAGCAAGCAACCGGGAAGCGAAAAAATCCCCCAGGGACGGAGAATCCCCCCTCGCAAAGGAAGAAGCAAGGAAACTACAATCTTCCTCCTCGACCCTCACAGCAACGACGAGAGCCCCGACAAGAAAAAGAGTACACGCCACTTAATACATCCCGAGCAAATGTATTAATGGCCATCCGAAACTAAGAGAGTGTAAAGTGGCCGTACCCTTTAAAGCCTAATACCGGAAACCAAAAACAGTATTGTCATTTCCACCGCAGTCGTGGACACACCATTGAAGCATGCAGACAGCTCAAGGAGGAAATTGAGAGACTGATCCGACAAGGATATCTCCGACAGTTCGTCAAGAATTCAACAGCTCGAGAAGAAACTGTTCCAACTGGGGGGCAAGATCAACAAAAACAGTCGACGAACAATCGCCAGATGGTCGACGAAATTGAAACTATTGTTGGAGGCCCTTCAACGCCTTGTCAAGTTCTAATCGCAGAGAACAAGGAGCCACCAACAAAAAGCTTCATGTCGATCACTCCATCACCTTTAAAGAGTCTGATCTAGAAGGTGTAAAGACTCCTCATCAAGACCCACTGGTGATTAGCGCAGGAATCGACGACCCATGCTACAATGTTAAAAGGATCTTGGTAGACAATGGAAGCTCAGTAAATGTTTTATTCTACTCCACTTTTCTTAGCATGGGCCTATCTAGAGAGAAACTCCAGCCTACTGCCGGTCCACTGTACGGATTTGACAACCGGCCTGTAAGAGTTGAAGGAACCATTACTCTCCCGGTTGTGCTTGGAGAATTCCCCCGTCAAGTTGAACACCCCATTCTGTTTATTGTAGTAAAGTCCGAATCAGCCTACAATGCAATCTTTGGAAGGCCACTCCAAACAATCTTCGGGGCTATTGCTTCAATTCCCCACTTAAAGCTCAAGTTTCCTACCCCATCGGGATCGGAACAGTACGAGGAGATCAACAAGTAACACAATCATGCTATCTTAGGCAGGCTCAACCACACTCATCAGTTACTCTAAGCATCGAAGACTTCGATCTTCGGAATGAAGATACCCCTCAAAGGGCCTCCCCTGTAGAAGATCTTACCTGTGTCTCCCTATCAGAAGAACATCCCTCGAGAACAGTACAGATCGGATCACTCCTCTCAAATACAGAGAAAAAAGAATACGTAGACTTTCTATGCACAAATCAAGATGTATTTGCATGGAATTCGGCTGATATGCCCGGCATTAACCCTGAAGTAATTATGCACTCCCTCAAGATCAACCCAGCGTATAAACCAGTAATTCAAAAGAAACGAAACTTCGCCCTAGAACGTCAGCTGGCAATCGAACAGGAGATTGATAAGCTTCTAAAAGCAAGATTTATAAGGGAAGTACACTACCCAACTTGGCTAGCCAACGTCGTGATGGTTCGAAAAACAAGTGGAGCTTGGAGAATGTGCGTGGACTATACAGATCTCAATAAAGCTTGCCCCAAGGACAGCTTCCCGCTCCCCCGAATAAACCAGCTAGTCGACGCCCCATCCGGACATCAAATGTTAAGCTTTATGGATGCCTACTCCGGATACAACCAAATTCAAATGGATCCTGCCGATGAGGAGGCAACATCTTTTCAAATAGATAAAGGGTTATATTGTTACCTGGTAATGACATTCGGACTCAAAAATGCAGGGGCAACTTACCAATGACTTATGAATAAGGTTTTTAAGAACCTTATTGGGCGTACCATGGAAGTCTATGTGGACGATATGCTGGTGAAGAGCCTCGAGAAATCTCAGCATATCTCGGATTTGGAAGAATGTTTTAACCTCCTCTGATCTTACAACATGCGCCTCAACCCCTCCAAATGTGCATTTGGAGTCACCTCAGGAAAGTTTCTGGGGTTCATGGTTACCTACCGAGGGATTGAGGTCAACCCGGAAAAGATCAAGGCCCTAAGGGACATGCTACCCCCCAGAAATATCAAAGAAGTTCAGAGACTGAATGGAAGGATTGCACACTCTCTCTCGATTTCTAGCTCGTTCGGGAGATAAATATTTGCCTTTCTTCAAGATCCTCAGAGGGGCTCGTAGCTCAGGATTCCAATGGACTGATAAGTGCCAAGAAGCTTTTGAACAACTCCGGACTTATCTAGCCTCACCACCGCTACTCTCAAAGCCAAATCCAGGGGAAATTTTGTATATGTATATGGCCGTCTCTTCTCAAGCTATAAGTTCAGTCTTGGTTCGGATGGATGATTCGATTCAACGCCCAGTCTATTATATCAGCAAGGAACTTTCAGATGTTGAAATGCATTATCCATTGGCAGACAAAACAGCCTTAGCATTAGTCTTCTCAGTCAGGAAGTTACGACCTTATTTTCAGGCACACGCGATCAAGGTTTATACAAACCTACCGCTAAAAAATATTCTTCAAAAACCCGAGGCATTCGGAAGATTGATCAAATGGTCAGTAGAACTTGGAGAGTTCGATATACAATTCCTACCTAGACCCGACATCAAGTCACAGGTGCTTGCCGATTTTGTGGTCGAATGTACTAGCTACACCTCCGAGGAATCGCCTGATGTGTCTCCTTCCTCCTCCTGCTGGACATTGTATGTAGACGGAGCTTCTGGGAGTTCTGGTGCTGGCACTGGAATCTTATTAATCTCCCCACAGAAAGCCACACTCGAATACGGGCTTAGACTGAAGTTTCCAGCAACAAACAATGTTGCTGAATATGAAGCTTTAATCGCTGGATTGAGGCTTGCAATTGATTGCGAGGTCCAAGACTTAGTGGTTCACATGATTCCCAACTGGTTGCTTCTCAAGTAGAAGGGGAATTCGATACTCACAACCCACTTTTGGCTCAATACTGTCAGATAGTTAAAACCTTATTGGCCCAAATAGCAAAGCATCAGGTCATCCATATCCTTTGAGAGCAAAACGTAAGGGCAGACTCACTCTCCAAGCTAGCAACTTCTACAACGGGAGATGTTTTCAAAAGAAAATTTATCGAGGAGATCCACTTTCCGAGCATTCAAGGCTCATGGGTACTTTAATCAATAGATGAATCAAAAGAAACTTCTTGGATCGACCCCATTCTTGCTCTCCTACAAGAAGGCTCTCTCCCAAGACCCAGCTATGGCAGTACGACTTCGGAGGCAAGCAGCCAACTTCACCATTATTAACGGAGAGTTATACAAACGATCTTTCACAGGGCCATACCTCAAATGTCTTCCTCCTTCGGAGGCAAAATTATGCACTTCGCGAAGTACACTCGGGCATTTGTGGGGAACATTTGGGTGGAAGGGCGCTAGCCCAAAAGGTCCTGAGACAAGGGTTCTACTGGCCGACGATAAAACAGGATGCATTAGAACTTGTACGGAAATATAACAGCTGTCAGTTGCATGCCAACCTCACTCATCTACCCGCTGTAGAAATATCGACATTACAGAGTCCCTGGCCTTTTGCCCAATGGGGGATCGACATAATGGGACCATTTCCTATAGCCACGGGACAGCGAAAGTTCATCATATTGGCTGTCGACTATTTCACGAAGTGGGTAGAAGCAGAACCACTAACAAAGATCACTGAAGCAAATGCCAAACAGTTCCTGTGGAAGAGCATAATATGTCGCTTTGGCATTCCTGCAAAAATTATTACTGATGACGGAACACAGTTCACCGGAAGGGTCTTTACCACATTTTGTAAAGATCTCCACATTCATCTAGTACACACGGCTGTGGCTCATCCTCAGACTAATGGACAGACAGAAGTCACTAATCGGACCATTCTGAGAGGACTAAAAACACGGTTGAGAAGGCTGGGGGGCAATGGGCTGACGAGCTCCCAAACATCCTTTGGGCCTATCGTACGACAGCAAGGACTCCAACAGGAGAGACGTCGTATAACCTCTACTTTGGTACAGAGGCTGTCATTCCAGTCGACATTGGAGTCCCCAGTCATAGAGTACAAACTTTCGACTCCAATGCCAACGATGAAAAACTCAGGCACAACCTAGACCTCCTTCCAGAAGTAAGAGACGGGACAATACTTAAGGTTGCTGTCTACCACCAGAGAATTGCCCGTCACTATAACAGAAGGATGAAGCCGCAACATATATCGGTAGGAGATTTTGTCCTACGCAGCATTGAGGCGGCAGGCAAAGGCCCTCAACGAAACAAACTCTCCCCCCTCTGGGAAGGTCCGTACCTAGTAGCAGCTATAGGGAAGCCAGGAACTTTCAAATTAAAGGATGTTGAAGGGAATATGCTCCTCGAACTTGGAATATCGAGAACCTCCGCAAATACTATCAGTAGAGCGTAATCGTGTCGTTTGTTTTAGAATGTTATATGTCTTTAGTATCACGTGCTTACTGTACATGTCTTTAATTTCAAACTTTGTTTGTGATGTTTTTAGTTTCCTTCTCCCTTAAACTATTTTCGGGAGCAATGTTCTTCATTTAATGGCAGTAAAGACTTTGTTAAGTTATGAACTTTAATATATTTAATTCAAGCAGTAGATGATCATTGTTCAATCGTTAGTTGATAAATCCTAGGAGGATTCGATCCAACCTATTCCACACAGGTTAATGTCATCGAGCAGGGCTCTGACACACAACCACGGATAGGTCTTACATCCTTGATGGATTCTCCCGGCCTCTTCCACACAGGTTAACGTCATCGAGCAGGGCTCTGACACACAACCTCGGATAGGTCTTACATCCTTGGTGGATTCTCCCGGCCTCTTCCACACAGGTTAACGTCTTCGAGCAGGGCTCTGACACACAACCTCGGATAGGTCTTACATCCTTGGTGGATTCTCCTGTCCTCTTCCACACAGGTTAACGTCATCGAGCAGGGCTCTGACACACAACCTCGGATAGGTCTTACATCTCTTATAGATTCTTTTAACCTCTTTCGTACAGGTTGACGTCATCAAGCAAGGCTCTGGCATACAACTTAGAGTAAACCGCACATCCTTAGAGGATCCTTCTAAACTTTTAAACACAAGTTGGAAGATAAATACCTTAAGCAAACATGAATAAAATTTACTCAGGATGAATAAATACACCAGAATATTTAAAGTCATATAACAATAGAACAATAATCAACTACTAAGTCAAAGTAGATATCACACAACAGTACAAACATCAGGTACATCACAATCACTATTACAGACAACAGGAACTAAAAAACCTACTCAACATCTACTATCTCATCATCTGCATCAAGATCAAGGACCTTCCGTAGATCACTCTCTACCTCATCACCATCAGAGCTTGAAGGAAAGTCAGCTGAAGCCTGGCTAGGGGTTACCTCTTCGGCTGAAACTCCGGTCTTTCGCTGCATCAGGCGAACTCCCTTAAAGAAGCCTCTAATAAATCCATCCTCAGTACACTGCTGCTCCAAACCCTTCACCTCTATGGCATAGATGTGATCTCGGGCCTCCTCAACATGATCCTGGACGATAGTCTTGAATGCTATGGACTTCTTGAAGTCTTCAATAACTCTTGAAGGTTCTAAGCTAGACAAGGCAGCCTTCTTCTCAGCTATAATGGCCTGGGACTTCTTATCCTTCGCCTCAAGCGATACTATTTTCTCTTCAGAAACTTTCTGCTCCTTCAAAAGCCTGGTGATTGTCGCTTGAGCCTCCTCAAGATCTATCTGATGCCGGTTTGCCTGCCGATTCTGGAGAGATACAGAGCGCATTGTGTTAGCCAGTTCAGTCCTACACTCGCTCAACTCATCTTCAAGCACATTCACCTCCTTAACCTTATGATCATACTTTCGTTTGAATTCTCCCTAGAGGTACTTGATCTTAACAAACTCAGTGTTCTAGTCATTAACTGCGATCACAGCACGTGACAGCTGAAATAAAAAGAAAAGTTTATTAGAAGCCACCCCAGAAGGAAATGAAATAAAAAATATTGGGAAATATTACTCACCAAATTACTGGTCTTGTTATGTCCGGGGCACTGGTGATTCATGACATCCTCAGGGATATGCAGCTTGGTTGGGGAAGAGTCAGGTAGGGTCTTGTCAGTATTTGTCTCTTCCAACCTCTTCTTCTATGAAGCCTGGGGGTCGTCACCTCTTGCCGGTCGATTGGGAGCCGCCTTTGAAGTAGGGGCTGGGGGCTCAGGAATCCTGGATGTCGGCTTCAACTTCCTTGCATCAGACCTCCCAATATGAAATGAAATCCCAACCTTGAATAAGAACTCTTCTTCAGTGTATTTGCTCATATGACGAACCTCAAATAGAAGATGTTCGAGATAGAAAACCTTCAAGATTCTCATTATGTCTTCCTCGCTGACATGGAGAGGGGATGACAGATCCCTCATCTTCCCCCACTTCTCCATCAAGCCCCAGTCATTCTTCACAAAAAAGAAAGCATTGACCTAGTTCTTTGAAGGATCGCAGGTACGCACATCCAACCATTTAGATCTAAAAGTCACACGCCCAGACGTATCGCTGGTGAACTTACCCATCCGTGAAAGGTGCTCCGGAGTCATAGTAGCTCCCCGATCCTGAAAGAGAGCAATCAATCCCATAGCCACTAACATCGCTCTAAATGAAAGTTTGAATAGGTTCACACCGCACCTTTGTAAGACTTCGATCAGCTCAGTAGGAGGCGGAAAGCGTAAACCAGCCAGCAAATGGGCCTAAAAACTGGTCACGTACCCGGGAGGAGGAAGATTCGCCCAATCGGACATCCTAGGGACCATCGTCTTCACATCATTCGGGAAGTAATAATTCTTGCAAAAAAGGAATAGGAAGTCATTTGTAACAGTCGACGTTGTCTCATCCACCTCCCTATTCAGCCTCCGCTCGCTATCATGCGGTGCGACGGGGTCTCCCCGGATCGCAGGATCTCTCGGTGGGGGGCGATCACCTGACATTTCTCTTAAAGGGTGTAGGAGGAAAGAAGAGAATCTCCGGACTTCCTTGCCAAGAGAGGGGCCTCAGAAAACTGAGGGAAGGCCTCAATAGAAAGGACAGAGGGAGATGGGGGAAGAAGAGAATCTCCGGACTTCCTTGCCAAGAGAGGGGCCTCAGAAAACTAAAGGAAGGCCTCAATAGAAAGGACAAGGGGAGATGGGGGAAGAAGAGAATCTCCGGACTTCCTTGCCAAGAGAGGGGCCTCAGAAAACTGAGGGAATGCCTCAATAGAAAGGACAGAGGGAGATGAGAAGAGAGGAGGAGAAGAAGAGAAGAAAACAGGAGAAGAAGAGGAGTGGAGTGATTTTCTAAGGAATTGAAGGGCCTATTTATAGTTTTTTAGAGAGAGAAGAACGGAAGTTTCTAGAATTCTGAATTCCTGAATTTTTCTAAAAATTTTCGGAATTTTCTAGAATTTTTTGTTTTTTTAGGAATTTTTTCGGCAAAAAAAAAGGCTAAAAAGGCAAAAATCGGTTTTTCTGCGCAGGTGGGGCCCACTTAGGTCGGTGGCCCGAACAGACCGCCTCTTCACAATTTGAGGTGGTGGAGAAGCAAGCCAGCGGACTGCCGCGCGGGCCCAGGCAGGCTACCGCGCGGGCCAGCAGCTTGCCCAGCAGCCCGCTGCGGGGCGCGCGGGCGCAGGCATGGCCCAGGCGGCCAGTGGGCCGCCGCGGGCACGGGCTGCAGCGCGGGCCACATGCGCGGCCCAAGCGGCCCAGGCGGGCCGCCACGCGGGCTGGAGCGCGTGGGCCGCAAGGCGCGGCCTTGGCGGCCAGGCGGGCGCCGCGCGGGCTGCAGCGCGGGCCCGCGAGCGCGGGCCTAGGCGGGTTCGGGCGGCCCAGGCAAGCCGCCGCGCTTGTCCCAGCACGGGACGGCGGTGTGCCGGCGGCGGCCGGCCGGCGGATCCGGCCGCCTAGCCCATTTTGGGACCGATTTTCATCCCGAAAGCTCTGATTTCGACTTTTTTGGGGTCCCCGGACACGTTTTTCGATGTTCCGGATTCAATTTCGACACTTTCGGAGCTCAACGGGGCTTCTATGAACAAGTTTGAGCAAGCCATTAATTTTCGAAATGCATTTTTGGCATTTCGGCCTATGCAAATTGTCGACACTTATATTTTCGGACTCCTGGAGCTTCGACGTCCGAAAATAGGGGGGCAACTGATACGTCATTATCCTAATCGGACACGAATCTCGAGGCAAAAGGTTAGTTAGAAACTTCAAAATTTGATTTTGAGAGCATCCTAGCTCCGATTTCAACGAGCTTACAGTCAAACTGAGCGTCTCAGAAATACGAACCCAACGACACCAAGATCGACCCAATCCGAGCCCAAATAAGTCTGAATCAAGGGTTCAAAGCGCTGTCAGAAGGTTCAATCCGCAATTTTAGTTACCAAATGGTCTTCGATTTTGACAAGCTTATACTTGAATCAAACGGTTCGACGAGACGAATCCAACGAGCCCAAGATCACTAAATTCCGACATCATTAAGGCCTCCAAATGGCCAATGAACGGTGCACGGTCATAGGATTCAATATCGGCCGTCCATTTGACCACTCCCTATTCGCCCTGATCTCACGCCTATTTACGGACCATGCCACTCCAGAAAATCTATAAATAGAGCCCTCATTCTTCACAAGAGAGGATCCAAGCAAGAGAGAGAAGAAGAGAAGAGAAGGGAGAAGAGAAAAAAGGAGCTCCTCCTCGACAGCGCCGGCCCACCGCCGGACCACCGCAGGAACCTCGCCAGACCACCGCCGGACCACCGCAGGAACCTTACCGGACCGCCGCTGGGACAACCTTAAGGCCCGACGTTCAGTCCCTACGCTCTACTGAAGACCCGACGTCCTGCCGAAGACCCGACGTTCTGTTTAAGGCCTGACACTCGGTCCCTACGTTCTATCGAAGACCCGACGTTCTGTTCAAAGCCTGACACTCGGTCCCTGCGTTCTGCCGAAGACCCAACGTTCCGTTCAAGGCCTGACACTCAGTTCTGACATCTCACTTAAATACTTGATTGTAATCGAATCACTCTTGGAGGTGATTCAGCTCTTTGTAACCAATTCAAAGTCTAGTGGAATCATTTTCAACTGGGCTAGGCCTCGTGGTTTTTCCCTTTTAAGGGTTTTCCACGTAAAAAATCCTTTGTTCTCTATGTGTGTTAGTTATACGTGCAACGCTAAGACGCAAAATTAAATCTCTATCGCCGCGTATTTTCTAGCCCGCAACAATATCTACCTTGATAACCGGGTCAATATAATTAACTTTGAAAATTTAAATTATTATTTAAATATATTGCATATACTAATAACAAATAAAAAACCAATCCCCACTCAAAGTTTCTTTTTTTTTTTTTTTTTGGATAGTAATTGGAGTACAAGTTAAAACTTGTTATTTAAATATTATTTTTTTAAAACGGCAAATTTAAGGCATGACAATTAAACAAACAAGTTCCAATTGATTGGAATTTTGCTCAATGGTCTTAGTTTTCACGCTCCACATTGGTTTCTTGTCCATGGGAGCCTTTTTATATTTCCACGCTCAAGGATTTTTTTTTTTAAGCAAATTAAATTTTAAATTCACACATATCACATAAATAAACTTCAAATTCAAGAGTTCTTAATTAGAAGCCTAAGCTCTCAATCAAGATGTTACAATCTTATTACTGCTTAGTTTTATAGCTATATGAAATATGAATGGAAAGATGAAGATATGATCCTCAATGGAATATCTAATATATGATTGTGATTGTGTTGATATAGTCGGAATGAGAATAAATATATATTTTTTTAATTATACAATTTATTTTATACACAAAGATTACATATAAATACAATCATGAGTAATTGAGACATTCAGGATTCATTTGAAATAGCTTTCTTACTATGTATTTTTTTTTTTAAGATAAGCAACTTTTATAAATATCTCAATCATAAGAAGTTCAAGAAATTTATGATTAAGTGCTTGAGACTAGAGAGTTGATCGAGTATTAAAACTTTTAAACACAATTAAAAGCTCAAAACTTAACTTAGATGTAGAGACTGATATAGATTCATTGCAAGATAACTATTGTGCTCAAATGGATGTTCATGAAGATCCACTACAACATTAGTAAAGTAATTTTTTTTTTTATGTACAACAAAGTGAGCAACATCATCATTTTCCAAAGATTTTGCTTAACCCAAGAAGATTAAGCGGATTGGACTTGGTTATACTATCTAACTATATTACAATGACGGCTAACCGTGTGTCTTAAGTCTTGTCGAATTAAATTTAATCAAGTATGAAAGGCTTAAGTTTCATTGATTAACCTGCCAAAAATGTATGTATATGTTGTTAGTGCTTGGAAACAACATCATGTGTGAACATCATGGATGAAATTAAGTTAGGGACCGAATTCGAAGACAATCTAAGCTATTGGTTTTGAGTGCCTTCATTTAAGGCTCTATGTAGAAAGTAAGAGAGTCAATTGAAAATATCTCATATTAAAGAAGAAACATAACTCCTACATCATCATCGTGGAAGAGCTTTGAGGGTATTTTCTTAGCCTTTATGGATTTTATGATGGTGAGAGATTTTCTTCAAGGATGATTGGTATCATAAAGAAAATCATGTGGTGGAGAGAAGCTTGTCAATGGAAAATGACCTACTTTATAGTGCAACATTGGTATATGTAAAAATTGGATGAATACAATGTTTTTTGAGTTTACAGATATAGTGGTGTCATAAATACTGGCACTAAAAATCGGCATGTTGAATCATCTCAATGCCTTGGTTTAGATTGGGATAATTTTTTTACCATTATTTTTTTACTGCTTTAAATTTTTACTAAAAAACTATCATAAAAAACTGTAAGAAAATTGTCCCAAATAAAATTTAAATCTATTGATTATAATGTAACTTTTTTTTAGAACATTTAGGCCAATTAAGTCAAACACATACACACATCATACATACGCAAGAATCAAACCCAAAACCTTTTGGTTGGTAGCCAAAGCTCTCAAGAAACAAATTTATTATTATTTTTTGATGACTTTCTTAATGCTTGGGATGACTTTCTTACTGCTTCTTAAAACAGATATCTAGTACAAATTTTTAAATTTTTATATTAAAAAGCTGTTTTAAGAAGCAGTAAAAAAAACGTCACAAATGAAATATAAAACGAGCTGCGTACTAATGTAACTTTAAATCTTGTCCATATAGTTGCCCCAAGTTGACTGCATGATATTGCATCTCCCTTTCTTTAATCCAAGACAGCTCATGCATTACGCATTCTTTTTTGGTCTGTTCCTTCATGTGCCACTCTTTGGCATTTTGCTTCATGCCGTGTGGTGGCCACGAGCTTCATAGCAACTTAAAAGGGATTTTTATAATAGAAGACGTAGCATCTGTGGCCTATTTTTATCACATCTCAGCACATCAAGTTGAGTTTGGTCTTTTCCAATAAGAAAAATAAAGAGCAAAAGGTTAGCTTACTTTACAATAACGCATGCCTGCTTCTTTCGAACAGAAATTATACATGAGAAATAAAACTCATCCTATTTATCAAAATTGTTGCCCAAAACTTTGGAGCATGTTATTCTCCTTCATTACCGGTTGAATAAGATGGAAGTGATGGGTGCGACCATACCAGCACTAGTGCATTGGATCCCATCAGAACTTCGCAGTTAAGCGTGCTTGGGCGAGAATAGTACTGGGATGGGTGACCTACAGGGAAGTCCTCTTGTTGCACCCTTTTTTTAACCAGCCATATATTTTTAGAAAAAAAAAAGATGGAAGTGATATTCTAGATCTTTATGCATATTCTTGCAAATGAATTCTATGCATATTCATAAAAGTCACCTTCACACATATGTAATATGTTGGACTTAGATTAACGGTTGAATAAGAATGAAGCATGAAGCTAGCCTTTTGTGTGTGTGTGTGTGTATATATATATATATATATGTAGATGACACGTTAGTTTCTGATTTTCTTGATAAAACCTCCCCCTTACTGATGTAACTGGGTGGTAAATGGATATAAACTACTTCAAGTAGATCCCTGTGAAGGAAAACAATATTGTTGTCTAATTGGTAAGCATATTTATTATCAGATTTATTTTTTTATTTTTATTATGTGAAGTGAGTACTTGAAATCTTGAAGATAGAAAGAATGTTTTGTAATTCTAGTGGAATGCCTAATAGGAATTCATTCTAGTCGATTGGGAGCAATGGTTGGGTATGTGAGTACGTACGACTAATCAATCAATTCTAATGACTACTATCTATGAAATTGTCCCCAATAATTAGTTTCTCAGTTATTCAGATTTAAATACATGCCGAATGAGCCAGTTCTTAATAGCTTAATAGACTATTTCGCTAAAACTTTCTAATGAGGCTATACAATTATTATATTTTTTGATATAATCATATATATAATCAATTCTATAACACCCAAATACTAACCAACATATAAATAGAGGGTGGAGGATAAGATCAATTTACTTGATTTTAATTATTGTATATATATTTAAAGATATGATAATATGTTTCCATTAATTGAACATTTCGGGCGTCAGCAAGAAGAGATGTGGTGAGCTAATCGAACACGTGTCGAGAACATAGCTCAATACTCCTAATGATCCTCCTATCTTTTATATCCCTCAATTAATATATCCACCATAAAGTATTGTCTGACACACGTTCATTATTTATAATATCTCCAATAGCTCAATACTCCTAATGCCATCATATGAGCTTTTATAATTCATATCTATTATATTATTTTCTATCAACATTTTCTTTAGTTTTGAAGAATAAAACCATTTGTGATATTTGACTCACATTAGTAAAATTATTTCAACAAAGAAGCTATAACAACCTAGAATTCTTAAATAGATTTATCTAAAAAGTTTAAGCGTCGAGACTTTAGGGGGTGTAGCGTTGGGGCGATGGAACTCGACGTAGTAGGCTGATGCTCTTTGTTCTATAATAATTATGTAAAGAACACATGATGTCATGGCACCATGTTGGAGCGTCGTCATGCTAGACACTAAAAAAAAAAAAATTTATATATATTTTCTCCTCCACTCAAGCACCCCCCCTAATTTTGTTTTCTATTTGAGGAGGAGGTGTGAGAGGGGAGGAAAGGAAGGGAGAGCAAGGAGAGAGAGAGAGAGAGAGAGAGAGAGAGAGAGAGAGAGAGAGAGAGAGAGAGAGAGTTTGGATTTTTTGTTCGTTTTGTTCTATAAGAGATTTCTCTATTCATAATAAATAATCCGAATCCCACACTGATTTTTAATAATTTTGTAAAAATAATTTTTTTTTATAATTTTATTGTACTTATATTGTATAACTATTTATATATGATAAATAAAGATTTTATGAGTAGTTTAACTGTAATATTATTGAATATCATCGAGTGAATCAATAGTTATATAAAATTTTTTGAAGTAAATGAATAGTATTTAGATTTCATGTATTTATTAGATTAAGGCATTTCATACATGATATTGACTTACGATATATTGAAAAAGGACATGATTGATATGAATTGAATGTAGAAATTGCATGTAAGCAAGGAATGCTAGTTGTTAACATTCTAATTACTATGGGTTGTCTCTTAAAATATAGCATCCTATGAAGGAAGGTGGGCTGATGGAGTTTCCTTAAAATAAAAAAATTTTGAGGTGTAATCCTAATGTTTACATGTAATTGATTGATTAAATTATGCTGATGAACATATGGTGATGACTCTTTATAGATTATTGAAAGCTACTTATAGGGATGATAGACTAATATATAAATAATTAATAATTAGACTCATAGATTACATATGAAAAGAATGAAAGCACCTCATTAAAACTAAGGCCTCGTTTGATTAGGTTTATTTTCTCCGTTTCCATTTGAATAAGTTATAAACAGTTCGTGATATCTGTTTGGAAGACAAATTTATCCGTAATTACTTTTTTATAAAACCACGTATGTTGGGTGGTTACGAAATTTATTCAGTGACTGCTTTTTCGTTTAGAAAACACGGTTTCCCTACCCAACTGTCTGAATTAACCCTCCTCCACGTTCTCGCGTAGACCCACGATACCACGGAATACCTTCTTCTTCTTCTTAAGCGGATCGCGAGCCAAATAAACTGTCCGTTTTTTTTTAGCTCCTTCGATCCGGACTCCCGATTCCTCTCCATTTCGGACGGAAGAGCTCATCATCTCCACTCCTCAGGATCGACCACAGTAACCACCATCCTCTCTGACGTTGATCTGTTCAGCCGTCCCGACACCAGTACGTCTTAGCATCGGCGACCGAGGAGGACCTTCTTAAATAAGCACCAATAGTTCCTTCAGCGGGCGACTTGCCTCCCATTCCTTGCTTTTCAGCCTCTTCACGCGTTCTTTTCGCGAGGGCTTCACATTTTCCAATCCTCGATACCTTCTTCAATCATCAAGGTTAGGGCGTTGTCGATCATGATTTTTAATGTCTTTTATGGTTTTTCTTTTTTATTTTTCATGTTGCTTCATCAAGTTTGCTCCATTATGTGATTTTCGTTCCTGATTGTCGATATCTCCTGTGCAATGGATACCGGTAGTACAATTTTTTTTTTCATTTTTTAGTAGGTTTATTTTACTTTAATTCCAATGGTTATCTTGGAGTTTCATCGTTGGTAGGTCTGTTCTGATATTGGCTTATTGTTATTGGGTTTTGGGGCGAATTGAGAATTTTAAGATCTAGAGAATGTAACTGGTATTATGCTTTTATTTCTTATTTTAATGATTGTTTCTGTTTAGAATCTGTAGCGTTTGATTTTTCGGTTTTGATTTTTCGGTGTTGACTAAAGAAACTACTTAAAGAATGATGTACATTACATAAGGTCTTGTATATTACTAACATATAGATGAGAAATCAAAAAGAAGGATGTGTACCTGCATCATGGGACTTAGATACGACTTTAATATATTGTGATTTATGTATAAGAGAAATAGAACTTGGGAATAGACCAACTACGCATTTTACTAAAGAAGGTTGGAAAAATCTACTTAAAAATTTCAACGAACGCACTGGACGAACTTATGACCGAAACCAACTTAAAAATAAGTGGAACCAATTAAAGAAAGATTGAAAGCAATGGAAATATTTGTTGCGAGGCGATACTGGAATTGGTTGGAATCCAATTAAAAAAACAGTTGATGCTTCTAATGATTGGTGGAATGAAAAATTGCAGGTATCTCTTTACACTTTATACTCTAAATTCAAACCAACACTTACGTAATATAATGCATGATTTATAATTAATCATTTGTTGTACTTTAGGTAATGCCAAATGCTAAGAAGTTTCGTTTCAATGGAATACCACCAGAATTGGAAGAGAAGTTGGATCTTATGTTCAGCGTATGTTGCAACTGGGAGAATGTTTGGATTCCTAGTTCTGGTGTACTTCCCCCAGAACTAAATGACAATCACGCAATCTCATCTGAAGAAGAAGAGTACACTCAAGATGAACAAACACATTTTCCACATGTTCCTACAAATGAGCCTACAAGCAACTATGATACACAGAGATCACAACAGAGTGCCACATTATTGCGTAAAAGGAAAAGAGTTAGAACTCCTAAGTCGGGTGCTAGAGAACTTTTTCTAAATCATGTTGACGACCTCGTGGATGCTGCAAAATCTATAAGTTCTGCCATAAGTACATCAAATAAAAATCGTACAACATTTACTATCCTAGAGGTTTTTAGAAGAGAATATCTAAAATTCCTGATATATTTGACAATTTTGAGTTATATGGCTTTGCCTTAGAATACTTTAAAGATAAGGATAACCGTGAGATATCATGGGAATACCGATGGAAAGAAGATATATGGTGGCTTCGAAGGAGTTTTGATAAAAGTTTCTTTTAACTGCCCATTGAAGAAGAAGGAATAAGCAAGTACCTAATGTCTCCATCTCTTCAAAATTGAAATCAACAGTTACATCATGTTTTAATTTTCTGTTCTTGTAGTTGTTATTGTTATTGTTTTATAGTTAGGTTCGTAACTTATTTAATTTGTGTTTATTTAGGTTGTTGCTTATTTCTGTATATGATTCTGGATGTAATTATGTTATGTTACTTTACTTTACTCATTAGTTTTGCTGTTGTGGACTATTAGGTTTTCTCAAGCCTAATCATTAGATTCTAGATGTGTTTTGTTGTGATGCTTGATAGTCAGCTCTATCATGTTTGGTGCTTTTTGTTTGTTCACAATCAGATCACTTGTGGACCCAATATCTATCTATGGAGCAAGTGCTAATTTATTAAGTAAAATTTGTCACTAAAAAGCATGCATCTCTTAATGCTCTTAAGCAGAACACTAATCTGGCCTGAATTTCTTTAATTTTGGTTGTTTTGTTTTCAATGAACTAAAACATATAGCAGGGGCCACTGTCTTTTTTCAGCCATTGCACTTTGATTTTTGGAACCCATTTGTGTGGAAAACTGGAAAGGTGAAGATATTCTTGAAGATGTGTGTACATTTTTGGTTGTTCTAAGCTTTTGAATTTGTAGATATTCAATTTGTTGATGAGCACAAATGAGTTTATGGTTGCTTGGGCTATACAAAAAGTTTATTTTTTACTCATGACCTCATACTTTAGTTGAAGATCTTTATAGAGGTTGAATTAGCTTAATGTATTTTTGTCCATCCCATGGTATGGGCTGAGTTGATAAACTTGCTCTGCCTTGCAAGACCAAGTCTTCACTTGGTAATACTTCATCACAATGATTTTTATATTATAGAAACTCAAATACTTCATAACTCCACACAGGCAGCTCCATACAAATTATAAAGCACTAATAAATTGTTGTGGAGTCTGGCTGCATTGGTTTGACTGCTACAGTTGAGCAATTTGTGTATATTTAGTTAAATATGGCCTAACTGGTGTTCCTTGCCTTTAACTGGCGCTGCGAAGTATTCATCTTTTATTGGCTTCTTGATGCCAGATTATGTTTCAATTTTAAATGAGAATTATATTTTATAGAATAGTCTTGTAAAGTATATATTATCTTGCTTTTGGTGTGTTGTTTTACGTCCATGTCATGCATCTAGTATTCAGCTGAATGCGTCTTTTATTTTTTATTAGTAATAATCACTACATTATTATATATCATTTAGTAATTTGTAGTATTTTTATTGTTCCAGATCAATAATGGCAGAGGATTTGTTAAACTTTGGGGAGGACGAAGTACTTGATGATATGTCAGAAGTTAATGAGCGTAAAGGTGTGACAGAATTTACTCGTATAATACTCACAACGGCATGTGCAATTCATGATTACTATGCATTGGATGTTTGCAAGAATCCTTGCATAACATCAGCTCAAACGTGAGATAAATGGTTGTGTGAGTTGTTGCATGGCCATCCAAATAGATTTTATAACATGTTCAGAATGTCAAAAGTTATTTTTATTGACTTAGTTTCTTTGTTGGAATCATCATGTGGTTTACATGGATCTCGCAGAACTATTACTCGAGAGGTACTTGCAATAACTTTGTACATTTTGGGACATAATGAGAGTATTAGATCAACATGTGAATGATTTCAGCACTCAACAGAGACGATTAGTAGGTTTTTTTATAATGGTCTGCAAGCATTAGTTCGATTATCAATGGAGATCATTGCACCTATAGATAAATTTTTTCATGATATTCCTGAAAAAATAATTAATGACAAGCGTTACATGCCATACTTTAAAAATTGCATTGGTGCTATTGATGGCACACACGTTGATTCACGCATACCTGTTGAAGAGCAGGTCGCTTATATTGGACGTCATCATTCACCGACACAAAATGTTATGGCTGCATGTGATTTCAACATGTGCTTTACATTTGTTTCACCTAGTTGGGAGGGTTCAGCACATGATGCACGTATATTTAAACATGCAGTGATGGATCCGAAATATAATTTTTCTGCACAACCTCCAGGTATTACTAATTTATAGAATGAAATTGTTATATTTATTAATTAGGTTATATTGTATACTAATTAACAAATTTTTGAACAAAAAAGTTTTACTTAGTTGATGCAGGTTACCCTCTACAAAGGGGATATTTGAAGCCATACATTGGAACCAGATATCACTTACCTGATTTTAGAAGACGTAGTAGAACTATTATGGGACATAATATAAAGGCTGTTTTCCTCCCAGGATCGTCCGGGACAAAGTGTATCGTCCCGGGACGATCTGTATAGATTGTGAAGAAATCTGCATATTCGTCTGTACGAACCTGGAACAGTCGGGACAAACCAGACAGAGAGTTTCATCCCGGGACGAAGAAATTGGAATTTAATTTCGTCTAGACGATCTGGTCTACGAGCTGGTCCAGAGGAGATCGTCCCGGGACGATCGGGAAATCATCCGGGACGATCCTGCTTAATAAATATCCGATTTAAGTCTTTTTGAAGAGAGAGAAAGTCCAGGAGAGAGAAAAATGAAGGAAAAACAAGAAAAGTTGATTTTTGGGTGACTTCCGTCCGTCGCCGTAGTTGGAGAAGTTGATCGACTCGATGTAAGGCACATTCCGCCTTTCTCAATTTTCAGAAACAAGAATTTTGACAATTTTTCTGTCTCGATTTTTGTTTCCGTTAGCGAATTTCTGGTATTATTTTCTTCTGACAAATGTTTTACCGCGTAACTTTTGGTATGTTTCTGAGATGATAATTATGCATGTTTTGAGTATTTTCTAGAAGATTTTTACAGAATATTTTGAATTCTGCGACGTTTTAATTGAATTGCAAGTTATCAGGATGTTGAAAAATGTTATGTCAGTACAGTAAAAGTTTTATAATATTGTTGTGGATATTCTATGGTAATTTGGTAAATTTCTGAATCTGTGAATTTTGTGTAAATTCCGTATACTGCCGTTATGCCGCTGATTTTTCGTACGAATTCTGATTTTTCTGAATTGATACATTAAATGAATTGAAGTATTTGTATGCTATTAGAAGGGAGTTATAAGGGGCCAGGATCCTTTGAGATTCTGTAAGTGTCAGGGAAATCTGATATGAGCTCTGAAATCTAAAAATAAGTTATGTTCCGGAATTCCGAGTATCTGTTCTGTTCTGTTGCTATAAGCACAAAGGGAGACATAAGGGGCCAGAATCCATCGAGATTCTATAAGTGTTAGGGAAGGGAGACAAAAGGGGCCAGAATCCGTCGAGATTCTGTAAGTGTCAGGGAAGGGAGGCATAAGGGGTCAGAATCTGTACGATTCTATAAGGGTCTAGGAATCTGAAATCTGATTTGTGATATGTTATTTGATAATCTGTTCTATGACTTATCTGATCTGTTTTATGAATTATTTGATACGAATGATCTGATATGAATCTGATTTTATCTGATTTCTGATTTCTATACGATTCTGGTTATACCGTACGATTCTGTCTGCTCTGTGACATGAAAGCTTTATGATATCTATTCTGAACTCTGATTTGAAATGACTTCAATTTTGTATCGTAAGCTAAATTCTGATTGAGCAAGTATCTGTTCTATTGTTCTATGATTTTCGTACGGCTATTTTCTAATGTGGATTTCTGATGATTTGGATTGGTGAGTGATGTCTTGTTGAGCTGTTTGCTCACCCTTGTTTTCTGCGTGGTTTTTAGGTTCTGGGAAATGAAAGGAAGTCTTGGACTAGAAGTTCTGTGTCCGATCAGTGATTAGGTATTTTTGTACTTTTGATTTTTGTACAGTCATGGCTTTTCTATTCTGTTCTGTTCTTTTTGTCTGAAGCCATATACTGTATCTGTATATGATTATTTTTGGTGGAAGAAAGAAGAAAATAGTGGATGCATTCTTTTGGATGGTTATAGTAGCTATGTGTGTGTGTTTTGTTTGTATAAGATTTGGAAGAAAGTTTTGAAGCAAATTCCAAAGTCAGATCCTGGATTTCATGGCTCCGTCGCGGCCCGATGCGAGCGGGATCCGTCCCGATCGGGTTGGGTCGTGACACATAAGGAGCTTTTTAATTGTAGACATTCCTCACTAAGAAGTGTAATTGAACGTTCCTTTGGTGTATGGAAAAAGAAATGGGGAATATTAAGAGATATGCCTAATTATAGTTTTAAGAAGCAGCGCCTTATTGTTGTTGGTACCATGGGATTACATAATTATATTCGACGACATAATCACGAAATGATCCAGATCTCATAGACTGTGACTTTGATGAAAATTTTATTCATCCAGAGGCATATCAATGCAGAGTAGGAGAAAATTGAAGAAAGTAATGTGTTATATGCCGAAGTAGAGTTTGGTGATGACGAGGGGGTGAATGAAATGATTGAACTGAGAGAGAAAATTGCATTTGAACTATGCAATTAGAACAGGTATAATGAATATGCAAACTGTTTTTTTGTAAATATGAATTTCCAAATATTTTAATACAAAAAAAGCTGAAATATTTGTTTAAAATTTTTTTGTAACAGGAATCAAATTCAGTTATCATTCGGAGAAGGAGATGATGACATGGTTGTTTAATATTTATTTAGAAAAGTATTTGTAATGCTATTTGTTTATACATTTGAAGAACAATTGTTGAAATTTTATTGATGTAATATTTTTTAATACATACACATTTAAATAGGTAACATATCAAGCCATCAGCTACGAAGGATTCCATTCAGATTTGTGTTTGATTCTTTGTATTTTCTCAATTTCAAAAATAATTTATTTGAGAAGAAAATAAATTAATTTTCCAACAAAAAAATAATTTTTTTGTTTAAGTTGAGTTTTTTTTTATAGAAGAATTAATAATGAAATATTGTATATAAGTATAATAATAAATTAATATGATTTAAATTTTATCTTATTTGTAATAAAAATTATGTTGTATGTTAAAAATTATGAGTTAAAAATGAAAACTTTTTATATTATAAATTATTAGATAATTAAATTTTTCTTAGAAAGTTATATATATATTACGTGTACATAAATTTTATGGGCAATTATGTCTTTTATAATAAAATCTCAAAAGCAGAACTCTTAAACAAACAATTTAAATTTACTTTCAAGTATTAATAAGCACTTTTAAAAATATTATTCAAACATATCTCATTATTGAAACTCCATTTTATTGAACGGCTTTTTCTCAACCTCCTTTTTTAAAACTCATTTTTATGCAAGCATAAACCGAATCAAATGAAGCCTAAATGTTTTGCCTTGCTATTTATAATCACATTCATAATTTTATTTACATGAAAGCATATGAACTGACTGATATAGAGTTGATGAAACTAGCATTAAAATCTATACAACTTAACATAACATATGATAAATATACTTAAAGACATTGATAGACATGTTGAGATAATGATAAATATATTACTATAGTACATTTGTATGACATATTGATAGACATGTATACATGGCATGATCATTGAAAGAAAATATACGATGAAATCATTAACATGAATAGAATTGAAAACAATTGATATATGCTTTACTGCATGACATATGACATTTCTTAACAGACTTTTATTTTATTTCTGATGGATTCATACTTTTTGTGATGTTTTTGTTTCACTAATATATTAAAAGTTTTTAATATATGATATTGATCTTCAGTTTCATACAAATGACCATTGACTTTATAGTGATTGAATTGAGCATGTATATTAATTCTTAAGACCTTTCAATGATATACTGTGGTGTGTTTCTTCTTGGCTATGTTATGGTGAATTTGATTGATTTTTAGTACAAAAAAGGGACAAACTAATTGAGATTGATCAAAGCTATTTTCATGTTTAGTTTATCTTCTTATATTTTTGTTATTCTTTTGTGAATAGAGGGGTTGTAACAAATAAATGTTTTATGTTGAACTTCTAGTTATTATTATGGATTTTGAATAATGATGTGTAAATCTGCTTTCATTGATTTAATTGATACAAAAAAAAAAAAAAATAGTGGCTCTATTAGATTTAATTAGAGGATATAAATGATACAATTAATCAAATTTAGATTTTGTGGTGTAACAGATGCTTTCTAGTTTTAGTCCTTTACGAGTCATTTACATAACAACTCTGCATCTCATGTGTGCTACCTTCAACTGATCTTTGTGTCTGGAAATCTTCGCAAAATTCTACGAAATTAAGTTTTCTCAACAAATGCAATTCTAACATGCAACCAAATAAAAAAAATAATCCTTACAAAAGTATTTGACATACCATGTAATTTTCATGTATATGCTTGATTGGAAAGAACCAAACAAAATTTAAATGCTATTAGGTATTTTGCTTCAATATGTTATTGAATTTACTTAAAAGTATATATATATATATAATAAATTTCGTTCAAACAATACAGAGCCAATATCGTTTGATTCAAAATGTTCTGAACAATTTTGCATTTATTACCATTCTATAGTCTATATAA
>CM039721.1:63974779-64034928 GCA_022539455.1 Dendrobium nobile
ATTGGTTTAAGTACAAAAAATTAAAACTTTGTACTAAATAATTGCTTTAAAAAGTAATAAAAAAGTCCTTCCAAATGAAGCCTTAAAGTCAATTGAAAAAATTCAATAGAAGTCTGTGAAAGTAACATTTGTATGCAGTTTGTTATTTTGTACAAATTATAGGACTCTTAAATTTTATCTTATGAAAATAATAACTTCCAAGTGTTGTCTCTCATGTCTTGTATTAATAAAAAAAAAAAAAATAGTTTATAACTTTTATAGGAACTTGATATTTTTTTCAATAAAAAATTCCTCTTCTTGATATATATTTTATCGGATATCGTGCATTTGAAATAAAAATAAACAAATAAATCTTGATCTCCTAATCAATTTCTGTATAAATTCAACTACAAAACATATAAAAATGATAAATTTTATTAAAATTACAAGACACTCAAATTCAATTTCTAGAGAACAACTTTTTTAATTTTGTATAAATATCTTATAGTTTTGACATAATATATATTGCTTCTTTGAGTATACACTTTTAGAATTAAATAAAACATACACTACACATACCTGAGAACCCCACTCTTTACGATCATGCTCATATTCAGAACTAGCTGCTTCATGAGCTTTCAGCAAAACAAGCTCTGAGCTCAACAAGCAACTCTATACTTTGAATTCATTAGAAGAAGGCATTGCCACCAGAGGAGGATTATAAAGTGATCGACGAGAGAAGAAACAGCCTGTTCCAATGTAGTTGGCACCCTGTAATCCATCTAAGCCTTGTTCACCGAGAAGACATAACCGCCTCAACTCACTACCATAGATATCATTTTTGCTAAGTCCAATATATCTTTGTGGAAATTGGACGAAGGAAAATTTTGGTGAAAAGTCCATGTCTAGAAAGTAGAGGAGCTCTTTCAGGTGCCTTAGGATCATTGGAACACATGTCACAATCTAAGGTAAGGATTAGCGGTGCGTTCGTCACGGCTTCGGAGACTCGAACCTTTTGCATGCATGCAAAAAGAAGAGTAAGGAGTATGTAGGCAGTGGCATAGGAATATCTTTTAAAAGAAAAAAACTATAATCAAGATATATTTAATTACAATGTATATAATTAAGGTGTTTTTTAATTATTTATCATATATATTTTCAATGTAAAAATAATTTGAAAGCCTCAAACAAAAATATTTCAAAATAGAAAAGTTGTAATGAGGACTAACAAGTGCATTGAGGGCTCCGAGGCCTTGAAGTTGTGAGGAGAAGCTAGGCGTTTCTCCCTGGAGATATAGATCAGATTTGGGAGAGGATGGCCAGTGATGTCCTAGTCCTTCTTGCTTTCCAAGAGAACCTAGATTAAGATGATGATGATGATGATGATGATGTGCTTCAGGTTTTGCTTTTCATGATTATGTGATGATTATGATGATGATGATGATGTGTTTCAGGTTCTGCTTTTTAAGGTTCAAATTTGATAAAGTTTATGTTGAGCTTTTATCAATCCACTTGTAATTGTAAGAATTTTGAATAAATAGACCATCCTAACATTGAATCCTCACTCTCATGATCTTCACTTGACTTCCTATGCCATAATTGCTTCTCAACCAACACAAATCATGAATTAATACCCATTTACTTTCATCAAATCTCAACATCATCAAATCGTCTCTATCAAAATTGAAGGAGACATCTCTAGCTAGTACTATAAGTTATTATATTATAATTCCATCTTTTTAGAATAAAGGAAACAAATTGATGCATGCACTTGTATCATTCAAAGGAGTAATTTTTCCGTGTGGAGTCAGGACAGGAAGAACCGTCCGGACTATGAGTGCACATACTATGTACTAACTTATTATTTTAACTTTATATAGAGATCATACATTCATATTTTTTTTTAGATCATATATTCATATAAATAAGATAAGTCAGCAAGAATTCATAGGAGATATAATGTTTTTTATGTCAAAGTTCTAAATGAGGAAAAAAAAAAGGAGCAACAAATAGGAAAATGGTGCAATTATTTTATAAGTAATAATTAAATTAATCAATGATTGGGCATTTTAATTGAGTAAAGGTGCCTATTCATATTATATATATTATTATATATATATATATTTATATATATATATATAAAATATTATATATATATATATATATATATATATTTATATATATATATTATATATTATATATATATTATATATAAGATAATCAGAAAAAAAATATTTGTGGTCTCAATCATTATTTGAGAAATTATTTTAAATTGAGTAAATTAATTGAGAAATTTTTTATATCTTTTGATTTCCATGTTTTCATGGGGGGTGTCCTAAGAAAGGTATGACCTAGTTAAAAATGTATACGCATTAAAATATTAATAAAATAAATAAATATATTTATTCCAGATATTATTATGAATATAAAACCATAGGATTCATAGCTGAAATAATATCTATTTGATTAGTTTGTGGAGTAATGACTGACTGGAGACAACTTGTTCGATATGTTTTTATCTTTTATATATAAATAGGAAGTAAGATAGAAAGTGATTTTAGGTCAAATCAATTCAGACAACTTAACTTTGCTAGATTGAATGATATTACTATCAATGTTTATAAAATTTGGACGAGATGGTCCGGTTTGATCCTTTCTTTAATCGACTCGCGGAAATAGGATCAGCTCGCCTCAAATCGGTAGTCCAACCGTTAGACCAGATAATCGAAAACCGTTTAAAAAAAATGGCTTTTTCTAACTCTCCATGCTCGTCTCTGTTCCTAGCTCGATTTGGACTGCTCTGCTCGACTAGCTTGTGATCGGCACCTGCAAGATCCCTTCTCCACCAGCTTAGCTGAATAATTGTCGAATGCCAAGTGCGACAATAATGAGGAAGATCGTGAATCCGAGCAGGAATAGGCATTTGAGACTGACGAAAATGAAACTGTCTGATTTTGAGGCCGACTTTGATCATGAACACAAGCTTAATCATGATTTCACGTTGAATCGAGATGATGATCGGCACGAAGAAGTTAGTATCTTCATCTGCAACATCCCGTGTGTGGACGTTGACATGTTCATGAAAGAGTGTTGAAATGGTTCAGAATTCAGTTGTCAATGTGAATGATTTGGGAACTATATATATATATATAGCAAACAGGTGTGTAAAATCCTTAGATTAGCCATGGATAAGGTGTATGAAGCAGCTAATGGCCCTCCAAGTTTTTTGTGAAAATGCTCAAATGAGACGAGCAGATAATTGGGAACTTGAGACTATTTTCTTATAAAGATAAGACGAGAGACTATTACTATGAGAAACCAAACTATATATTTTATTATGCTTAATATGACTAATCTATCATGAAAAATATAGAGCAGTAGGTCACTAGATATCCAAAACTATATTGTAAAGCTGTAGGTTATCCAAGCATCCATTTAGATGTTAAAAGTGTTTGATCAAAAATACCCATAATGGAGTAGTCAATGAAAGAGAATGGTATGTTTGAGTAGTTATGTAGATAGTCCAGTTGATGAAGTTCTATGTTTGAGCCAACCAATTATATTTGGCCTTTGTACCCAAAATATTATTTAAAAAAGATTTTATTTATTCATATTTTATGCTTCATAATTGTCTATTTTGTTTAATTTGTTGTCACATATTTCATATGATTATATCAATATTATATCAATTATGTTATTTTTAAATAAAATTCATATTTATTATGTAAACCGGCCGAGTTCAAACCCCAGAGAAACCATCGAACTGTAAACATCTCCTTAATCCAGTTCATTGTCCGCGTCTGATTTTCACACCTTGATTACTAATAGTATAAATTTCAAGGTTGTGTTTTAATGAAAAGCTTAAATAAATAAATAAACAGATTCATGTTTCTAGAGATATATTTTTGTGTCATGGAACATTTGCGGCGGTAGAGAGATAAAGAGCTTATAAGCATCCCAGCTTTGAATTAAGATCTACCACACATATGGATAAAGATAAAGGGGAGTAATAATCATACGATACATCATAATTTTTACGTGAAACCCCTTATAAAAGGAGGAAAACCACGGGATCTTGCTCAGTTGAAATGAATCCACTAGTGTTTATTGTTGGAAGAATCCAATGTTATGAGAGCTATTCTCAAGAGAATATTGGCTTTTTTGTTTGGTTTGTAGGACTGTAGTTGGGTGAATGAGGTCGGAGGGACTGTAGTTAGGGGGTGCTATTATTTGACCCAACTCGAAACCCGATTCAGACCCGACCCAAAAATTCTGGATTCAGGTCAATACCTTTGTCATACGGTTGGTTTGGGTTCACTATTTTGACCATTTACAAATTGGGTCGGATTCGAGCTATCCCAAAAATCCAAAATCAACCCAAATTGACTCGATACCATGTAGCATGATGGCCCCAATCTCGCACTTACTGAAAGCAACGCACTCGGACTCGCACCCACTTCCTCACCTTTGCGTCTAAAGTCCACACCGCTCACACATGAGCTCCCATCGTCTAGCACACTCGCGTTCACCGCGCTGCTGCCCAAGCCCTCACTCTCGCTCTTGCATCTGCACGAATCCCACCCGGACTCGCTTCATGCTCGCAAGGCCGCATCGGCCCCTCACACCACGAAGGCTGTGCTCGCCCGCATGCGTGACATGCCCCTTCGCCCTTCACCCGCATCGCTTGTACCTGGTGAGGGTTTGTTGGTCAGGTTGGGTCAACCCGGTGCGGGTCGGATCGGGTTAAATTCTAAACGTTTACATAACTATGTAGGGTTAGGGTCAACCCATTTAGTCCAGGTCATTTCTGAGTTTTGACCCAAACCCGACCCGAAAAATCATTTGGACCCCCTCATCATAATCGACGGGCGATGGTGATTGGATTGTAAAGTAGTCGGCACGTGAGGCTCTTCAGAAGGACCGTAGTAGGCGAGTGATGATGGTTGAAGGGACCATATTTGATGGGCGCGGTGGTCGAAGGGATCCTAGTTGACAAGCGACAGAGGTCTGAGGGACCATACTCAATGGGCAACGGGGGTCACAGGAGTCGTAGTTGACAGAAAACTATGATTGGAGGGGATAAAGTATGTGGCTATATGACAGTGGTGAAGTTACTAGATGGACAAGAGGGGGGGTGAATTGTGAAAACTTTTTGACAATAATTAAAACCTAAGCACGAGTTCTAATTTTTTTTTTATGCTTTTAAATTTTAACATAAAAAAATTTAAACACCTTTTCTTTCACAAATTTTCCCAAGTAGATATTATGAAATAAAATGCACGTAATAATAAAAAGACAATAAGGAAAAAACACTAACCTTGACTCTATAATATCGTACTGTACGATACACCGATCGTACTGTATGGTATACTATAATCTACACAGAACACACCTAAACGGTAAATTTTGTCTCTGTTGATCATACTGTACGATGAATCATTGGTCATCGTACTGTACGATATCTCCTCTTCGTACTATACGCGCCACGTCAGTGAACGGATTGGGAGCCCTCAATGCACTTGTTAGTCCTCATTACAACTTTTCTATTTTGAAATATTTTTGTTTGAGGCTTTCAAATTATTTTTACATTGAAAATATATATGATAAATAATTAAAAAACACCTTAATTATATACATTGTAATTAAATATATCCTGATTATAGTTTTTTCCTTTTAAAAGATATTCCTATGCCACTGCCTACATACTCCTTACTGTTCTTTTTGCATGCATACAAAAGGTTCGAGTCTCCGAAGCCATGACGAACACGCCGCTAATCCTTACCTTAGATTGTGACATGTGTTCCAACGATCTTAAGGCACCTGAAAGAGCTCTCTGTTATTTCTAGACAGGACTTTTCACCAAAACTTTTCCTTCGTCCAATTTCCCAAGATATATTGGACTTAACAAAATGATATCTTGGTGGTGAGTGAGGCGGTTATGTCTTCTCGGTGAACAAGGCTTAGATGGATTACAGGGTGCCAACTACATTGGAACAGGCTGTTTCTTCTCTCGTCGATCACTTTATAGTCCTCCTCCGATGGCAATGCCTTCTTCTGATGAATTCAAAGTACAGAGTTGCTTGTTGAGCTCAGAGCTTGTTTTGCTGAAAATCTCATGAAGCAGCTAGTTCTGAATATTGAGCATGTCGTAAAGAGTGGGGTTCTCAGGTATGTGTAGTGTATGTTTTATTTAATTCTAAAAGTGTATACTCAAAGAAGCAATATATATTATGTCAAAACTATAAGATATTTATACAAAATTAAAAAAGTTGTTCTCTAGAAATTGAATTTGAGTGTCTTGTAATTTTAATAAAATTTATCATTTTTTATATGTTTTGTAGTTGAATTTATACAGAAATTGATTAGGAGATCAAGATTTATTTGCTTATTTTTATTTCAAATGCACGATATCCGATAAAATATATATCAAAAAGAGGAATTTTTTATTGAAAAAAATATCAAGTTCCTATAAAAGTTATAAACTATATTTTTTTTTTAATTACAAGACATGAGAGACAACACTTGGAAGTTACTATTTTCATAAGATAAAATTTAAGAGTCCTATAATTTGTACAAAATAACAAACTGCATATAAATGTTACTGTCACATACTTCTATTGAATTTTTTCAATTGACTTTAAGGCTTCATTTGGAAGGACTTTTTAATTACTTTTTAAAGCAATTATTTAGTACAAAGTTTTAATTTTTGTACTAAAACCTATTTTAAGAAGCAATAAAAAAATCATCTGAAATGAAACCTAAATATGTGATATATATTATATTATATATATATATATATTTATATATAATTATATATATATATATTTATATTATATCATCTATTTTTTCTTATAACTTTCATATAGATCACAATTTTCAATACGAATTTATTTAACCAGCATTATTATTAATACCCTGCTGGTTATAGATTGGGTTCATCTATGGTGCTCTAGTGGAAGACTACTTCACAGGTTACAGATTACATTACCAGGGATGGAGGTCTGTGTTCTGTATCCCAGAAAGGCCAGCCTTTCTCGGAGAATCACCCAAGAGTTTAGTTGATGTAGTAAGTCAGAGCAAGAGATGGTTTGTGGGTCTCTATCGGGTTTGTTTCTCTAGATATTGCCCTCTTTTCTATGGAAGCAGAAAGATTTCTT
This sequence comes from Dendrobium nobile, assembly GCA_022539455.1. Classification (NCBI taxonomy): domain Eukaryota; kingdom Viridiplantae; phylum Streptophyta; class Magnoliopsida; order Asparagales; family Orchidaceae; genus Dendrobium; species Dendrobium nobile. The sequence goes on from CM039721.1 coordinate 63,981,916, forward strand.
TGATGGCAGGATTATGTTACATGTATTATGCATTATGGGGATGTTGGTGCATTCCATTAACTATATATGGTCTTCTTCCACAACTGGCTTTATTTTATGACAAATCTCTTTTTCCGAAGGTATATATCATTTATACTTTTACCTTCTTATATGAAATTATTTAATTATAAAGATAATAAATATACATAGATTAAATATCAATGTCATTCCTTTATCTGGTTATTTATATAAGTCCCAAATCTAAGCCTTGTTAACTCTTCTAAAAACATCAACTTTCCCATGAGAATAAGCAATTTTATCATTAACAAACTCATCTAAGATAGAGGAAGCTTGTTCTCCCTTGTACTAGTTAGTCCATCTCACAAACCACCTAACAGACCAATTCTTTAAAAAGCATCAGTCAAGTTAACTGTCAACCCCTAATCACTATGCAAACTAACTCTCTGGTCTCTGTTTTGGTCCTTGGCTTATTGAAGGAGAAGATTGAAAGATGCACTTCACCATAATGCAATCATTTTATTTTTTAAGCATTTTTAGAAATTTTTAAAAAGTATGAAAAATATATGAAGCAAATTCATTTAGAAGAGTTTGATTATAATCAAGGTTGATGAAGAATTCATCATCACATCTCAAAAGTCTAAATGGTAAAGTAATAGAAGATAAAATTTAAGGTTATATACATATATAATATACAATAACTTGATTATACAAGCAAAAGCATCATTTATACCATCTTTGTGAAATGCTAAGCATTTTATTTTGGTGTCTTAGCTTAAAATTTTCTCAATTGTCACAGGCATCAGACTCGTGGTTCTTTCTCTATGCCTACCTCTTCTTATCCACCTATGTTCAGGACCTCATCGAGTTCATGGAAGTCGGTGGATTAATCCAGAGATGGTGGAGTGAGAAAAGAATGTGGTCGATCAAAGGCATCACATCTTCTACTTTTGGAACTTTGGATTTTATACTTAGTGAAATAGGGAGCTCAGCCTCAGGATTCAACTTGACAAGCAAAGTCAAGAAAGAAGAAGAAAACAAGCTATATGAAAATGGCAAGTTTGTCTTCAGCACAACTTCACCATTCTTTGTCTCAATGGGAATGATAGCCATTGTTAATGTCATCTCCTTCACTTTTGGATTCATAAAGGCTGTGAGAAGAGTTGGTGTCACGACCCGACCTGACGGGGACGGATCCCGCCCGAGCCGGATTGCGACCAGCCTAAACAGACTAACCAGGATCTGGCTTTGGAATTGGTTACTGAACTAAATCTTCCAAAATGTTATACACAAAACAAACACACAGAGCTACTATAGAACATCAAATGCAGCGGAACAAATCATCTATATTTTTCTTTCTTTTCCTCAAAACAATCATCTACAAATACAGTGCATGGCTGACAGAAAAATAAACCAGAAATAGCCATGACTATACAAAAAATCAAAAAGGACAAAATACCTATACTGATCAGACTCTGAAATCTAGTCCTGGACTTCCTTCCCTTTCCCAGAACCTGAAAACCACCAGAAAACAAGAGTGAGCTCAACAGCTCAGCAAAGCAACAAACCTCCAATCAAAACTCTCAGAATCCAAAACCAAACACATCAGACAGAAATCCAATCAGAATTCGGAACATAATCGTATCTCGAATCAGAACAGAATCAAAATCAGAACTTATACGGATATATATCAAATCAGAATCAGAATCGTACAGATCAGATCACATCAGAGTACAAATCAGAACGGATTAAATCAACAGAGTCAGAATCGTACAGAAATCAGAATTTCAGCTCATATCGTATCAGAATAGAATCGGAACAGATATCAAATCAGACAGAAACAAAACAGATACGGAACTCAGATATCAGATATTTAATTAATAGCTAAATGTGCTCACGGCACCAGAAATTCTCTGAGTAATTAATAGCTAAATGTGCTCACGGTACCAGAAATTCTCTGAGTAATTAATAGCTAAATGTGCTCACGGCACCAGAAATTCTCTGAGTAATTAATAGCTAAATGTGCTCACGGCACCAGAAATTCTCTAAGTAATTAATAGCTAAATGTGCTCACGGCACTAGAAATTCTCTGAGTAATTAATAGCTAAATGTGCTCGTGGCACCAGAACAGATTTCATCGGATCCGGAACAGAACAGATATCAGATTTTAGATTGAGCTCATTTCAGATTTCCCTGACACTTACTGAATCTCATAGGATCCAGGCCCCTTATAACTCCCTTTTTATAGCTTATACAGATAGCATTTCAATTCAGAATAAATCCGGGCAAATCAGAAATCAGACAAAAATCGGGCAGCACAACGGCAGTATACGGAATTTACACAATTTTTCCTGAAAATCAAAATTCACCAAATTCGCACAGAATATAGATAATCATATTTCAGAACATTTATTCTACTGCACAGATAATTTCAGAATACATAGAAAAATCCAATCGATGAAAAACACCGTCGAATAAAAAATACCCGGACAAAAATCTTCAGAAAATAACCAAAATGTGCACACTCGGCACGTCAACAATATACAGAAAGTTACGCTGTAAAAACTGAGCCAATCAACAGATACGGACGAAAATGGTTAACGAAAACGAAATCCGGACAGAATATACCGCCAAACACGACGGTTCTGAAAATTGAGAAAGGCGGAATGTGCCTTACCTTGCGTACAACAATATCCTGAACAGTCTCCTTGGACGAAAACGGCTCCGCGTCGTCCGAAAATCAACTTTTCTCAAATTTCTCTCGACTTTCTCTCTCCTCAAAAGATATTTTCATTTTATTTGATTTTCTCTCTCCTCCAAATGAGCTGAATTCAGCTTTATAAAAGTCGGATCGGCCCGGCCGATCGCCAGATCGTCCCAGGACGATCAGACCATTTAGGATCGTCCTGGACGGTTCCCAGGACTATTCTCAGGCCGATATTTTCTACAGTGCCGATCGGCCTGGACGATGTCCTCAATCGGCCTGGACGATGTGTACAGAAAATCACCTGGAGCAAATTCTGGAGCAGATTCTAGAGCAAATTTCATTGATCGTCCCAGGACGATCCAGATCGTCCTGGACGATCCTGGAGCAGATTCTTGATATTACAATCTCCCCAACTTCAGAAAAATGTCGTCCTCGACATTATCCAATCCAAACTCAGTCAGAACAAGTACGGGTACGACCGTCTCATATCAGACTCCTTCTCCCAAGTCGCTTCTCGTGCAGTCCGGTGCTTCCACTGGACTTTAACAATCGGAATCTCTTTACTTCGTAGTTTTCGAACGTCGTACGCCAAAATCAACTCTGGCTCTTTCTTATACGCCAGATTCTCCTGAATCTCAACCTCATCAGCAGATACCTTCTTTCCAGAGTCAGATACCCACTTTCTCAAAGTGGATACGTGAAACACATTATGCACGTCAGGCATCGAATCAGAAAGTAATAGTTGGTAAGCAGATTTTCCAATTCTTTCCAAAATCTCAAACGGTCCAACATACCTTGGACTAAGCTTGCTTACCTGGCCAAATCTGCTCACACCCTTCATCGGACTGACTTTGACATACACAAAGTCCCCAACTTGAAACTCAACAAACCTGTGCTTCTGATTGTAATACTTCTGCTGACGGTCCTGAGCCGCTTTCAATCTTTCTTTTATCAAACTGATCTTCTGAGCAGTTTCATCAGCAAAAGTGGCACCCAAAGCCTGTCTATCTCCGACCTCCATCAGAGTCAAAGGAGTACGGCACTTCCTGCCATACAGAGCCTCGTACGGTGCCATACCGATACTGGACTGGAAGCTATTGTTGTAAGCAAATTCAATCAAAGGGATATGATCTTCCCAGCTTCCGCCAAAGTCCAAAACACAAAGCCTCAATAGATCTTCCAACACCTGAATGGTCCTCTCAGACTGTCCATCGGTCTGAGGATGAAAAGCTGTACTGAAATGCAATTTAGTACCCAAGCCTTGCTGAATACCCTTCCAAAGTCTGGAAGTAAAGCGTCCGTCTCGATCAGATACAATCACGCGAGGCACACCGTGCAATCTGACAATCTCCTTAACATAAACCTGTGCCAAGCGCTCTACTGAATCAGTCTGTCTGATCGGAAGAAAATGGGCTGACTTCGTCAATCGATCCACGACTACCCAAATGGCGTCGTGCCCTTGTCTAGATCGAGGAAAACCCATAGCAAAGTCCATCGTCACCTCCTCCCACTTCCACTTAGGGATAGGCAACGATTGCAACAGTCCACCTGGTCGCTGATGCTCTGCCTTCACCAACTGATAGGCTTCGCATCTCGACACAAACTCCGCCACATCCTTCTTCATCCCAGGCCACCAGAACAAAAGCTTCATACTCCGGTGTCCAAACAAAAGGTACTGACTTCTGAGTCAGTCTCGTCAGAGGCGTCGAAATCTGTGAAAATCCTTTCACAAATTTCCTGTAATACCCGGCCATGCCCAAGAAACTACGTACCTCAAATACCGTAGTCGGCCTTGGCCAATCAGCAACTGCCTAAATCTTCTGGGGATCTACAGAAATGCCTTCTCCGCTAATCACATGCCCCAGAAAAGAAATGCTCCTCAGCCAGAATTCACACTTGGAGAACTTGGCATACAGCTGATGCCGCCTCAAAGTCTCCAACACAATGCTCAAGTGTCTGGCATGCTCATCCTCAAAAGTAGAATACACTAGAATATCGTCAATGAAGACGATCATGTGAGAAAATTAAAATCTCTAACTAAAATTTTATTTTTAATTTATGGTTTTTATTTAAATATAATTCTTTTATGTAAATAATTAATTTAATAGAATATAATAGAATATATTAAATCTATGTTGTATGGTAAATTTATATTATTTAAATAGAGAAAGAGAAGGAGAGAGGGATAGATTTTAAAATAATAAAATATATCTTATTTTATTTATGGAAAATAGTTTGCTTTATTTATATTTTTGAACGTTCTCTTTCAATTAAATCCGTATAGTTGGATATTAGATTGCCTCGAAAGACAGACGGATATCCTTCTATCGATTTCAAAGAAAGAGAACAAACAATTCGCTTTCCTAATCGGGTATGACGTAGGGAGTATACAAATCACCCAAAAGGATGATCAATATCTTCCCTACTTACCTAATTAAATTAACGAATTATTGATTCATCCCTAAAATCAAGTATACAGATAATATTTGATTTACTCGTGAAAGTAAATCAGATACCTGTCTATTTCTTGATTGTAAGGAATGGATCTAAATAAAAGTATAGATAAAGCAGGGTTTTCTATTTAAAAATAGGAATTTTATCTTCTCACACGATTCACTTTATTTATATTTAGGATATATTTCTCCCGATTAGATCTACATAGTCGGATATTATACTGCCCCGAAGGACAGACTAATATCCTCCTATTGATTTTAAAGGGAGAAGCCGTGCAATTCATTCTCCTAATCAGGTGTAGTATAGAGAATAGTTAAATCATCCTGAAGGGATGACGAGTACATTCTCTAATCGACCTGATTAGATTAATGAATTATAACTTTATTTCTACAATTAAATATAGAATACATTCAATTTGCTCGTTAAAACAAATTGACTGTCTGTCTATTATTAATTGTGAAAATAACTCCTAAACATGAATAAGACTAAATCTACGCACACAGATCTTTCCCCTACCTCAGAAAAGAACTTAAGTAGGGTTTAGATTATTCTGGGTTTTAGACTCCCTACAGGGGCAAGCCCCTGTAGTTAATTACATCTCCTAAGAGAATACTCTCGATTTAAATGAAGACTAATAATTTCCAAAATTATATATATATTTAATTAAATATTTGGGCAATTAAATTTCCACGATCAGGCTTTAGATTATAGAGTTGTTGTTTGACTTTAGAAAGATTTAGAATTTGATTTAGAAGAAGAAATGCGCAGAGAAAGGTGTATACGATCTGGACTTACCACCTGCCTAGAGTGGGCTGCCAGCTAACAGTCCTAATCACAACAATTCGCCGATGATGCAAGATTTTAGGGTGGTTCTATCCTAGGAATCAAGAAAACTACTAAAGAATCTAATGCAAAGGACAACATGCTTACAAAAAACCAAAAAATCTACTCGTATGCTGATGATGCATGAAACAATTGTAAATAAAAGAGCTGATTTTATTTATATAATTTCATCGGTTACACCCCAGAATTTGCAGTAAAGTAATGGTGGCCAGGCCCCACCGACAACAAACCTGGGTTCAAAGCCTATGAGAAAATAGAATTAAATATAACTGCTTATGGTCTTCGGGTTCCGGGTCTTCTATGGAATTCCAAAAAGGAACGTCCTTCTGAAGGAGGACATTACTTTTTGGAGCCCCACTTGTATATTTATAAGCAATTATCTTTAATTCTTTTACAGACTTCAGACACTGTACAGACTCAATCTATATACAATAATTCTAGAAAATAAAAGCAGTACATCAGATCCTAAGAACATTCTACTGCAGCAGTAATATAGAAGATGGGAAGTAAAGCAGTTGTATATAATGATGCATGTTATGAGTTTATAGTGTACAGTTATAAATGCAGGAAAGTAAAGACAGAAAAGTAAGTACAGCGGCCCTCACTTTATTCACTCCGCTCTCTGGTGTACAGACAGAAAAAGTAGATATGCTATGTTTATGCAGTACAGAAAAGTAAGCAATCACACATAGGTGCCCTCTAGGCAAGACACCCGCAAACAAACCACAACAAACCACCGGCCTAGCCTAGGCTAAAGTTGGTTGTCCTAGCAAGCATCTAAGTGTGTGAAGAAAGATGTGTGGCTTGGGTAAGTCCTAATGGGTTTATTTCTTCAAATTGCATGTATTATTAGGATTGATTTATTATAGGCCAAAGGAATTTGGTTAAAGTTTAAATAAAGTATATTTAGATTTATTAAGAATTATTCCAATTTTAAATGTTGGAGTTATTTAATTTAGTTATAAAGAATTTATAGATTGATAATTCCCTAAGTGCAGGAAATCATCAATTTATAAGTCCTAGGACTTCCAGAATAAATACCCGTCTTAAACAGAAGATAGGTATCTATTCTGATAGCCCTTAAAATTTATTAAGGAGAGAGAAAGGGACCTTACAAATGTAATACAACGTGTCCTCCCGAAGGAATCTAACACGCTGTATAAGGTCGGTGTATTATTATTTTGTTCGGAGATCTCCAAATCCAAATGGATTGGTGCCTTCCTAAAAGGAGTCGTGCACAACCCATAGGAAATCTTTTTGTTATTTAAGTATTTTAAGAGTCTTTCGAAATCAAAATGCCCAAAGTCCTCCAAAAGGAATCCAACTTTAGGCATAGAAGACTCGAATTCGTTTAGTCTAAATTAATTATCAAATTTGATCGATTAAGAGAAACCTTAACCAATCAAATTATCAAACTAATTTAGATTAAAGGAATTTAGAATTTAATTAAATAATTAATGAATTTTAATTAATAATATTCAGAAATCTTAAGAATTAGAGGGGGATTGATTTATTAATAACTTGATATTTGATTTAAGGGAATTTGATTTTTAATATTGGTTGGATTCCACCTTTGTTTCACACCGAGGCCGTGAAGTTTATTTCACCTTCCTTGGGGCTAAGTTAATAGCCTCGTAGGCCTGGGTTACCCAGTGGTACCCGGTATAGTTAAATAGCTTAAGTTAGTTAAGAATTAGGAGTAAATGAATTTTATTAGAAATGTGTTAGGTTACTGATTTTAGAAGTTGGTGAACCATTTTTAAAGTTTTAGAGCAATTCTTGAATTTTTAGGAATTATTGGAATATTTTAATCATTTAATTAAGGGGTCAAAAGTTGGCTTTTTATTTAAGATTAAAATCTGGAAAGTTAGTATTTTATTAAAATATTAGACCTTAAGATGATCAATTAGGAGGTGAGTTTGATGAAATTAGATTTTTCTGGATTTAGTTATGAAGGTTTGAAGTTTTGAACTAGTTTTGACCTACAATTGACCAATCTGTTGACTTTTTGAATTTGATGATTTTCTGGAATTTTTATATTTTTAATAAATATTAGGCTTTATTATAAGTTGAATGCAAATGAGTTTGTTCAATTTGGATTTTTCATGAATTAGTTATGAATTTTCAAAGTTTAGTGTATTTAATGGATTTTTGGAAATTGCTTAATTAAGGCCCTTTTTGGGGTTTTGCTTCAAATGGATCCCAAACCTCTTGAAATCAGCTCCAAAGGTCAGGAATGACCTAAGGGGGGGTTTCCAAGTGTTTGGGGATTTATTGGAATTTTTAATTATTATTATTATTTAATTAAATGGATTAATATTGAATTTCACTTAAAATTAAATTAATCCTTAATTTGCTGTTAAATCACTTTGGTTTTATTTCTCATTGGTTAATGACTCAATTCTGGTCAATTAGAGATATTATTTATATTTTTAGGATTTAATCTGGATTTATTACATTTTTTGGAAGTTATGTAATTAAGGGTTTATTAAGGGTTTAGTTAAAGATTAGTGAGATTTGAGTTGGAATTTTGGTTTTAAACATTGAATTTATAATGCTGGATTGATTACAGTGAGTTGAGATTGATTTAGAATTTGGGATATTTTTATTTGATTTATTTGAATTTATTGAAATCAAGGAGAGGAGAGAATCCTTAATCTATTAATTGTTTTGAGATCAATTAATGTCAAATCAGGGTTAATTTAATCAAAGGTTGATGACACTAGTTTTCTAAGTTTGAGTTCAATCCCAGAAGGGATGTAAGTGTAGTTCTTCCTAAATTTGACTAAGTTAGCTAAGACTCACCTTAATTGTTGTCCTTAATGTCACTATGTCATAGGATTGAAATCAATGTATATCTAACCCTTGAACACTAAATTGCAAACACACCAAAACATGAACAAGTAAAGTGCCCTAATGCTTTATGAAATGAGTATAGTAAATTATTATAGTTATAGGTCACTTAGTGAGCTATAAACTTAAATAATTCACTATAGAGGAACAGATATATCAAATTAGACTGAAGTGGTTTTGAGATGCATATCCATGTGTATACATATCAATATCTCCAAATCAACAATCAATCTAGTTTGATAAAAAAAAGGTCATGTATAGTTTTATATTCCTTAATCTAGGTTGACATGATGCGGGAGGTAAATTTTATTTGAATTATACATGACCACAATCTGAAATATATTTTTAGTGAAAAAGAACTTCACACTGAATCCATAGAGCCCTAACATTCTATGATTTGGATTTAAATTGAATTGCTTATGAACTTCCAAAGATCTAAATCAACTCTTGATCTAGATTTTTGTAAATTCATAAACTAAGGGTTATTGCATCAAAATAGCTTAGAGAAAATTATAGAAGACCAATCCCAGACCCTTAAACATCTCTGCCAAAATTCAGCTCAATGTAATATGTATATTTCTATTTAAAAATAAAATGGTATTTTATGTATAATTAAGATTACCAATAAAATACTACTTAAAATAATTTTCTGTTATTTTTAAAATATAGTATTTAAAAATACGAACAGAACGAACCCAAAAGCTCCAAAATCGGACCAAAATTGAAATTCTGGTGAATTTTAGAAGTTCTGGAGATTTTCTATAATTATTTTAAAGTTTTAAATACCTGGTCAGCCGGCGGCGCTGACCAGACACGCGTCGGCATTGGGTGCGACCGCGTGGAGGGCGGCGGTCAAGTGGAGCCCGCCACTAAACCAGCTCAGCGGGACTTGCGACCGTCGGATCTAGCACGAGTTAGATTTAATGGCTGAGATCAAAGCCGCGGTGCCGAGATCGATCTGGAATGATCGGACGGCTGTATAAGATCCCGCAGTTTGGAACTAGGGTGTAGATCTTGTCGAACGAAGCTCTGGCCGACCATGATTTCAAAGGATTGAAACGGGAGTCGAACCACAATCAATCGCAGCCGTTGATCTGAATAGAAGAGATCTAACGGCTGAGCGATCGTCTTCTTCCTCCAACCAAAACCGCAAAACCTAAACCCATTTTTTTGTTTCGTTTTCATAAACCAGTGATCCATACGATATGAAATTTTGAACAGAGGCATATTAGAGTCTAAGGAAGAGTGGGGAAGCATTTTTAAAGCCATTGATGTAATATTTAACGAGTTATTTAGGAACCTAAATAAACGCCTAGGGTTAGAAGTTTACCTTGCTATAGTGGATGGATTTGAGTGATTTAAAGCTCTATAGATTCATGGATCGTGCGTGCCCAACTTTCCTGAAGACTTCAAGATTGGAGGATGCTTCTATAGGGAGTTGAAGTGATTTGGACGGAGCTAGCTTCGAACCTTCGCTGACGTCATCGCCGGTGAGCTCCAAATGACTGGATGTTGATTAGGATGTGAGAAGGAGTCTCTAAGGATTCAAAACGAAAACTCAGAGGCTCTAGGGAGTGACTGGAATGTGAGATAGATTGGAATCAATGAATCCGTCCCCTATACCCCATTCCAACTGCTGGAGTTCACTTGGACGGCTGAGATGCCTCAGGTAGGATGCTGGGATGCTGGACACCTGGATCAGTTTGTTAGGAGCAGAGGAATCAAAGGACAACAAGGACATCTATGTGGAAAGGTGATTTTGTCTTCACATGGGTGGTTGGGACCATTTTCTTAGCTTAAGATTAATCCTTGAGCTTAGGACTGGTTTATGAAGCTTCTAGAAAAGGTTTAGGCTGCTGGATTTAATTGATTTGGTTAAAAATGATTTAGTCTAGTTAAATAGACTATTTAATGATCATTTGAATTCTTGTTGACCATTTGACTGGTCAACAAGTCAACGGTTGCTGAAGTGGAGCCTAGGTGGCACTTGGGAGAGATCTTGAGCTGGTTGGGTTGATTTAGAAGGGTATTTGATGACTTGATATTGCAATTCAAATGTTTGAAATGAAATTTATCCAAAGAAATGACTTTAAGCCTTGATTTGACTAGTTTGACTAGTCAACTTTAGGTGAGACTGATATGATTAAGGTATGATTGATTGAATAGAGTTTATGATTGATTGATAAGTTGATCTGGATGAAGGTTAATTGAGTGGTTGAATATTGATTGACTGGTAGAGTAGATATAGGTAGAATTGAATGATTGGTTGGTTTACGGTTTTGACTTTTAGACAGGATGACTGATTTAGATTTGTTAAAGTGATTGACAGGTGACAGGTGGCAGGTTGTCAACCACTAGATGTAGAATCAAGAGTGTGGGGTAGTACTTGGAGACCTCATACAAAAATGAGGTCAACAGATCACAAACTGATCCAAAAACTCCCTGAATACTCGGTTCATCAGATCCATGAAAATAGCAGGCGCGTTGGTTACCCCAAAAGGCATAACCAAGAACTCATAGTGCCCGTACCGAGTACTGAAAGCTGTCTTTACCACATCAGCTTCCTTCACCTTCACCTGATAATATCCGGATCTCAAATCAATCTTCGAAAACACAGAAGATCCGGAAAGCTGATCGAACAAGTCATCAATCCGAGGCAAAGGATACTTGTTCTTGATCGTGACCTTATTCAAATCTCTGTAATCCACACACATACGGAGTGTCCCGTCCTTCTTCTTCACAAATAAAACAGGTGCTCCCCAGGGCGAAACACTAGGACGGACAAAACCTCTGTCAACCAACTCCTGAAGCTGAACTTTCAACTCAGAAAGTTCTTTCGGTGCCATCCTGTACGGAGCTTTTGATATAGGAGTTGTACCCGGAAAAACATCGATAGAGAACTCCACCTCTCTATCCGGAGGTAAACCAACCAACTCCTCAGGAAAAACATCAGCAAACTCCCGTACCACTGGGATCTCAGAAACAGAACCAACCTCCAGGTTCAAATCCTGCACCGAAGCCAAAAACACTGGGCATCCTTTCTTCCACATTCTGCTCACCTCTAATGCAGAAATCAGACTAGAGAGAGCACCTCGTAAGCCCTGAAATACAACTCTCTCCCCAGCCACAAGCAAGCTCACTTGCTTCTTCAGACAGTCAATCTGAGCCTCATACCGACTCAGCCAATCCATGCCCAGAATCACGTCATACGATGAAATCGGCAACAAAATCAAACTAGATTTCCACTTCTTGCCAGCAATATCAATCTCGCACAAACAAAACTTCCGAGCAATCAAAGGATTCCCAGCCGGTAAAATCACAGACAAAGAAATCGGCAACAAAAGCGAGTCCAAATGTAAAATCTCAAAACAGTGCTCGGACAGAAAAGAGTGACTAGCTCCAGAGTCAAACAAAACACGACAGGGCTGATCAGAATTGTAAACCGTACCTGTCACCACATCTGGAGCGTCTCGAGCCTCCTGCTGACTCAAACTGTAAACTCGGGGCTGAACTGGAGCAGGAGCTGAAGCAACAGAACTACTCTGCTCCCTCTGAACCGTAGGTGGTCTCCGTGGTCTAGAACTAGAACCACCACCTCTACCAGAAAATCCCTCAGGACGTGGAGGAACAGTCCTCGGTCTCCCTGCTGAACCAGTAGGTCTAACAGAGCCCTCAGATCGGAACTCAGAACGCCGATCAAAACTCATCTATGGACATTCTGCAATCCGATGTCCTGGCTGACCACATCGGAAGTACAGACCAGCCATCCTGTAGCACTGGCCCAAGTGTCGTCGTCCACAGCTCTGGCACACATGTGCCGTACTAACAGATCCAGAACTCGTCGTACTGGTAGCAGTACCAGACGACCCTCCACTCCTCCTGTAGTCACCAGATCCAGAACCAGGTCCAGATACAAATCTCCTCTTCCCAGAGGAACCACTGCCCGATGCCTCGCCTCCAAACCTCTTCTTACTCGCAGTCCACCGCTGCTGAGTAGCCATCAGATCGTTCTCTATCAATCGAGCTCGCTCCACAAGCTCAGCGAAATCAGTGATTCAGAATGGTATCAGGGGCTGTCTCAAAGTATCTCGTAGTCCTCTCAGAAATCTGTAGCACCTCTCAGCAGACGTGCTAACCAGCTGCGGGGCGTACCTGGCTAATGCAGTAAACTCAGCCTCATACTGCATCACCGTCTTGCTCCCCTGAACAAGCCTCAGAAAAGTCTCCTGCATCTGCTGTCGTGCAGAAGGGGGAACAAACCAGTCTTGAAATACCTCAGTAAACTCTTCCCAAGTGATCAAAGAGTTCAGTCTGCCCTGAAATCTGGCTGCTTGCTGGCCTTCCCACCAGTGCTCAGCCTCTCCATCCAGCAAAAACACTGCTAGCGGGACCTTCCTGTCCGCAGGACACTGCATCCCGTCAAAAGTCTTTTCCAACCTCCTCAACCACTCCTCGGCAGCTCTGGGCTCAACAGCGCCCTCAAACCTCAGAGGTTTCAACCTCAAAAACAACTGCAGGTGTCTATCAATGTCCTCAGATCTGACAGTGGAAGCTCTGCTCTGAGTCTCACTCATCATCTGAGCAACAAGCCTAGAAAACTGTGACAGCGTGTCAGCACCGGCCACTGAGGCTGTACTCCCCACTGGTGCTGCCTGACTGGAACTCTGCCCGTCAGTCATGTCTGGGTCTGGCTGATCCATACAGAAAATCCAAAATCCGGAAAACTATCACAAAAATAACACAAAAACAGCACAATAAAAAGCCAAACGACCCAAAACTACCCCCAGACAAACTCACTAATCACTTCCTATAGCTCTGTCTGACAATCCAACCAAATTCCAAAACCAATGCTCTGATACCACTCAAAAAGGGCTTGTCACGACCCGACCCGACGGGGACGGATCCCGCCCGAGCCGGATTGCGACCAGCCTAAACAGACTAACCAGGATCTGGCTTTGGAATTGGTTACTGAACTAAATCTTCCAAAATGTTATACACAAAACAAACACACAGAGCTACTATAGAACATCAAATGCAGCGAAACAAATCATCTATATTTTTCTTTCTTTTTCTCAAAACAATCATCTACAAATACAGTGCATGGCTGACAGAAAAATAAACCAAAAATAGCCATGACTATACAAAAAATCAAAAAGGACAAAATACCTATACTGATCAGACTCTGAAATCTAGTCCTGGACTTCCTTCCCTTTCCCAGAACCTGAAAACCACCAGAAAACAAGAGTGAGCTCAACAGCTCAGCAAAGCAACAAACCTCCAATCAAAACTCTCAGAATCCAAAACCAAACACATCAGACAGAAATCCAATCAGAATTCGGAACAGAATCGTATCTCGAATCAGAACAGAATCAAAATCAGAACTTATACGGACATATATCAAATCAGAATCAGAATCGTACAGATCAGATCACATCAGAGTACAAATCAGAACGGATTAAATCAACAGAGTTAGAATCGTACAGAAATCAGAATTTCAGCTCATATCGTATCAGAACAGAATCGAAACAGATATCAAGTCAGACAGAAACAAAACAGATACGGAACTCAGATATCAGATATTTAATTAATAGCTAAATATGCTCACGGCACCAGAAATTCTCTGAGTAATTAATAGCTAAATGTGCTCACGGCACCAGAAATTCTCTGAGTAATTAATAGCTAAATGTGCTCACGGCACCAGAAATTCTCTGAGTAATTAATAGCTAAATGTGCTCACGGCACCAGAAATTCTCTGAGTAATTAATAGCTAAATGTGCTCGTGGCACTAGAACAGATTTCATCGGATCCGGAACAGAACAGATATCAGATTTCAGATTGAGCTCATTTCAGATTTCCCTGACACTTACTGAATCTCATAGGATCCAGGCCCCTTATAACTCCCTTTTTATAGCTTATACAGATAGCATTTCAATTCAGAATAAATCCGGGCAAATCAGAAATCAGACAAAAATCGGGCAGCACAACGGCCGTATACGGAATTTACACAATTTTTCCTGAAAATCAAAATTCACCAAATTCGCACAGAATATAGATAATCACATTTCAGAACATTTATTCTACTGCACAGATAATTTCAGAATACATAGAAAAATCCAATCGACGAAAAACACAGTCGAATCAAAAATACCCGGACAAAAATCTTCAGAAAATAACCAAAATGTGCACACTCGGCACGTCAACAATATACAGAAAGTTACGCTGTAAAAACTGAGCCAATCAACAGATACAGACGAAAATCGTTAACGGAAACGAAATCCGGTTAGAATATACCGTCAAACACGACGGTTCTGAAAATTGAGAAAGGCGGAATGTGCCTTACCTTGCGTACAGCAATATCCTGAACAGTCTCTTCGGACGAAAACAGCTCCGCGTCATCCGAAAATCAACTTTTCCCAAATTTCTCTCAACTTTCTCTCTCCTCAAAAGATATTTTCGTTTTATTTGATTTTCTCTCTCCTCCAAATGAGCTGAATTCAGCTTTATAAAAGTCGGATCGGCCCGGCCGATCGCCAGATCGTCCCAGGACGATCAGACCATTTAGGATCGTCCTGGACGGTTCCCAGGACTATTCTCAGGCCGATATTTTATACAGTGCCGATCGGCCTGGACGATGTCCTCAATCGGCCTGGACGATGTGTACAGAAAATCACCTGGAGCAAATTCTGGAGCAGATTCTGGAGCAAATTTCACTGATCGTCCCAGGACGATCCAGATCGTCCTGGACGATCCTGGAGCAGATTCTTGATATTACAGTTGGGGGGTTGAATGAGATGCTGATTAAGATATTGCTTTCAGGATTCATTGTGACAAACTCGTGACCTGTCTATGAGGCAATGTTCACTATAAAAGATGGTGGGAAAATGCCAGAAAGTGTTACTAAGGCCTCTATTTTGCTTTCCTCTATATTATTATATCTTGGTAACTTCTATTTTACATAAAATGTTTAGGTAGGCTAATGCTTTATTACTTGCTTATTATTTATGTATGAATAGTGGAGTTTCTAATATATTAGATGATCGATACTATAGTGTCCAACTTGATAAAGCCGTTATATATATATATATATATATATATATATATATATATATATATATATATATATATATATATATATATATATATATATATTTATGTGTGTGTGTGTGTGTGTGTGTAGTTTCTATTGAATAAGTAATATGATTACATGAATAATGTACTTTCCATTGGGTGAGAAATGAATTTGTCAAGTTTTTCTTATTGATGTATACTTTATTGTAGATATGTTTCTTTTGTTTATATTTAATCGTTTTTTGTTGAAAATCATGATCTAATTATTGAGCATTTAATTTTCATTAATAGTTGATGAGAAAATTGATTGGCTAGACTTCATTAGAGATTAAAATATGTATTGTTAAAGCCTGACAAAACTTGAAGCTTGTGCCCAAGAACGATAGATATTACATAGAAGAGAAAAGAAATATCTTTTGAATACTATTACTATGTGAATTGATTAAGAAAATCTGAGTTACAAACTAGTTAGATAAAGATCATTGGATTGTTGAGGTAGGAAATTACTCAGACTCTTCTATCCTCTTATGTCGTTTTATTATCTTCATTGAATTAAAAGCATATCTCTTTAACTAGAAAAGGGTGATCATCATAAGTTAGTTAACATGTGGAGAATAACATCTCATAATTTTTTAGAAAAATCTCCATAAAACTGATGAAATCCAAGTTTTTCAATTTTATTTTGTATTTTCTTTCAAATTTGTTTAGTGGTCTCAAATTTTTATAAGATCAAAGCTATATAATTAGATTGTTATTTACTAAAGGCTAAATTTGAGCCAAATTTATTACAAGTTTTATAACCTATAACACTAATAATGCTTTAATTACTCACCATGAATTCAACACTAGGCTAAGAAACAACAAAACTGGCTTATAATAAAATATATGTTTGTGATTTTTATTTTTTTTAGGTGTGTAGAGTATTTATTTATTTATTACATGATCGTTGGGGAAATAAAGGCTCCATTGGTTGATGGCTTCATGATTGTCTCCTATAGAGTCATTCTAGTTGTTGATGTGGATGCTACTGGGTTTGGCTTGGTTGGCAGGAATGTGATTGTCAACAAGTCCTATTAATAAGGCAACCAATATGAGCATTCCTATCAATGACAACATGAGAAGACATTTGATGTGCTAGAAATGCTTCAAATTAGCACTTATCACTTAGTTTTTCTTTTGAGACTTTAGGACCCAAAGCTTGTTTATCTAATAATTGTGCAGAAAATAGGAGTGGACCACTTGCAGTAGTCCTTGTTCTAATTTGTCAATAAGATCTTGAAAACCTAACTAAAGTCATGGGAGAAGATGATAAGGTCTAATTACATCGATGTTGCGATCTTCGAGGAAATTTGTTGGTCCCATATATGATAATTATTGTCATTATCATGTTATTCAATAAAAAAGTGGTCACTATAGGCCCCAATTAATTTGAGGGAAACAACTACTTGCTCTGGGAGCCTTGGTAGGAGAACAAATCAAAAAAAGAACTATCAACTTCGACTCAAATCATGCTAGGATAAGCCTGGATGATGTTCGATTTTTGTTATGATTAGTGCAACATATAATATCAAATAGTGTACTAATTTTAGCGTAAATTGGATGACATTCAAGTCCATGTTGGTATGATTTGTGTGAGGATTACTGGTCTATTTTGAGAAAGGAAAAAACAAAAAAATAAAAGCATTTATTATAGAGGTGTCAAAATTGGCTTAACGGATTGGATTCGGATCCAACCAAAAATTAATCTAGCCTAAATCTGGTCAACTTGAACATGCCTTGTTTAATAAACGGGTAAAAAAATTGGATATGAAGTTGACCTCCTAACAATCCAAATAGCTTTAACTAGACCTGATAATACATTTTGATTAAAAACAATTATAATTTGTTAACCAATGATTTTAGATTTAATAATAAAAAAGACGATCATACTAAAAAAATTAAAAATAAATTAAGGAAAAAAATTAAACTAATCATTTTATGTCAAAATTGGGGTGGCGGGTCAACCCCAGCTTGAACCCGATCCATTTAATGAATTGGTCAAAACTCCATACCCAAGTCAGACTTATTTATTAAATAGGTCAACCTAAACCTAGATTTTTGGGGTCGGCTTGATGGATTGGATTATTTATTGACATCTCTAAATTATTGGACCAAGAAAGGAAAAATAGAATTTTGAATTTTAGAGAAAATCAATGTGCCATCATAATTAGTTAATTATAAATTTAAAAAAAAAAAAACAAAAAGTTAATTATCACTACGCATACTCAACATACTATTTGGTAGGAGAACAAATAAAAAAAAAACTATCAACTTCTTCTCAAAGCAATTAATATGTGAGATCATTTGTAATCTTTATAGCATTCTTGGATTTGGTTTACTTGAAGGGAGATTCCTTCTTATGTTGAGGAAGGAATATATGGAATGTATTCAATGACTGCTTAGTGGAACTCTAACCTTAAAATTTTTCTTCCTTATTTTGTTGACAGGGAGACACTTAAGGTAATTTATTTTTAATTAATTTTTTTCTACATCATTTTAACCCATTATAATTTACATTTCAAACTATTAAAATATTATAATTAGGTTTTGTTGAGAGTAAGGTAGTTCACATGCATAATTTATTTTTTATTAGATTGTTCTTAAAGTTTTTTTTTCCTTACTTTAAGTTGTTTTAATTATTTGCCCATATTATTAACATATTATAAGTTAATTAGATTTCGAATCTTAATCTTACAATTACATTTTTATTACATAATTTGTGAATTTAATTACTCTATAATAATAAAATATTTAAAATATGATTTTATAAAATTATTTTACACTAAATGGTGTGATGATAATGTCTACAAACTTATTATATTGTGAAACTTTAATGGTTTTGATTAATTTGCAGTTAGGCTCAAGTGAAGAATTATTTGAGCTCGCATTTTCTTGGCCAAATTTTAAAATAGAGTGACTCATGAACTAAAATAAGGAGAATAAGAGTAGCATAATTATAATTTAAGATGGAGTATAAAAATAACAAAATTAAATCCAAGCCTTTATCCCACCATATGGGGTTGGTTACATTAATTCTTTTTTTCTCCATTGCGTCCTTTAAGAGTCAAATTCTCATTTAAATCTAAAAAAAAGTCATTTCTAATACTTTCTAAATAAGTCTTTTAAGGTCTTTCTCTATCTTTTAAAACATAGGCTAGATCTAATGCATCTACTCTCCTTATTGGGTTAGCGGAAGGACAATGCTTAATGTGACCAAATCATCTAAGGAGATTCTCTCTAATCTTATATGCCATTGGAGCTAGTCCAACCTTATCACATATACTAGTTTCGTATTATATCCCCACTCCTCCACCCAATACAAGCTTCCTCAATTTTGAAATACTTGAACTTAATTTTATGCTACTCTTGTGCTATAAAGCATTACAAGTCTCACCACAATCTTGATATCTTATAAAATATTCCCTTAAGTTTAAGGGGTACTTTTGCATCACACAAAAGACCCGATGCAATCCTTCACTACAACCATCCTACTTAAATTCTACTAATAATATCTTCATCGATCTATTTCACCATTGCTTTGAATAATAGACCTGAGATATCTAAAATGTGCTCTCTTTTTATTGATCACCCAATGTCACAATCCTTTCACTAGATCTGTTACTAATAAAATTACATTCCATGTAAGACGGAGCATAATTAAAAAATTAAATATTATTTTGACATAAATTGCAAAATTGATTTGCATTTTTAAAGAAAACACAAATTAATTTCACATTTTCTATAGATAAAACAAATCAATTTTATTTAATTATTTGAATGGTTTTTTTTTCCTTTTTGATGTCTAAAATAAGATTGTGTTAGTTTTTAATTTGGTTTTGCATATTCGGCAGAACTTTACATTAATCCTATCAAATAGAAAAAATGACAACTTGAAATCTTATTGAATTTTAAATCTATTTCTCCCCCATTTCAGCTTAAACTATGGATTTAGGCTTAGTTTGAGACAACTTCCTTATTGCTTTGTATAGCAGCTTTATAGCCTCTTTTTTTTAAAACAAAATAAAAAATAAAAAAAAAAACTATCCCAAACGAAGCTTTAGTATATCCAGTTATTGGATAGATTTAGCTTAAACTTGATCGATCATTAGAATTTTAATATTTTAAAATTTTTTAATAATAATATATATTAGTTGAACAAGATATATTAATCATAATATTATTGAATAATAATAATAATTTTAATAATTATTTCAATTTATCATTAATTCCATCCTTATAATGCATTCATGTTTAAATCATGTTTTAAATGAGGGTGTCTTCTTAAAATTCTATTATCAATTTAAGTATGCTGATTATGTTTGTATTTGAAATAAAATATTATTAAATTATATAAATTAATACCATTATTATCTAATTTTATAAAATAGAAATAATCATATTTAATCTTAAAAAATACTAGGAATTGATCAGAATAATTTGAAATTAAATAAATGACTTAATTATGATTTAACTTTATTAAATTAAATTTACTAAGTTTATTTAGTTTTATAAATTATTATTTATTATCTTAAATGTATTTTTTTTTTTTTTAGACTTTGATATTGATATAGTTGGTTGCCAGTAGTTGATAATTTAAGTGGCAATAATTTATTGCATGTAATATGCTGAATAATATGCATTCTTGAATTAGAATTTGTGAAGAGAATAATGGAGTTTAAGAGTTGAGGGAGAGAATTATAAAAGGAAGGGATTTATGAAAATTGGAATTGTTGCAAGAGTTATAACTTTATATTAAAGTAATGAGTTATTATTTTAGGATGATTTACTACTAATAAGAATTTGCATTATTATTGGATAAACTTACCATTGAGTGCATGAAGAATAGCAATCCTTCATGATCATGTCATTAGCAAGTGTTATATGAAAATTTTCTATAATTGGAGGCCTGCATGCATATACATTTCCAATAATGTTTATCAGCCATTGTATTAGTTCAAAGTTCATTTTTTATTATATCATTATAGTCCTTCATAAAAAAATTGAACCTAAAACTAAGAAAAATTATTGCTTGAATGGATTCCAAAATTAACATTCAAATTCCAATTTTTGGCAGTTATGAGAACTTATAGTGCTCATTATTTGCTTGATAGATAAGATTCACATCACTATATAAGAATCTATGGCCGGAGATTTGTCGACCTTTCCTTAGTATGGATAGTACTTCTCTCCTTGGTAAGTATAGAGGAATAGAAATTGATGAGAATAGTTATCTTCTTTCGAGTAGTCATAATTATTGATTCACGACTATGATTTTTATAGATGCTTCATCATATGGTTGAGCTAATTCATGTTTCGGGACACCAATGCATAATTTTAAAGAAACAATCTAGATTAGTACACGATTGTACGAACATCTTCCCATTGAATACACACAAGCATTGTTTGTGATATCTCTATGAGAACATCAAAAGGTGTTAAGGATATTTACTCTATCTGTAATAAAATGTACTGGACCTACAACATTAGCTATGCCTATGTCTTTAATCAACCATTAAACCTTATGTAATATAATAATCACACAAACTTCTCAAGCATTTTCATTAAATTTTGATCTATAGGCCATCGGGACACCATGAATACATGACATTATGGCAGCATAGCCTGCAATTTATCTTGAAAGAACATACATTTGGCCTACAAAAGTTCACTTATTAGCTGAAAAAATATATAATGGTGCGATAGTTGTTGCAACTTAATTTTCATAACTATGTTTTCATATCATGTGTGTTTTTTATGATTCCAAAATATTATTGAATTGATTACTGTTTCTCCTAACATATATATATATAAAGTTAAAATTAGTATAAAACACTATATCTTTAAAATTATTCAAATTAATAATGTTTTTTTTTTAATTTGCTAATGCAACATGGATTAACTCATTTAAAAAATGATATTTAACCTTTATTATTTTCCTCAAGTACAACGCCATTAGAGACCTGGTCGAGGGAGGAAAGCGAGCGATGGGTGGAGACTATGGCGTCGATCTTCGAGGGGTCGGTGGAGTCGCGCACTCTGAAGAGGACGAGGTGTTCGATGATGGTTGTTGGGGACATGGATGGCCTCAGGAAAGACTGAGGCGTTGAAGATTGGAGAGGTGGGAAGTGTATTCAGCGGTAACCAATAAGTGTAGTTCTGATTATTATTTTATATTTGTAGAATTTGAGCTCATCGTATGCGTCATCCAAATATATTTATATCGATATTGATTGTGAATCAATCTCTTTTCATACAAGAATCTGGTTAACATTTATTCCTTTCGTAAATCGTAGTCCAACATAGTAGATTATTTTTTTTCTTCAGAAGACTTTGGGTAAGAAGTACTACACTATTCACTTAGCAGCTAGCTATATGGTCTCTTCATAGACCATTAATTCTGCATACATTAGAAATGCATGCATAGAAAAAAAAAATGATAGGAATAAATTTGTAAGAATTCATAATGCCCATGATAAATATATTTGGAAGCAAAAATGATTCAAATTGCAAACACATTTGTATTATTTCCCACATTTTATATGACAGGCAAAAAATTTTCCATTTTTTCTTGATCAATAATTGTATAGAATCCTCATTGTTGAAATTGTTGTAATACGAGTAATACATCTCTTCTTATGTTTTTTGCTCTAGTTGGCAGCAACCTTGTGAAAGGAGATTTTCTTGTTATTTTTGGCTCTATGTTTTATGCAGTTAATAATGATAGTGAGGTTAAGTATTCCCGCTTTACTTGCAACCTTCATAGAATTCACTATGCTCGTTACAAAGATATTTATGCATTATCATAAATATTTGTGAAAGGACTGTTGCATGTCCTATGATGGTCTGTATTTGGTGCAGTTAGCAATCTTAGAAGACAATCTATTCTAATCTCACTTACAATGAAGAATGTAAATTTTCATACTTAAAATATGGATATGTTGGCTTTCAATTCTATAAATAGATGTGAGAAAAAAATTATTATTTTTATTTCTCTTTTTAAAATGTTTTTATTCCCAGATGATTTACTTTATTTATTTGAATATTTTCTTTCAATTAAATCTGCATAGTTAAAAATTATACTACCCCGAAAGATAGACTAATGTCGATTTGAAAGAGAGAAAACTAAAATTTATTTTCCTAATTAGATGCAGCATAGGGAATGTATAAATCATCCCAAAAGATGATAAACACATTCTCCTATTGTTCCAATCAGAAGAATAAATTATGAATTTATTTTCATAATCAAATATAGAGGATATTTGATCCGCCTATAAGAGCAAATCAACTATCCACCTATCCTTTGATTATGAAATTAAATTTTAAAATATAGATAAAGCGACGTCTACATTCATAGATTTTTCTACTACCTTAGAAAGGAAACTAAAATAGGCTTTATTTTATTTTGGGATATAGACTCCCTATACGAGTAAGCCCCTATAGTTAATTACATCTCCTAAGAGAATACTCTCGATTAAAATAAAGACTAGATAATTTCAAAAAATATATAAAAGTTTAAAGAAATATTTGGGCTAATTTAAATTTTCATTCTCAAACTTTAGCTTATAGACTTTAACAATGAATTTGAAGATTTGAGTTTGATTAGAGGAAATACAGTGCAAAGAGAAGAGTGTATATCATCTAGATTTATCACCTTCCTATAGTGAGCTTTCAGCTAACAATCCTAATCACAATAATCACTGATGAATGCAAGATTTAAGAAAGCTCTATCCTAGTAATCAAGAAATTTGTTAAAAAATTTTGAATCGAATGCAATGTAATATGCTTACAAAAAAAATATAAAAACTAATCATATGCTAATGATGCATGAATCACAAATTAATATAAAAGACTAATTTTATTAATATAAAATTTACAGAGTATAACTCAGGGTCTGTAATAAAGTAAAGGTAGCTAGGCCCCACGGACAAAAAACCTGAGTTCTAAGCCTATAAAAAAGTAGAATCAAATATAACTGCTCATAGTCTTTAGGCTCTGAGTCTTCTATGTAATTCCAACAAGGAAAATCCCCTCTGAAAGGGATATTACTTTTTAGAGCCCAACTTGTATGTGTTTAAGCATCTATCTTTAATTCTTGTACAACTCAAGACACTGTACAATTCGATCTATATATAGAAGATCTAAGAAATTAAACTTTACATTTCTCTTTACATTTATATCAATCCTTATGAACATTCTACTTTCTATGAAAGTAAAAGCAGGATAGTAAACACAGAAAGTAAATGCAATTATGAGTACGTTGTGAACAGTTATAAATACAAGAAATTAAAGTTAAGAAAGTAAAGTACACGGCCCTCACTTATTCACTCCGCTCTCTAGTGCACTGACAGAAAGTAAATATGCATGCTATGATTTGCAAAAAGTAAGTAAACAAATATAAGTTCCTTCTATGTAAGACATCTACAATCAAAACACAACAATCTACTGGCCTAGCCTTGGCTAAAGTTGGTTATCCTAGAAAACATCTAAGTGTGTGAAAGATGTCAGACACCAACAATCAAAACACAACAATCCACTGACCTAGCCTAGGTTAAAGTTGGTTATCCTAGAAAGTATCTATGTATGTGAAAGAGGTCATGTTGCTTTGATATATCCTATAGTAATTTATGTTTGAATTGCATGTATTATTAAGGTTTATCATTAAAGGCCAAATATGAATTTTATTGAAGTTTAAGTTGTGTATATTTAACTTTTAAAATTATTCCAAATTTTAGATGTTAAAGTTAGTGATTTAATTTTAAAGAATTTATAGATTGATAATTCTCTAAGTGCATGAAGTTATCAATTTATAAGTCCTAGAACTTTTAAAATAAACACCCATTTTATAAAGAAGATAAGTGTACATTTAAGAATCCCCAAAGTTTTATTGGAGAGAGAAAAAGAGACCTTGCAATGTTATGTAACACAGCTTCCCTAAGGAATCATGTATGTTACATAAGGTCAGTGTATTATTATTCGTTTGAAGATCTCTCAAATCCAATGCATTAATGACTTCTTTAAAGGAGTCGTGTACAACACATATGAGATCTTTTGCTTATTTAAATATATTGAAGGTCTTAGAATCAAAATATCCAAAGCCCTAAAAAGGAATTATACTTTAAGCATAAAGACTTTAATTCATTTAAATTAAATTAATTCTCAAATTTAATTAATCAAAAATAGATTTTAATCAATCAAATAATCAAATTAATTTAGTTAAACGAATTAGAGTTTAATTTGAATTTTTATGAATGTTATTATAGTATTTAGAATTTTTAATTATTTATTGAATTTTAATTGAATTTAATTAGAAATAAATAATTTATTAAAGAAATTAAATTAGAAAATTATTCCAAGTTTTTATTTAAGTTAGAAAGACTAAAATTTGAATTTTATTTGAATTAAATTGAATTTTTAATGAATTTTATTGAATTTATTTAAATAAAAGTTAATTAAGTGCATTTTGAGGGTTGATTCAAATTTAATAAGATTTAAATTTGAAATTTTATTGTTGATTGATTTTAAACTTGATTTAAAATTAATTAAAGTTATTTTTATGAATTTTACTTGAATTATTATATTTTATTTAATTAATTATTAATCAGAGGTGATTAAGGATCAATTAAGGTTTAATGAAGTTTATGTTTACATTTTGATTTTTTATGATTGTATATTTGCTTTATAATTGATTGGAGTGAATTGAGATTGATTATAGATTTTTAGAAATTTTAGTTGACTTTTGGAAAATTGTTGAAGTTAATTAATAAAAAAAAATCACTAAATCTAATAGTTATTTGAAGGCCAATTAATATCAAATCAATGTGTATTTAATCAAAGGTAAATGCTACTAATTTTCTATGTTTGAGTTTCATGCAAAAAGGGATGATGTGTAGTTTATCCTAGATTGATCTAATTTAGCTAAGACACACCTTAATTGTTGTTTCTAAATGTCACTAAGTTGTCGGCTTGAAATCAAGTCTTTCTAACCCTTGGACACTAATTACAATCACATCAAAACATAGCAATCATAAGCAAAATAGAAGTATCCTAATGCTCTATGGAAAGAGATATAGTGAATCATTAAAGTCATATGTCACACTGTGACCTATAAACTTAAATGTTTAATTATAAGATATTAGATACTGTTGCGAATCTAATTTCAAGGATTATGATTTTGAGTGATAACAAACACTTCTGTTTCCCTATAACCGCCTTGCCTACTAACATTTTAGGTCCACAAGATCAGACGACAATTAGAATCAGCTCAAGATTGGGTAGACTAGGTCTGAGTCAGTTTGTACACTTTTTTCTTTCTTGAGTCTATTGTAAAAGGTGTGGTTCCTGATGCTAAATAACCTTACACACACACACCTTGGGAGAATTTCTAACTATTCTTAGAGTTTACTATTTTTATAACATCGTCCAGAACGATCGGTTCAAAAATAGAAACCCTAATCAGGTCATCCTAGTTAAGGCAGGCGTCATAAAGTCGATCAGCCTGGACGATCCTTGCATCGGCAGGGACGATAGACTCAAATCAGAAAGAATTAGCCGCCAGATCTATTTAGGAATTATTTATTTTTGGATATCGACCAAGATGATCCATTACACCGTCCTGGACTATGAAACACAATTATGCCTAAATTAACCTAGTAATTAAGGAAAGTAATTAAAGTCTGATTCCATGATCATATCGTCCGGGACAATCACAGGATCGGCCAGGATGATATTATGAATGATTGACATCGGCCAGCTTTTATTCAGAGCGATGTTCTTGACGATATTCCCAAATTTGTACTAATCGTACATGATAATATGTTATCGGCCTGGATGATAGGAACAAGAAATCTTCTAATTGTCCCAAGTCGTCCGAGCTAATTGAGCTAAAATTATACTGATCGTACAAGACGATAGCAATATCGTCCTGAACGATAAAGTCAGTTCTTAAAAATCTATTTAAAGAACTCGTGTTTTCTCAATCATATAATCTTTTGCTGCTGTCTTTACCTGAGAAAGCCTAGAGGAGAGGGAGAGAGAGAGAGAGGAGCTGATGAGGGGGAGTTTGTGAGAGGATTCACAAGGGTTTCTCCAAGCAAGGTTCCAAGTCATCTTCTCTAATCATCATCCCTTATCCTTGGAGGGTTAAGAGAGGTCTACTTCAGCAATCGATCGAGGTTCTCTGCCTGCTTCAGAAGAAAGCAAAAGGAGTCGGGTTCTTTACCTCACTAGTGTCGGTGGAAAAGGTGTTTTGTAAAGGTTTCTCTGCACTGCTGTGGGAGTAAAAGGAGAGTCACTGAGTTTAGTGCAATACCCGGAGGGTGCCTCAGGAGAGTGGACGTAGGTCGAGTTGACTAAACCACTATAAATCTCTTAGTGCTTTTACTACTATTTTTTCGCATTTAATTTTTGGACTCTTTATTTTCATTGTGATGAACTTTGGTTTATTAATTTTGATCGAAAGTTTTTTAAAGTACCAATTCACACCCCCCCCCCCTCTTGGTTAGTTTTGGGCAAGTTCATAAGGGCTTAACATCCCTAATGATCTTCAAAGTGGTATCAGAGTGGGATTCATAAAATTAAGTTTGAAAACTTTTTGAATTTTTGATCCATTGCTAACTTCGAAAATTGTAATACTGTGAAAGGGTATTCAATTACCCGACCACCTTTGTTTGACAATATTCCTTTTGATTTTTTAAAAACTCGCATGTCTATATTTTTACAATCAATTGACTATCGCATGTGGATGCTTGTTAAGGATGGTTATACACCTCCGACTAGTAAACCTAATAACGTTAATATTCCTCTTCCTTTTACTGAATGGACTCATGATGATAGAGATTTAGCACAACTTAATACAAAATATTTAAACTATTTTTTCTGAGCTTTAAAATCTGAAGATTACGTACGTGTTTCAACTTGCACTAATGGTAAAGAGATTTAGGATAAATTGTGTATTACTTATGAAGGAACTAATGAAGTTAAGCAATCTCGATTAAATATTTTGTTGCATGATTATAAACTTTTTTGTATGAAACCTCATGAATCAATTTATGAATTGTATACACGGTTTACTCAAATTATAACTTTTTTGCATGCCTTAGGAAGAGAACTCACTAACTATGAAAAGGTGAATAAAATTTTGAGATGTCTGTCTTTCTCTTTTGATGCTAAAATCACTACAATTACTGAATCCAAAGATTTGAACACTTATTCGATTAATAACTTATTTGGCTCACTTATTACTTACGAGCAAGGGGTGAATCAAAGAAATCTTGATACAGGTGAAAAAAAAAGAGAAAATTATGGCGCTGAAGTCCAATAACTCAGACACTGATTCTTCCAAATCTGAAAGCGATGATATTGCCTTAATCACAAGGCAATTTAAAAGCTTTCTATGGAAGAAGCAAAAGAAACATCAAAAGTAGAACAAAGGTAAGGAATACAAAAATTTTAAGAGTTCTAATGATCTTGTTTGTTATGAATGCAGAAAGCCAGGACATATTAAAGCCGATTGTTCTACACTTAAGTCTCACTTAAGCAAGGAAAAGGGTGAGAAGAAAACTAAGTTCAAAAAGGACAATAAGTGATTCCAAAAAGTGTTCTAGGCAGATTCTGCATCAGACTCCTCTAAGACTAAATATAAAGAGGAGACAACAAACTTGTGTTTAATGACAGATGATCATCTTGGTTAATGTAACCAAGAAGAGGTATGTGAACTAACCTATGATCAACTACTTGAAGTTTCTGAAAAAATTCATGCATCATATAGAAAACTTAAGAAAACTCATGCTAGTTTGAAATTGAAGTTTTTGAATCTATAAAAAGAGCATGAAATTTTGATTAAAGATCACCTCCAAATTAATAGCAATCACATGTCTCTACTTGATGAATTTGATGATTTAAATAAAAAGCATTCTGAATTAATTATTGAGCATGATTCTTTGAAAGCTTCCTACACCTCGCTTGAATCAGATTTTAAAGCTTCTACTAAAGAATATGAGCATAAAAAGCACTGTTTGGATATTGATTTAGAAAATGCTAAATTAAGATTTAAAGCAAAATTGAATGCACTTGAGAAAAGTTGGACGACACGCACATTTGATCTAAAGTTAAAACCTAGGAAGAGGTATTATAACCCAAACTAATTAAGAAATTCTTTTCCCGGTGCTAAATGTTATTCATGTGGCATGCTAGGACACATCACACACACATGCACTATTTACCATATTATACATTGGGTGTGGAAACCAAAATTGCATGATTCATAGCATAACATACATGCATTGCATTCTTCTTTCCATAAGAAGGGACCCAAACATGTTTAGGTTCCTAAATCTGATGTTTGATGATTTTGTAGGTTTGCTCTCACAAAAGGCCTCGTGAGAGCATGTGGTACCTGGAAAGTTGATGCTCATGACACATGATTGGAGATGCTATCCAATTCATTTCGTTGGAGGCCAAGTCTGGAGGAAAGGTTACTCTTGGAGACAACACCACCAGGAAAGTGGTGGGCGTAGGTATAATTGGTAATTCCAAGAACCTTTTGATTGAAAATATTTTGCTTGTAGATGGATTGAAACACAACTTACTCAGCATAAGTTAGCTATGCGATAAAGGCTTCATCATAAAATTCTTGGCAAACACTTTCTTCACAAGCATAAATAATAACACTATTTTGCAGGGAAAGTGGATCAATAATGTTTACATGCTTGATTTAAATAAAATTGAATGTGCTGGATCATTTTGATTAGAAACTAATGTTGATGATTCATGATTGTGGCACAGGAGATTATGTCATGCCAGTATGAAAATCTTTAGGAAAGTGACCCAGAAAGACCTAGTTAGAGGTGTCCCCAAGCTTAAGTTTTCAAAAGACCACCTTTGTGATGCCTGCCAATTAGGAAAGCAAGTCCACTCCATTTTTCACTCCATTAAGGACATTAGCACCTCTAGTCCTTTAGAAGTTCTTCACATGGATTTGTTTGGACCCATTAGTACTGCCAGCTTAGGAGGAAAAGTCTATGGTTTTGTGATCATCGATGATTAATCTTGGTTTACTTGGATTAGATTTTTGTCTGATAAAAATGAGTCTTTTAATAAGTTTAGAGCCTTCTTCACTTGGATTCAAAGAAAGTTAGGTTGTGAGATCTTGACCATCCATAGTGACCATGGGAGGAGTTTGAAAATAAGAGATTTGGAGATTTTTGTGAGGATAAGGGGATTAGCCACAACTTCTCAGCTCCTAGGACCCCTCAGCAGAACGGGGTTGCTGAAAGGAAGAATCAGACCTTAGGTGAAACCGCTAGAGCCATGCTTGCTGAGTATTCACTTCCAAAATACTTTTGGGCTGAAGCGGTAAACACGACTTGTTATGTGTTGAATAGGGTGAATATGAGAGTCAATCTAGATAAGACAACCTATAAGATCCTTAAGGGTAGGGCACCCAATCTTTCCCACCTTCATGTCTTATTTTGTAAGATTTTCAATCATCATAATGGGAAGTCACACTTAGAAAAATTTGACCCAAAATCTAATGAAGGAGTGTTCTTAGGATATTCAGTTGAGAGGAAATCCTTTAGGGTGTTTAATAAGAGAAATTTGGTGGTGGAGGAAACTACTCAAGTAGTGTTTGATGAATCTGATCCTAAGAAGTCTAGAGTTGAGGAGGAAGATGAAGTTAGAGAGAATATCACTGAAATTGAAAATTTGGAGAAGAAAGTGGAAACCCAAAAAATTGAAGGAGTAGGTGAGATTTTCCAAGGAGTAGAGAATGTAGATCTTGAGGAAAGGGTTGAACCTACACACACCTTGTCTAGAGATTGGAGATACACTTCGAGTCACCCTAAAGAACTGATCTTAGGAGACCCTTCTGAAGGTGTGAGGACTAGACATGGACTTAGGAAGAAAGTGAACCACTCTGCCTTTATTTCAATGACTAAACCCACCAACATCAATCAAGCCCTTTCTGATGAGTTTTGGATCTTAGCCATGCAAGAGGAGTTGAACCAATTTGTTAGGAATGATGTTTGGGAGCTTGTAGAAAGACCAAAAGGACAAAGTGTATTAAGAATAAAATAAATGATTCTGGTGTGGTGATTAGGAATAAGGCAATATTGATGGCTAAGGGGTACAACCAAATAGAAGGAATTGATTTTGAGGAGACCTTTGCCCCTGTAGCTAGATTGGAAGCCACTAGAGTGCTATTAGCCTTTGCCTGTTATAAGGGATTTAAGCTTTACCAAATGAATGTAAAGAGTGTCTTTTTAAATGGGATAATAAAAGAGGATATGTTTGTAGAGCAACCCCCAGGTTTTGAGAATTTCCAATTTCAAAATCATGTGTTTAAATTAAAAAAGGCCTTATACGGATTAAAACAGGCACCAAGAGCTTGGTATGAAAGACTTAGCATATTTTTACTGAAGAGAGATTTTATTAAAAGAAGTGTAGACACCACCCTTTTTCTAAGGAAAGTAGGAGATGAGTTACTCATTGTTCAGATCTATGTTGATGATATACTTTTTGGATCTTCTGATAAGAAGCTATGTGATAATTTTTCTAAAACAATGAGTAAAGAGTTTGAGATGAGTATGATGGGAGAGTTATCCTACTTTTTGAGATTTAACATAAAATAATTAGATGATGAAATCTTTCTAAATCAATCAAAATATGTAAAGGACATCTTAAAGAAGTGTGAAATGGATAAAGCCAAGTCAATTAATACTCCCATGACCTTCAGTGTTCAGTTAGATAGGAACCAAAATGGAAAATCTATTGATCAAACAAAGTATAGAGGGATGATTAGATCTTTACTTTACCTGACTGCTAGCCGACCTGATATAATATTTAGTGTTTGTCTCTATGCTAGGTCTCAAGCTTATTCTAAGGAATCCCACCTTACTGTAGTTAAGAGAATTCTTAGATACCTTTAAGGGACCCAAAACTTTGGAATCTGGTACCCTAGGAACATCACTTCTTTTGCGATCATTGGATATTCTGGTTCTAATTTTGCAGGATGTAGGGTGGATATAAAGAGTACTTTTGGGACTTGCCAATTCATAGGATAGTCTTTTGTCTCCTGGTCTAGTAGAAAATAAAACTCTGTTGCACTTTCCACTGCTGAAGCTAAATATATTGTCTTAGGAAGTTATGTGGCCCAAGTCTTTTGGTTAAAATAGCAAATTCTGGATTTAGGATTACCAGTAAGCACAATCTCAATTCTTTGTGACAACACTAGTGCCATTTATATTTCTAAAAATTCTATCCAACATTCAAGGACCAAGCACATAGACATAAGGCATCACTTCATTAGAGATCATATGACCAAGGGAGATATTGAGTTACACCATGTGACAACTGAGAATTAACTAGTTGACATCTTTACTAAATCACTGGCCTTTTGACACTTTTAACACTTTAAAGACCAGATTCTGTGTGATTGACATAAATGCATGAACTTGATTCCTACTGATTTTTGATCTGCTATATGTTGTTTATTTTTCACTTATGTTGTTCTTTTTTTGTTGTTTATTTTTTTGTTGATTTCCTTTTTTTATATGTTTTTTTCTTTCTTTTCTTTCTTTCTCTTTCTAGTCATCGCTAAAATTGATATTTTATGTCTTATTTTTATTTTTTTTGAAAATTTGTAGTCAATGTTTTACATCTCTTAATCTGTTAAAAGGTGAAAACACCATTGATTGTATCTCTTTTTCTAACTTATTTTAGTGGTACAATTTTCTTTTCTAAACAAAAGCCTATCTTAAATTAACAAATGGACTTTGTAATTGAGATCCTTTTTTCCATGCTCCAATAATTTAGCTTATGTTTATAATGATCAAAGTCTTTATGTTACTTTGAGATTTCTTATTTTCCTATCATTGCAGTTCTTATATGATTTTGTATTCTATTTTATGGATTGTTCTTTCCTATATTAGAGAGCAAGTTTTTTTTTCTTTAATATCTAGAAGATATACTCACAACTAAAAATATTTAAGAGTTTTTGAAAGTGAATCTAGCTTGCAAAGATAAAAAAAGTGGCCAATGATGCCAAAAAAAAAAGATGCACAATGACGCCAAATGAATATATACACACACACACACATACACAAAGTGTATCAAAAATCAAAAGATGCGCAAAGTGCGTCATTCAATAGACAAAGGGCATAAAATGAGCTCACCAAAAGCAATCTCTCTTTTCTTTTCAAAACTTTTAAACCTTAGAAGAATTCATGTGTCACTTGACATTTTCAAAGGCGTGATTTCAAATTTTGCGATTGTTACAAATTACTTTGATTCATTATTTTATAAGATATTTTTCTAAAACCAAGTCTTGAACGGATCTTCTTTTCTTATCCAAATGGATTTTCTAAGTTAGGCCTTTTGATTTCAAAAGACGGTTTTACCATGAGAGAAGTTTGAGCTAAGAGTTAACATGATCGGATACTTTATCACTTTTTTAAATTTTTGACAGTGTTAACTCATTGACTTACAAGCTTTTAAAATCAATCACATGGATACTATGTCATATTCACGGCTTGATAAAAATAAAAAAAAAATCTTTGTTTTTTTTGTTCATTTTTATGACTTTTTGTATCTTATTTTTATCATTTTCAATTGATTTTAGTGTTTTTTTTTTGCCTTGTCTGATCATCACCATTCATCATCTTTTTTAAACTTTTTTGTCACATCGTCGTTTTACTTTTTTTTTTAGTTTGTTCCTTTTATTGTTGTTGTTTAGTTTTTGCTTTGTTTCTGGTTTGTTTTTCTTCCTCCTTTTTGAGATGTCAAAAGGGGGAGTAGTGTGTTGTACTTGTATTTGTACTGTTATGTAATTTGATTCTTCCATTTGATATTAAAAACCGCTTTGAACTATTTCAATTAAATAATGATTTTGCCATCATAAAAAAGGGGAGACTGTTGTGAATCTATTTTCAAGGATTATGATTTTGATGATAGCAAACACTTCTATTTCCCTACGACTGTCTTGCCTACTAACATTTCAAGTCCACAAGATCAGACGACAATTGGAACCAGTCCAAGATTGGGTAGACTAGGTCTGAGTTAGTTTGTATACTTTTCTCTTTCTTGAGTCTATTGTAAAAGGTGTGGTTCCTGATGCTAAGTAACCTTACACACGCACACCATGAGAAAATTTCTAACTGGTTCCTAGAGTTTACTGTTTTTGGTAACATCGACCGGGACGATATTTATACAAGCCTAGATGATCGGTTCAAAAACAGAAACTCTAATCAGGGCATCCTGGTTATGGCAGCCATCATTAAGTCGATCGGCCTGGACGATCCTTGTATCGGACGGAACGATAGGCTCAAATCAGAAAGAATCAACCGTCAAATCTATTTAGCATTATTTATTTTTGGACATCGACTAGGATGATCCATTACATCGGCCTGGACGATGAAGCACAATTATGCCTAAACTGACCTGGTAATTAAGGAAAGCAATTAAAGTCTGATTACACGATCACATCGTTTGGGACGATCGCAGGATCGGCCAGGACGATATTGTGGACTATTGACATCAGCCAGCTTCTATTCAGAGTGATGTTTTAGATGATATTTCTAGATTTATACTAATTGTACAGGATGATATGTTATTGGCCTGGACGATAGGAAAAAAAAAATCTTCTAATCGTCTCAAGTCGTCTGGGTTGATTGAGCTAAAATTGTAGTGATCGTACAAGATGATAGCAATATCATCCAGGATGATAAAGTCGGTTCTTGAAAATCTATTTAAGGAACTCGTGTTTTCTAAAGAAAATAATCTTTTCCTACTGTCTTTACCTGAGAAGCCTAGAGGAGAGGGAGAGAGAGAGAGAGAGGAACTTGTGAGGAGGAGTTTGTGAGAAGATTCACAAGGGTTGCTCTAAGTAAGGTTCCAAGTCAACTTTTTCGATCATTGTCCCTTATCCTTGGAGGGTTGGGAGAGGTCTACTTCAGCAATCGATCGAGATTCTTTGCCTGCTTCAGGAGGAAACAAAAGGAGTCGGGTTCTCTACCTCACCGATGTCGGGGAAAAGGAGTTTTGTAAAGGTTTTTCTGCCTTGCTGTGGGAGAAAAAGGAGAGTCGCTAAGTTTAGTGCAATACCCGGAGTGTGCCTCCGGAGAGTGGACGTAGGTCGAGTTAACCGAACCACTATAAATCTCTTTGTGCTTTTACTACTATTTTTTCGTATTTAATTTCTACACTCTTTATTTTCGTTGTGGTGAACTTTGGTTTGTTGATTTTGATCGAATGTTTTTTAAAATACCAATTCAGCCCCCCCCCCCCCCCCCCCCTCTCGGTTAGCTTTGAGCTAGTTCATAAGGGCTTAACATCCCTAACGATCTTTCAGATACATCAAATTGAATCAGAGACATTTGAAAATGTAGCAATCATTCTCAAATCAAACTTATCTCAATTTGAGGCCAAAATCATGTATTGAATGAAAATTATATATATAAACCCATATACCATTGAGAATAAACTTCTCTTAAACCATACATGGTCATGATCTAGAATTATTTTTCAGTGGAGGGCTCCTCACTGATTCCATATAGTCCTAACATGCATGAATTGGATTTGAATTAAATTATTTATGAATTTCAAAAAATCTAGGTCAAATTAAGACTAAGATTTTTTGTAAATTCATAAATTAAATGTTATTGCATCAATTGACCTTGGAAAAATTAGGGAATATCAATCTTAGACCCTAAAATGCCTTTGCCCATTTTCAAGTAAAAATAATTTATATATATTTATGTAAAATTAAATACATTTTTTGAATTTTGGAAATAACTAATACAATAATACTCAAAATAATTTTTAATTATTTTTAAAATAATGTATATAAAATATGAACAAAATAAGCCCAAGAACTCTAAAAATGGATAAGAAATTAAATTCTTATGCATTTTTGAAGTTTTGGGTATTTTTTGATATTATTTAAATGGTTTTAAATGACCAGTCAAACAACGGTGCTTACCGGACTTGGGCTTTACACGCAGCACGTCAGGATTTAGCCATGTAGATGATAACAGTCAAGCGGGGGCCATCTTCACTTATCCAGCGCAGCAAGCTTCTGAACCGTTAGATCCATCACAGCGCAGATCTAACGTTTTAGATCAAAACTGCGGGCTCAATCTTGATTCAGAAGGAACAGACGACCAATATCACTCAAGCGATTTGGATAGAAGTCTAGGATTCAACTGGATGAAGAACTGGCCAACCTGCGGTTTTGAGAGACCGAACCGAACTCAGATCTCACCCGATTATAGTCATTGATCTAAAATGAATAGATACAATGGCTGTAGGATCGTCTTCTTTCTCCATCAACCCGTGAACCCTACGCTCATTTTTTATCTTGTTCTCACAAAATAGCTAATCAAATGACTTGAAACTTTTAACAGAGGTAATACATAACTTAAGAAGGAATGGGGAGGTATTTTCTAGGGGTGTCAATTTTTGACACGACACGAAACACGACCCGAACCCGACCCAGAAAAATCCGGGTTCGGGTCAACCCAAACCCGAAACGGGTCGGGTTCGGGTTCATGAAATCAACCCGTTTTAAAAATCGGGTCGGGTTCGGGTTGACCCGCCAACCCGAAATTGACCCGAAAGTGACACGAAAGTGACATGAAAAATCATTTTTGACCCAAAAACCCGAGATTGACCCGATTTTTGACCCGAAAATTAGCAATTTTGGGTCAATCCCGGGTCATTCGTGTCGAGTCGGGTTGACCCGGACCTGAATTGGGTCGGGTTCGGGTCCAGAAACCTGACCCATTTTTAAAAACGGGTCGGGTTCGGTTTTTACCCGAACAGTGCCGGGTCAGTTCCTGGTTCGACCCGAACCCGACCCGTTGACCCGAATTGACACCCCTAGTATTTTCTAAGCCTTTGATGCAATCCTTAGAGAGTTATTTAAGAACCTATGTAAATTCCAATGGTTTAGATTTTACTGAAATATACTCAATGGATTTGGATGGTTTAAGTACAGTTGAAGTTGTAGATTATCCTCATGTTATTCTCTTGAAGACCTCGAGCTTGGAGGAAGCTTCGAGAGGGAGTTGAAGTAGTTTGGACGGAGGTAGCTTTGGTCCTTCATTCTCCTCGTCGCCGGAAGCATCCAAATGGTGGGAAAAGATCAGCATAAAATGAAGGGAGCTCTGGGATTTCAAAATCAAATGCAAGAGCGCTTTGAGAATGAGTAAAGATGGGAGATTTCTTTGAATGAGAGTCTCCCTTTTACCCCTATTCAGCATTTGGAGCCAAAAGGAGCAGCTGGGATCACTCAGATAGGTTGTTGGGATGAAGGACATGTGTCCCTGGCCATCGGAGTGCTAAAGAATGAGCTGCTCAGGTGAGAACATTCTTAGGTCACTCTCATATAGAGCAGACCACTAGGGTGGTTGGGCTATGCTAGGGGTCACGCCAGCTGTTGGGGGAGGTTGGGATAGCTTCAGTGAAGCTTCTAGAATCGATCCCATAGACTAGATGGGTCTGCTATGAGCTGGGTGATGTTGGTGGGTTGAGTTGAGCACTAGAGCTCACTTGAGATCCCATTGACCATTTGACTAGTCATTAAATGTCAAGGGAGCTTAGGTGGAGCTTAGGGATTAATAGGATGGTTTAAAAGTAACATAAAATGTAAGGTATGGTTGTTTGAGTTAGGGTTAACCGAGGAGATGTTTAAATGCCCTGTTGACTTGATTTAACTTAGTAAAAAAGTTAAGCTAGAGTGGAGTGGAGTTTAATTGCATTGGGGAATAGTGAAGGTGTTTTCAAAGGGGTTTGATACATAGGTTCATTGCATGAATGAATGAGACCTTGTATATTGAAGTTTGACTTTTTTTTTATGGGTAGATTGAGTCAACTCAATGATGAGTTGACCCATGGTAAGTTTAGAGAAGTTAAATCATGTGATGGAATGGTTTTGAGTGGTTAGAGGGGTCTTGATTGAATCAATTGTAATAGTTTGATCAATTAGGTCTAGTTTGACCAGATTTGAGTTAAGTTGACCTAGTCAACAGGTGACTGAGTCAAAGTGATCAGCCAGGTCCACTTCTCTAGGAGTGTTTAGGGAGATTTCTTAGACATGAGATGTTATTTAAAAATTGTTTAAGGTGAATAATTTATGATGATCAATGTTGATTGAAGTATTTATAGATGATGAGTTTAATAGATATGGTTCCTAGTGAAGTGGACATGGATCTTGATTGAGGTTAAAGTATGAGTGAACTATAGGAGGAAATTTATTGGAGTATGTGACTGTAGCAGATTGATGTATGATTTGATTGATGTTTAACTAGATAAATGCATGCTAAATATTGAATATTAGATTATTGAAGCTTTTGATTGATTGATTGATGATTACAAGTCAAAGATTGAGTGAAATTCTGATTGAAGATGAAATTGATTGATGATTGATTATGTGGATGATTGAAGAACTAGATTGAATGATTGATTGAGCACTAGATGGTTGACCATTGGGTAATTATCAACCACTAGATGTTTGATCATGAATTGTGATAGGTCATGATGACCT
The DNA here is from genome assembly GCA_022539455.1 of Dendrobium nobile. Classification (NCBI taxonomy): domain Eukaryota; kingdom Viridiplantae; phylum Streptophyta; class Magnoliopsida; order Asparagales; family Orchidaceae; genus Dendrobium; species Dendrobium nobile. Next base: position 64,020,417 of record CM039721.1, read on the forward strand.
CATACAAAAATGAGGTCAACAATAGAGTAGTGAAGCATGTAAGTGAATATAAATAAAAGAAAAATACGTTACATTAAGTAGTTCAAATTTCACGACCTTTGCAATTATGTTAGTTATAGGAATCTTGATGGAATTTGAATAGATATATAGTATAATTATTGTTCTGAATCTAAATATTTCCTCAAGAATTTTGAATACTTGAGTAAATCCTTTGCTGCGTAACCAACTGCCTTGAATAGTTGGAGATGTTAAGTTGTGTTCATGTTTAGTGACACATTGGTTCTTAAATGCCACTTAATTTTTCCTATGCCTTTATCTTTATTTTTGGTAGGAGTTTCTAGCTTTATTTGAAGACCATAGAAACAAATAATCTTGAAAAAATAAGGATTGAAATGAGCGCAAGATTTATAATTTCTGTAACTTTTGTCCTTCCAAATAGCTAGAATATAGAAATAGCTAACTGATATAAAATGTTTGAGGTTAATAGCTACCATTATTATAGAAGGGATAATTGTCAAATTGTCTCTCTTGAGAAGAGCTGCTATTCTTCTAAACCTATTATATAAATTTGAAGATACTAAAACTAACTCTATAAACATAACATACAGTTGCATATTGTTGTTTTTCTGATTATAAATAATGAATATTTGTGGCCAACATTGATGATTTTCATGTTATCCATTGTCTTGGTAAGATTATCATGTAATACTTTTATATTTTCTTTTATGTTTATATAACATTCAGGATGGTCTAAAACTTCAGGAAATCACAATTGTCATCACCGAAGAGATTCATGTGCAATAATGTGAAGAAAGCTACTATATTTTTCTTTGTTCATGAATCATGTTGTAAACTAAGCTACTTCTTATGTCTCTTCTTCATCTTCTTCATCATCTTCTTTCCTTTCCGGGACATTATCTTTCTAAGTTTTGGATGCTATACAATGTGCAGTGTAGTAGATATTACTACTTTTGAAATTATAAACATTCTTTTATAAGGTTATTACCTATGTATATTTGTAGTATGCAGGGTGATTTTGGAAGAAGATTTTTGTGTATTCAAAGATGTTTTTGCCCCTTCCTCAAGAATCTTTATATTTTTCTTGTTGTCTGTATCTTAGCAACTGACGCCTCAAATGTTTAACTTACTAAACAAGGTGAATTTTATAATTGTATGTAATTTGTTCAGTCATTGATGCAATATTTGACACATGGAATTTGGAAATGCTCACTTTATTGCTTCCTTTGTAGGTTCTATTTTATGTTGATTTTCTATACATTAGTGAACCAAAAACATTCGATAGGGCATGCTTATTTATTGTATTATTTATTGCCTCATTGTAACATGTTTTTTATTCTCAATTTCACTGTGGTTTCAACTGGTTGTTTCGATTGACTCTCTACTATTCATGCTTAAAAAATTAAGTAATATTCTTTATAAAATTAAGATGATATAAATTTTTAAAGATTTCTGTTTGCATATATGTATGTATTGCTTTTGTATAATAAGATTTTTATAATTTTTAATAAGAATCTTCTTAGACTATTAATAAGTTGCACATGACATTGAATATATTAATGTTTTCACTTCATGTGTTGTCATAGATTTAAACAAGAGTAGTTTATTTGCACTAATACTTTTAATAACGAAAAATACATAATTAATTAAATATTTAAAGATGGAGATATTTCCAGTCATTTCAGCAATATAAAGAAAACAAATTTTAAAGAAAAACAAATTGTCAAAAAAATACTAACATTATAATATCCTAACCACTAAAAAATTCATATAAAACAAAAACACTAAATTAAAATTGAATGCAAGTAAGTTTTACATCATTATATTTAGTTTTAATTTCTAGAAACAATTTCACATTAGTTTTTTCTGTTCTCCATCAAGATTTTCTTTGTTTCTTGCAGATATAAACTTGTTTTGAAAATTCATGATTTCCTAAACTCATTTTGTACCAAAATGAAATTGTTATATATGAAATATTTTAAGGTTTGTGGAGTTTAAAATTGGTCTTGATTTTTGAATGTTTTGCTTATTATAATTAATTGTCTTATAATATTTATTAGGTAATATTCTTATAAAGTTTAAAAACTTATTATAAATGTTCATTGATATGTTGTATTTTTTCTCCGTTATAATTTTTTTAATGTTTTGCAGTAACATCTCATTTTCACTGCATAAATTTGCATTAATTCGATATACATCATTCTGAAGTAAGCTGAGTCAAATTTATTTATATTCTTTTTTTCGCCAACACATTTGTATAAATTCATCCTATTTATTCAAATAGTAAAAAAATTAAAATAAAAAGAAAATTAAGGAGGTTCAACCTATAAACCTAATAACCAAAATTTTATTTAAGAAAAAAAAATTGCATTTTATAAAGTTTTAATATAAATCATTAATGAATAAAAACATCAACATCCATAGTCATGGTTGAAATGTAATCATTAACCATGTTGTTTTCCTTAGGTATTATTGTCGTTTAGTAATTATGGTAATAGATATTTACTTTGTTATGGTCGATTTTGGATGTTCAATATGTCATTATATAGTGTAATGATTAAGTTGTTAGCTATAATTGTAATCAAATTAATCTTTGATTATAAATTTTACTATGCAAATGCACTTTTTTAGCTGAACTTATTAACTATTTTAATAGTAGATCATGGTGTAGGTGTGCAAGTCTTTAGAATGGAGGTATTATTTAAATATAATAGTAGTTAATGGTTTTTAATAGATGATTGGATGGTCTGTAATAGAATTATGGTATAATTTTCATAGTTATTAAGATAATGAAGCTTTTTCTTGTAGTAGAATTATTTTAGCTAATTTTGTGTTGTTTTTATAATTGTTTTAAATTGGGTCATTTAGAGCATATGATATTATAAGATTTATAATTATTGGTTATTTTTTTGATACTACACTTACATGAGTTATTTTCCCTCATGTGATTCACCTTTTATATGATATCAAATTTGTATTATTGTTATATAATTTTAGAAATATATAGATCAATAAAATAGAGATGTGATTTATTTTTTTCCCGAATGTACATTTTGGAATGGAGTTCATTTTTTTTTGGTTAAAGTTTTATAAAAACATTTTCTTTCATATTGCTATGTTTTTAAATTATGTTAGTTCCTACCATGTTATTACTTAATTTTTTGTTGAAGTACAGATGATGAATTTGTTGGATCACTTGCTGAATATTTATGGAATTCTATAAGAACAAACTGAGTTTCTTCTATATTTTGTTAGCTATGACACAAAAGCATCACTTTATCAGTTTTATTTACATTGATTACTACTAACATTTATTTTTCACTTTATTATTATACTCATTATTTGTTTTGAAGTTCTTAAATCATTTTAACAAAATTGGTATTGAGGGATTTTGGATGCAGAAAATTTATTTTTAGGTGCCTAAAGATATAAGAGTTAGATGAAAGTGTTGTTCAGGTGATTTTTTAGAGGTATATCTGAAGTTTTGTATATGATTGAAGTATCAAATTGACCTTTAATTTTATTGCACTCAAGATTATATTATTTGTTGCATATCATATAGTATTTGTAATATCTTTTGCATTGTTATATTTTCATGAATTTTTGTGCATTATGATGTTAATGTCAAAGACATTCTAAACATTTGTAACATATTGAATATTAGCTAGATAATGAGAAATCAAATTACTATGTGAGAAGCTTTTTTTAGGAATAATTATAAGATAAATTTTATTAAGTAATGAAAAAGTTAGATTAACGTTTTGGCTAAATAAGAGACTTAGTTCTAAAATGAACTCCAAATCTGTATCAAAAAACCTTTTATTATGACAATTACTAGTTTTTTATCAGTTTTTTATGAACAAAGTTTTTTTTAGATTTTTTAATAAATTTATCATAGAAATAAAGACAAGGACATAGTTACTAAGCTTTCAATCATGCTATCACTCCCTTTTCCATTATCATTCAAATCTCTAGTTGCAATGGAATGAATGAGGAATGATAATTCATAAAATTAATTTCTAATTCATGATAGTTAATTTAATATATTTATTAGTTAAAGTTTAATTCAGAAAATTAATAATTATATTAATATAATTAATCATATTAATAATTTAAAGTTATTAGTTTATTTTTTAAATAATGATCAATGAAATTGATGATGTAGAATTTGATTAACAGTGCTAGAAGTCTAGGTGTTTGGGAGGCTTTGCATATAGTACATTATTCATGTAATCATATTACTTATTCAATAGAAAGTACACATATATAACCCCTTTATCAAGTTGGAAACTATAGTATCGATCATCAAACATATTAGAAACTCCATTGTTCATACTTGAATCATAAGCAAGTAACAAAGCATTAACCTAGCTAATCATTTTATGTAAAGTAGAAGTTACTAAGACATAATAATATAGTGGAAAGCAAAATAGAGGCCATAGTAACACTTTCTGGCATTTTCCCACCATCTTTTCTAGTGAGCATTGCCTCATAGACAGGCCACGAGTTTGTCACAATGAATCCAGAAAGCAATATATGAATCACCATCTCATTCAACCCCCCAACTCTTATCATAGCCTTTATGAATCCAAAAATGAAGGAGATGACATTAACAATGGCTATCGTTCCCATTGAGACAAAGAATGGTGAAGCTGTGTTGAAGACAAACTTGCCATTTTCATATAGCTTGTTTTCTTCTTCTTTCTTGACTTTGCTTGTCAAGTTGAATCCTGAGGCTGAGTTCCCTAGTTCACTAAGTATAAAATCCAAAGTTCCAAAGGTAGAAGATGTGATGCCTTTGATCAACCACATTCTTTGCTCACTCCACCATCTCTGGATTAATCCACCGACTTCCATGAACTCGATGAGGTTCTGAACATAGGTGGATAAGAAGAGGTAGGCATAGAGGAAGAACCACGGGTCTGAGGCCTATGAAAATTGAGAAAATTTTAAGCTAAGACACCAAAATTAAATGTTTATCATTTCATAAAGATGGTATATATGATGGTTTTGCTTGTATAATCAAGTTTTTTTATATTATCAATGTGTATTGCCTTAGATTTTATCTTCTACTACTTTACCATTTAGACTTTTGAGATGTGATGATGAATTCTTCATCAACCTTGATTATAGTAAAACTCTTCTAAATGAATTTGCTTCATATAATTTTCATACTTTTTAAAAAATTCTTAAAATCCTTAAAAAAGAAAATGATTGCATTATGGTAACGTGCATCTTTCAATCTTCTCCTTTAGTAAGCCAAGGACCAAAAGAGAGGTCATAGAGTTAGTTTGTATAGTGATCAGGGGTTGATAGTTAACTTGCCTGATGCTATAGGAAAGAAGTGGTCTGTTTGGTGGTTTGTGAGATGGACTAACTAGTACAAGGGAGAACAAGCATTCCTCTATCTTAGATGAGTTTGCTAATGATAAAATTGTTGATTGTCATGGGAAAGTTGATGGTTTCAGAACAGTTAACAAGGTTTAGATTTGGGACTTACATAAATAACCAGATAAAGGAATGACATTGGTATTTAATTTATGTATATTTATTATCTTTATAATAATATAATTTCATATATGAAGGTAAAAGTATAAATGATATATACCTTCGGAAAAAGAGATTTGCCATAAAATAAAGCCAATTGAGGAAGAAGACCATATATGGTTAATGGAATGCACCAACATCCCCATAATGCATAATACATGTAACAGAATCCTGCCATCAAAGAAATCTTTCTGCTTCCATAGAAAAGAGGACAATATCTAGAGAAACAAACCTGATAGAGACCCACAATCCATCTCTTGCTCTGACTTACTACTTCAACTAAACTCTTGGGTGATTCTCCGAGAAAGGTTGGCCTGTCTGGGTTACAAAACACAGACCTCCATCCCTGACAATGTAATATGTAACCTGTGTAGTAGTCTTCCGCTAGAGAACCATACTTGAACCCAATCTATAACCAGCAGGGTATTAATAATAATGCAGGTTAAATAAATTCATATTGAAAATTGTGATCTATATAAAAGCTACTTGAAAAAGTAGATGATATATATATGTGCTCAAGTAGATGATATATATATATATATATATATATATTTAGCACGTATTTAGGCTTCATTTGGAACGACTTTTTTTACTACTTCTTAAAGCAGATTTTAGTTTAAAAATTAAAATTTTGAACTAGAAAATTGCTTTAAAAAGTAATAAAAAAAGTCCTTCCAAATAAAGCCTTAAAGTCAATTGAAAAAATTCAATAGAAGTATGTGGAAGTAACGTTTATATGCAGTTTGTTATTTTGTTCGAATTATTTTGTTAAAATATTTTATCTTATGAAATAACTTCCAAGTGTTGTCTGTCATGTCTTGTAATAAAACAATTTTGTTTTATAACTTTTATAAGACCTTAATATTTTTTTGAATAAAAAAAATCTCTTCATGATATATATTTTGCCAGATATCGTACATTTGAAATAAAAAATAAGCAAATAAATCTTGTTTTCCTAATCAATTTCTATATAAATTCAACTACGAAACATATACAAAAAATGATAAATTTTATTAAAATTACAAGACAGTCAAATTCCATTTCTAGACAACAACTTTTGTAACATTTTATAAAAATCTTATAATTTCAACTGAATATATATTGCTTGTTTGAGTATACACTTTCAAAATGAAATGAAACATATACTACACATACCTGAGAACCCCACTCTTTACGACCATGCTCATAATCAGAACTAGCTGCTTCATGAGCTTTCAACAAAATAAGCTGTGAGCTCAACAAGCAACTCTGTACTTTGAATTCATCAAAAGAAGGCATTGCCACCGGAGGAGAACTATAAAGTGATCGACGAGAGAAGAAACAACATGTTCCAATGTAGTTGGGACCTTGTAATCCATCAAAGCCTTGTTCACCAAGAGTAAGTAACCACCTGAACTCACCACCATAAATATCATTTTTGTTAAGTCCAGTAAATCTTTGTGGAAATTGGACAAAGGAAAGGTTTGGTGAAAATTCCTTGTCCAGAAAGTAACAGAGAGCTCTTTGAGGTGCAGTAGGATCATTGGAACACATGTCACAATCTAAGGTGAGGATCAATGGCGCATTCGTCATGGTTTCAGAGACTCGAAGCTTTTTCATGCATGCAAAAAGAAGAGTAAGGGGTACGTAGGCAGTGGCATAGGAATATCTTTTAAAAGAAAAAAAATTACAATAAGGATATAAGATCAATTTTTTTTATTACAATGTATATACTTAACGCCATTAATTTTATTTTATAATGAGTGTAATAAAAAATAAATTTATTTCAAAATAGATTCAAGAATTTTATAGACTATCATCATAACTATTTTCTTAAAGAGGACATAATTTTTTTTTTAATAATGCATATTTTTGATATTTTTTAAAATATTATCAATATTTTTAATAGATAACTATAATTCTAATCACTGAAGTTATGAAGGGGTGCTAGTTATATATTTTATTAAAAATTTAAGAAAATAAAAATATTTGATATATATATATATAATATATATATAATATATATATATATATATATATATATATATATATATATATATATATATATATATATATTAAGGAATGAACTTACATATTTGATCAAAGAAGTAAAATAATTATTTTGGTGTTTTTATATGATTATCTTATGTTTAATTATGATCAATAAACTATTTTAATTTGATCTTATCATGCTTTTTGATATAAAAAACACAATAAAATCATGAGAATTTTTGACAAACCAATTTTTATAACAGGAAGAAAAAAATGATCATAAGGGAATGATAGTTCATGAAAAATAAATTTAAGGCAATACTATTTTATTTCAAGAAAAGAAATTAAATTTAGGTTTTCTTTTTAATACAAATTAGCTATCTTGTAGGTACTATAAGCTTCTCCTTCCATTTCTTTTTAAATGCTGGTTTTTTAATTATTTATCATATATTTTCAATGTAAAAATAATTCGAAAGCCACAAACAGAATTATTTCAAAATAGGAAAGTTGTAATGAGGACTAACGAGTGCATTGAGGGCTCCAGCCTTAAAGTTGTGAGGAGAAGCTGGTCGTTTCTCCCTGGAGATATAGATCAGATTTGGGAGGGGATGGCCAGTGATGTCCTTGTCCTTCTTGCTTTCCAAGAGAGCCTAGATTAAAATGATGATTATGATGATGATGATGATGATGATGATGATGATGATGATGTGCTTCAAGTTCTGCTTTTCATGGTTGAAAATTAATAAAGTTTATATTGAGCTTTTATAAATCCACTTGTAATTGTAAATTTTTTTTATAAATAGATCATCCTAACATTGAATCCTCACTCTCATGATCTTCAACTAACTTCCTATGTCCATTATTTCTTCTCAACCAACACAAATCATGGATTAATACCCATTTGCTTTCATCAATCTCAACATCATCAAATCGTCTCCATCAAAACCAAAGGAGACATCTCTAGCTAGTACTATAAGTTATTATATTATAATTCCATATTTTTAGATTAAAGGAAATTAAAAACATTTGTAAATATTCTCAACATAACTAAATAAGAATATTTCAACTAGGCAAGGCGCTATAAATTTCATTCATTTTTAAATTTTCACATAAAAAATATATTATATGAGTTACTTGTAGCTCATTTGTTTATATCAATCCATCTTAATGAGCAATTCTAAATGTTGAACAAATAGTAAAGCCATCTTAATGAGCAATTATTAATAGTGAACAAATATTTACATGAAGCCATCTCATCCTGTAATGATAAATTCAATGTCAAAAACCTCCTCTTAATAGTGAACAAATGTACCAACTATCATAATGAGCGATTCTTGCAAATGAAAGAGCACTACCTTGAAGTAAGACACAATTTTGCTCATCCTTCCTAACAAGAGGAATCTTATCGATAAAGTTGTTATTTTCTAATCATTGTATGATCACACTTGATATATAGAGGAATCTCACATCTCTATTAACTTAAAGTAGATTGAGAGAATTGTTCACTAAAGTTCATTCATCCTGCCATCTTTCAATATCATACAAGGGTTTTGGATGGTGGTGGAAGTCTGGATGGTTTTCATGTAATTATGGAGTTTTCTTTCGATGTGCTGAATGTTAATCTCAGCTTCGAGCTGTTGTTGGGTTTGGTCTTGCCAGCCTTATTTTTACTTCCTTTTATTGCATTTATAAATTTTTATTAGTAGATAGGGATCTTTGGCTCTTAAGATCTTTTTTGCTTTTTTTTTTGTGCTCGTTGAGCATGAGTGAGTTATCGATCCCTCTAAGGACTTGTACTCAATTTTTTAATATTAATACGTGGGAGGTATACAAGTTTCCCAATAATAATAATAATAATAATAATAATAAAATAATAAATAATAAAAAATGGTCTATCCAAAGAATCTTTGCATTGCTTTGCTTTTTTTATTTCTATAATACTACTATTTGGCTACTACATTTTCTTGATTCTTCTCAAAAATTTTAACTGTGAGAATCTTTTTTTTTTATATAATTTGACCTACTTGAGTACGATAACTATAAGAAAGCTGATGTCAGACTGATTTGAAAGGGAAAAATTTTAAAATACATATAATATTTTCAAATATGATGTTTTCCCATAAAAATAATCATCTACGTTATAAGACCTTTAAGTTGCAACTATCACATATTAGGGACCCTCAATATGCATCTCATATGCTTGTTTGCCAAGCTTTATTGGTTACTCTTAAAGGTCAAGACAAGGCATAGATCTACTCCTCACTTGTGGCATTAATGTTCACACCTTGTCAAACTCTTCATGCTCTTTATTGAACATTAATTCATTCCAAATTAAAAATCATAATGGATTCTACCCACCTGTATGAAATTTGCTAGGAATGAGGACACCATCAAAGAATACTCTTAGAGATTCTTTAGTAAAGCTCATCATATCCTAGGAGTCAACTATAGTTGTTACAAGGCTCTTTCTTGGAAGTCCTTACTCAGCCCTATTCTATTCAACACTAAGGCAGGACCTAACTACTCCTACATTGTCTCCTCATTTACCAAGTTGAAGTATAAATTATGTCTAATGAAGCCACCAATAGATTGTTTAATTAATAAAATGTAAAAAAAATTTAGAAAAAAAATGCTAAATAATTCTTTTTACAGAACCTGGATTACTGAAGGATGGTCTTTGCGAGTGAAGTTTTTCCATGTCTTGAAAATTTCCTTCTCCTCGGGAGAGTTCACTAAGTTGAGGCCGACATAACCTTTTTCCATAGCACAATCCACTCTTTCTTTAAGGCTTTCAAACATCACCTGAGACATATAAGTATATGGTCTAAAAGGTTGGAGAAAAAATCATAACTAACAAGCAAATGCACATTTGTACGAATATAGTCTCTTATGGTTTAATATTCATTATGAATAACATATATAATTAAGTTGGCTGAATGATTAATAATAAATTTTAAGATTATTTACATACATAACATCTAAAATTATTCTTTTTATAAATTTAGCACTTAAATTTAACTATTTTGCTCAACTTACCATACATGTTGTAATGCTGGTAGTGCAATTTCTTGAAACTCTAGACAACGAAGAATTGTCGAAGACGTGACTAGATTCCAATGCTTGTAATACTCACTTTTTTAATTATTGGAGTACATGTTAACCTGAATAAGATGTAATAAGAATTTTAAGTATGATTGGCGCTGACATTTGAAAATTTGAAAAAAGGAACTCATGAGTTAAATTTGAAAAGAAAAATTTATAATGACACATTTTCTCTTAATGGTGTTTTGGCATTGGCGTGGGGAGCACTATGGTGTTGGTGTGGGAAGCATTGGGGTGATGAGTTCTCTATATAATGGAAGAAAATTAAGGCACTTGGAGCAATTCAGCATTAGTCATTCAAATATGTGGTGATGTCTACCTCTCTTTGGTGAACAACACTTGAGAGTGTTGCGGGGTAGGGGGAGTGTCACTACAATTTTGAGGTGTTGGGTACATGAACATTTTAAGGAATTAGAAATCCTTGGGAGCATAGCAATACTTGGTAGGATAACATGCACCACAATGCTAATCTTTTTTAAAAGTTTCAATATAAATATTTGAACCCTCCTGCCCCTATGCTCTTGTCCCATTTATATGGTCGGGAGAGAAGAGAAGATGAATGTGAAGGAGAATAGGAGAATAGAGGAGAAGAAAGAGAGACAAAGCTAGGTTTGAAGCTGTTTAGCTAGTTCCATCCATTGAACCAATTAGAAAAATTGTTCCTCTCCAAAGTAGGAGACCATTACCCTATGCAAATTTTCTGTAATTTAATTTTTTGTAAGAGATTTGTGATATAAAATGATAAAAAAAATGTAAAATTTGTGATATCTTGATTTCTACTGAGTAATCACCATATAACATTCAGTATGTTATAGATCTATTCATTTTAAATATGACATGATCATATTGAGGCTTCACCGATATTTTTGTATTTGATACATAAATTCTAAGAAAGATAAGATAAATATGTAGAAGAAATTAATAAATGATATAAAATGATCTACATGCATGATAGATTGATATGACATGCATAAATATTGATATGATTATAGGAAATTATCATTAGAACTAACATGAATATATGATCCCCACATTATGAATTTCATCATACTTGCATTCATAATATAGGTGTAATGATAAGCATGGAATGATGTTGATTCAACATAAGATTAGATTTAATGATTAATTGATAATTAAAGCACATTGATTTACTTTCTTCACATTGAATACAATTTTAGGTTATGTGCAACCTATTGAGTTGTATGCTCACTTTGTTTGTTTATATGCTTCAGAGAAGGGTAAATAACCAATATAGAAGATAGAGAGAGAATTATTGCTTTAAAGGTATTCCCTTTTATACAATAGAAATACTCTTTTATAATCATAATAGAAATGTATTTTGATAATCGGATGATGAATCATGATTATTGTATATATATTTTGAAATGATTAAATCGGAATATTTATATTTTGAATGATGTTTTATTTTTCTATTGATGAATTTTAGTAGCTATGTATGTGAATTAAAATGATAAAAAATCTCTATAATAAAAGATTTTGGATAAATTATTGGTCTTGCACTCGACCTGGTATTTCTCATGAAAATATATGAGAAGGGTAAATGACCAATAGAGTATATAGAGAAATAATTATTGCTGTAGAGGTATTCCCTTTTATATGATAGACAAAATATTTTATAATCATGATAGAAATGTATTATATAAATAGATAATGCATCATGATTATTGTATATATGTTTTGACATGAATAGATTTTAATTTTTATATTCTAGATTATATTTTATATTTATATTGGTAAATTTTAGTGGCTCTCTATGTGAATTAAAATGATTACAAAATAAGTCTTTGTAGTGAAAGAGTTTTGATAAATGATTAGTCATGCATTTAATATGGTATGACCCATTAGAGTATACATGTTGTATTGACTCAGATCGTGACATTGCTGACGAGAAAGGTGGTATTTTTGCCTTCATTTATCTTAAATGTTATGTATGTAAAAGAGTTTAGTGAGGGGAGTAGGAAGAAAACAAGGTGTTTTTACAACTAACCCAAGAGAAGGACGAAATAGGGATTGTAGGAGGAGCTGGAGAAGTTAGGTGACTCTCCTTTCACCATTTTATGTAAAAGGAAGGGAATGAGTCAAACGATTAACCCCTTATCATTGAATGTATAGGCCATGAATATTTTTTTCTATTTTTTTTTAAATATATTAATTTTTTATGGTATTTAATATCGGGGAAAGTTTTGTGTTATTCGAAGACTTAAGATTCTGGCATGCATAATTTAGATAAATTCTTCATGCATCCTCAAGCATATTTTAGAACATAATAATAATAAAACTTTTAAAGATATGGAAGAAAAGCCATGCAAGATCATTTGATCAATTAAAATAAAATCTTAACCAACATAATTTAGAGAGCAAACAAATTAATGGGACTTTGTAATTATTAAAAAAAATGATCTAATCTATCTATATTGACATCAAAAAGGATGCCCTAATCAACCTTTATCCACAAAATTAAGACTTTTAATGGAATTTAATTATATGATTTTTAATTTAATAATTAAGAAAATTAAAATAGAAGATAAATTTAAATTATAAAAAATAGAAAAATATATATAATTTAATTATTTGAAAAAAATAAATAAATATAACAAATCGTAAGAAAATATGATGAATGACTATGTGTGTAACTGACTTACCACTAGCTTGAGCTTGAGTTTAATTAATTAATCAAGTTTGAGTTCGAGCACGAGCTCGATCTTTATTCTATGAGTTTGAGACGACTCGTTTATTATGAAATAGAGAAAATAATTATGATTCAAGCAATCATTATAATAGAATGAAAAGAAGAACGATAAATTAGAAAAAAAATCACATAATATGATAATTTTTTTTAATATACTTAAAATCATGAATGCTATTTGTTCCATCCTAGAATATTTACGACACTAGAGAGATATAGAGTTTAGCATACAAGCTTTATACGAAGATCCAAAACACCTATAGATATGAGAGATGGGTGCAAATGTCATAAGTGACAATAAGATTTTTATGTGAAAATTTTTAAAAAGGGAAAAAACACAGGGCTTGACCTAATTAAAATGATTATACTTGTTACGTCCTGGAGTATTCGGGGTGGTAGAGAAATATATAGTTTAACATTTTAGAATTGTACGAAGATCCAGCACACAATAAGATAAGAGAGGGTGTAGCATTCATAAGAGACACCAGAGTTTTTACGTGGAAACCCCTGAAAAGGGGGAAAAATCACGGGGATTGGCCCAGTTTGAATGAATCCACTAGTATTTGCAGTCGATTACAAATGAGGCCCTTTAATAAGAGAAGGCCTTGACTTGATGTCACAAATGTAAGTCATATAGAGCACATTATATGGTGGGAGTTACAATAATAAACATAAATATATTTGTTTGGTTTGAAGGACCATAGTCGGTATGAGACAGGGGCCCGAAAAACCGTAGTTGAAGGGCGGTATTCACGAAGAACTCTGGGCACCAAGTGGTGGCTTGGTTGAGTTCAAGGCCTCAACAAGGGGTCCGATGGAAGTCTGGACCTCAGGTGGTGTTCTGCTGGAGCACAGGGCCTTATGTGGTGCTCCAGTAGAGGCCCGGGCCTCAGGTGGTGGTCCAGCAGAAGTTCGGGCCTTAGGTGGTGTCCTGGTGGAGCAATGACGTTATGTGGTGGTCAGGCGGAGATGAAGGCCTCAAGTGGTGGTCCTATAGAGCAACAGCATTATGCGGTGGTCTGGCAGAGGTGAAGGCCTAAAATGGTGGTCTGGCGGAGCAACGACATCAGCGGTGGTCCGGTAGAGGTGAGGGCCTCAAGTGGTGGTCTAGCGAAGCATCAACGTCATGCGATGGTCCGGTGGAGGTGAGGGCCTCAAGTGATGGTC